>CM070013.1:24904761-25392261 GCA_036247105.1 Cirrhinus mrigala
TGTGTGTGATATCCTGGCAGCTGGCAGAGTTCACTCTTCTTCTCTCCATTGATCACACAGGGCTCTTTTTCCTCATCATTCAGTAATAGCACACATGCCCAATGCCCAAATCCACAAATGTCTTTTCGTCCGTAATGAACGATTTACCCCCCAAACGCCCTCATCACCTCCCGTCTCTCACACACATACACACATTTCTCAGTCATAAAGAAATTGCTCTTCCCTGTCAAAGAAGACACTCTTCTCAGCAGTGTGGCTTGGGTTTATTATTTATTTGTAATTACTTTTATATGCGACACGATGGAAGGAATTAATTAGGAAACACAGCATGGTTAATTATGTATACTATAAACCGTGCACATATATAATAACTACAGTATCTAAGTAACCATATCATGTTTCAATCATTACATCACACACAAAAGGCCGCCCGCGTATGACCTCGTGACCTAATTCACATTTAAATGACGCATTAAAAAAGCTTTGACCCCTTCCTGAACTGTGACTCCACCCAGTCCCGCATGACCCAGACATGCACCCAGTCAGCAGGAGAACGAGTGAATTAGTTTTCTATTGTCATTCAGCCCACAGCGCAGCACACTAAAGAGAAGCAGTCATCTCCTAATGACAGGCGGCCCGGGGAGCGGTCAGCGGCGCTACACTAAAACCACAAGGTCAGGCAGAGATCGGAGACAAACTGATTTAAGTTCACTTTCAGCATTTACATGACCCTTATCGCCAGAGGTGCAAATTTCACAAAGAGCAATGGTTCTCTAACATTCTGCATTCAAGAAAATGATATATAGAAATGCATCAAGCATATAACATTTCAGTTTTTGCATAAGCGTAAAAGCTAATCTTAAACAGATTAACGAGGTAACATTTTATAGTGTAAACAATGTAAAGGACAGTTTTTTTTTCTTTTTTTTTTTTTGGCAAACAATATTTAACAATTAAAATTTTGCATTTACAGACTTCTCAACACATTTAGTGTTTAAGTACACCATTTAAGTACTTAAATTAAAAACAAAACAAAACAAAACATTATTTGGTTCAAGTTGTTTTACCACCTTTAACTTGACCAAGATGGTCTACCAGCTTGTCCTCAGCCTCATCACCTGGCAATGCAACTGATTAATCATCTAGAACAGCTTGGACCAGCTAATTACCACAAATGACCTGCTTGGTTCAGCTGGTAATAATGTAATTATATTATTAGAAGAAGAGATGAGCTGGATTTTCCTGTAAGATGCAACAGGATTGCCTACAAATGCTTGTTTTCAAATCGAAATTTATTAAATAAATACTATACACCTGCATGCTTTTTTATTGCTGCTGTTTCACACAAGTATGGGACACTTAAATTACCATTCTGTATGTAAGCTCATGTTTGTGTTTTGGCGCAGTTATGGGCTATTAGCAGATGTTCAGACTTTAAATGTTGTATGTTATGGTGTATGGCTTTAACACATAATAGTATGATGATTAATGAATAAAATTAATGATGACAGTTTTAAAGACAAACTATTTCTGCAACCCAGGCTATGTGCCTGTATATACATTTTTGCAACACTATAACAGACCAATTTTGAGTAGACGTCAATTACGTCACATTGTGGTGGCAAAAAAAAAAAAACTAAAATAACCAGTGGAACGAAGCAGGAAAAATTCACGGAATTGCGTGTGCATTTGGATGTCAGAATCAGAATGCAAGTCATTTTTATAGAATACTGTCGTCAAAAAACATCATTTGAAGCTAAACGCAGATGATTAAATGGACAGACTAATGGATTATACCTGCTATGATTAATCTACTTGTAAAACTTATATGTGACCCTGGACCACAAAAGCAGCCTTAAGTCGCTGGGGTATATTTGTAGAAAAATCAATAATCAAAATTATTGATTTTTCTTTTATGCCAAAAATCATTAGGATATTAAGTATAGATCATGTTCCATGAAGATATTTTGTACATTTCCTACAGTAAATATATCAAAACTTAATTTTTGATTAGTAATATGTATTATCAAGAGCTTCATTTGGACAACATTAAAGGTGATTTTCTCAAAAAAAATTTAATTATTTTTTGCACCCTCAGATTCCAGATATTCAAATAGTTGTATCTCGGCCAAATATTGTCCTATCCTGACAATATATTATATATATATATATATATATACATATATATATATATATATATCCTGACTATACATCAATGGAAAACTTATTTATTCAGCTTTCAGATGATGTATAAATCTCAATTTCGAAAAATTGACCCTTATGACTGGTTTTGTGGTCCAGGGTCACATATTTGATTTAAACAACAGGTCTACATAATATTCACTTATGCAATTCATAGGGGACATATTATATTAGCCTTACAGTTATAGAATTAAATACTATTTAAACCAATAACATTTTACATTACCTATTTTATCTCACAATTCTGACTTTTATTTCTTGCAAATGCTAGTTTATATCTTGTATTTTGGAAATCATAATTCGATTCAACTCAAAAATAGCAAGTATGTTCATTCATTCTGAGTGGAAAAAAAAAAAGCCAGAAGTGTGGAATATAAACTCAAAAGAGAGAATGACGAGTTGATATTTCTATCAGAATTGTGAGATATGATCTCGGAATTGTGAGAATAAAGTCCGAATTTTGAAATATAAATTCAGACTTACTTTTTGTATTCTTTATTCCATGGTTTCTATAGACTCCAACTTGAAAACTGTTATTTTCGGCCACCAGATAGGATCTGCCCACAAAACAAAAAAAAATGTCAGCACTGTTTGCAAACACCTAATTGGTCTATACTGCACGTTTTGTGACAGTTTCAAAGTGAAATGTCCAGAGAGTGGTGCTAAAACACGTTTCATACATGACCCGTGGCACATTTTAATATTGCTGCGTTTTTATTATGCTGGTTGAGGTACGAATTGCGGCTTTTCAGACTTCTAATATCCGAGGAGTGTCACTGAAGGTTAATGCTCTATCGTGTTGGAAATATCCCCTACATCGAACCCAACACTAAACCTACCCAATAGTGTTAACAAATGCTAAAGTGATATAAAAACACATTTGTTGATGCAGACATACTATTTTAACTTCCTTATGTGCATTTGAGCTGTTTTGTCAACACGTTCTCACTCCCAACTCATCATATATTGACGCTTGGTCAGGAGCCTTTAGCGTCACTTTTGGATGTGCAGGGTCCTCATTGCTTCTAGTTCTTTGTATTTTGTGTCACATTTAAAGGAGAAGTCCACTTCCAAAACAAAGGTTCACCTATAATGTACTCATCCCCTCGTCATTCAAGATGTTCATGTCTTTCTTTCTTCAGTCGTAAAGAAATTATGTTTTTTGAGGAAAACATTTCAGCATTTTTTTCCATATAATGGACTGCTCTGGTGCCCCGATTTTGAACTTTCAAAATGCAGTTTAAATGCTGCTTCAAACGATCCCAAATGTGGTTGTAAACAATCCCAACCGAGAAAGAAGGTTAATATCTAGCAAAACGATCGGTTATTTTCATTAAAAAAATACAATTTAAATACTTTTTAATGTCAAATGCACATCTTGTCTTGGTCTGCCTGAACTCTGTGTATTCTGACTCAAGACAATTAGGGTATGTTGAAAAACTCCAATCGTATTTTCTCCTCCAAAAATCTTCAAAAATCATTTTAAAATCATCCTACATCACTGCAGAAGTACCGACCCAGTCTTTGCAAAGTGAACACGCAAAGAAGATCAAACACCCTTAACAAAAAAGGTAAAACATTGATATAGGATGATTTTGAAGTTGAGGGAGAACATGAGATGGTAGATTTTCGACATACCCTAAATGTCATGAACTGGAAAAAAAACAGTCCAGGCAGAGTAAGACAGGACGAGTGTTTGACATTAAAAATATATATATATGGTGTATTGTTTTTATGAAAATAACTAATCGTTTCGCTAGATAAGACCCTTTTTTCTTGGCTGGGATCGTTTACAACCACATTTGGGATCGTTTGAAGCCGCATTTAAACTGCATCTTGGAAGTTCAAAATCGGGGCACCATATCAGTCCATTATATGGAGAAAAATGCTGAAATGTTTTCCTCAAAAAACATGATTTCTTTACGACTAAAGAAAGAAAGACATGAACATCTCGGATGACAAGGGGGTGAGTACATTATATGTGAATCTTTGTTTTGGAAGTGGACTTCTCCTTTAATGGTTTGCATGCATTTGCAAAAATCATCTTATATAAATGTATACTTTCATAGATATTTTGAAACACCTAACCCCACCTTAAACCTACCCACTTCTAAACAATATAAAACAGGCAAATAAACGTACAGTGACAGGTATTTATTGCCAAAAATGGCCATAAAAAGCAGTATAAAAGTATTATAAAAAAGTTGCATTGCATTCCAAATCCTTCAATATCTTTATGTGAAGAACAGAGTAAATCATAAGGTTTTAATATATATATATATATATATATATATATATATATATATATATTATATATATATATATATATTAGGGGTGTCAACAATAATCAATTCCGCGATGCGGGGCATGAACGATTCAGCATCGATGCGGCAAAGTGCCATAATCGATTATGTCACTGTTTATTTTCTGGCGGAAAATAAAGTTGTGAAGTTTCAAATACTTCCGGTTCCGGGGGAATAACAACAACAACGAGCAAGATAGCTGAGGCGGAGGGAGATGACCGCGATAGACGGGTTATTATTGCCTCATGACTGATAAAAAAATTTGCCTTGTGTGCAGTAGAATTTTGATGGATCGCAATGCATCATAGAATCGAATTGAATCGAATCGTTACCTGGTGAATCATAATCGAATCGAATCGTGAGGGCAGTGCCAATGCGCAACCCTTAATATATATATAAAAAAAAAAGGAAAAATGACGCTAAACATGTACCCTGTGTGTCAAAAAGTCGCCAAGGGGGTCTTGACCAAGCGACAGGTTTTGTGACGAGTTGGGAGTGGGAAAGTGTTGGTTTTGTCAAACTGTAGTTTCACGGGGCTATTCTTCACTCAAGTGCAACGCCATATTACGTGAGCTACCAAATAAACCTAAAAAATTAAATTAAACTAAAAATTAACAATATTTCAACAAAATTTACCAAATGTACAAAGGTTTTTTTTTTTTTTTTGCAGCTGCTACAATGGCAGTATTCACTAATCATCATACTATTATGTGTTATAAACTATTTATCATACTATTATGCAGCATACCATGTGACATAATGTACCACCTAACATGCATACAATTACATTACAGAGGAACATATTAAACAAATATAAAAAATAAAACAAGAGGCTAGACAGATAGACAGATAGACAGGCAGACAGACAGACAGACAGATTTTCTTATAATTTTCTATAGCCTTAATGTTTATGAAAACCATTCTCATTTGTTTTTGAATTTTCCAGGTTCTTGTTGAGGCTGATTGGATGATGAAGCTTGATCACATATACTTCAGTAATGTCAGGCAAATTAAAACATTTTCATAATGACAAAGACCCTTGTGGTAATTACTAATGACTGTTACATTTGATTGTCTCCTGATATTTAAAGGGCAATCAATCATGAGACATATTTGTCACACTTTACCTGATTTCCCACTTTTGCTGAACTCCCCCTAATAACTTTCATTAACAAGTCGTTAGCAAACATTATGTTATTCCTATGAGATTAGTAGGTCACGTACATTCAAATATGAATGCATATTTAATGAAAATATATGCATAAACTTTCATCACATTCTTAAGTGTTTTAATATATTTTTACAACACATGATCTAAGCATTATAGAAAGAAATAATGTTTGTTTTTGTTATTAAAGAAAGTTATTGTAAAGTGTAAAGTATAAAGTGTTTTCAGCACTATTACATTAAGGTCCATCAAAAAAGGTGGACCCTCAAAAATGACAAAAGAAAATTGTTGTTTTTCTAAACTTCAGCCCCGTCTTCGCCCTTTTCTTCTGAGCCCAATTAAGAGCCTTAATCAGCTAACGACTTTGGCGCGGCCCGTTAGAGGGGAATTAAGCAGGTAGAAATGATAGGGTGAGGAGGAAGGCAAAATGCTGAGGAGACTGTTTGTGCATCTCTTGTGTAAAATTAAAAAAGAAAGAAAAAGCGATTAAAAGAGAACAAGCTGGAGCACAATGAAGGCTAGCACTCTTTGGAGGCACTGAATTAGCCAATCACACACACACCGTCGAAAATTAATATGGTGAGCCTCCTCAAAGTGGCAATATTAAAACTGGCCTGTTTATCACAGCAAGAGAACTTCTAGAATGCATACTGTACGTACAAAGAATGTAGGTTGAAATAAGAAAACAAATGTTACATTGAAAGATTTGCCCTGTTTTTGGTGCTTGTTTGCTTTTTGAGACTTTGTGCTTGTTTAATTTTTGTTTAATGATGCATTACTTCCCCCTTCCAAACATGTGATCTCAATTTCAATTGATTAGAAACTTCTCTTGAGCTCAGCTGAACATCTTTAACCTAACAGAAGCAATTTTCCTTTATCCTGAATGCGTATCTCATGAGCAGATAAAGTAATAATGTTATAATCACTGCTGCATAAACAACACAAAAAGACTGATATTAATTAACACACACACGTAAATACACTACAACAGAAGAAAAAGGCAAAGCATAATACATTCTAGTTTAATAGTCTAAATGAGAAAGTGGTCAACATACACAGCTATTTTTTACGAGTGAATGAATGAATCATCTGTCAATCAACTGACAAATCACAGAGCAATTCTGTGACTTCTGTAGTATCAAAATGCCAATTACAGACAAAAAGACTTCTGTAAACTAGGCACAATGTTAACAGCTGACATCCGTTTTTAGTGAAACGTTACCTTATGGGTAATTCCATGCAAAGGTCAACCTAACCATGAAAAAATATAGTTTTTACCAAAGGTTTTTACTATATTGATAGCACAGATGTCAACATTTGGTGTTTCAAATATCCACAAGGTCCCTCTTAAAGTTTTTAAAGCATTTTTTACCCAGATAGCACACGTACGTCTCCAAGATGTCTGATCAAGATCTCTTGATCTGGAAGGTATCTGCTGTGTGCAAACGTCTGGCAGACATCTGTAAGATGTCAGTTTTACATACATTCTAAATCATAAACATCTTAAAGACATTTAATAGACGTCTATTTGACATCTGATAGGAAACGTCCAATAGATGTATTGCAGATGAGCAAACTACGTCTTCTTGCAGATGTAAATTCAGATGTCAAATAGATGTCTCTGAGATGTACGTGTGCTATCAGGGTAAATTTATTTTCGGTGAATGATTTCCCAGATAGCATATGTACATCTGCAAGATGTCTGTTAAAGATCTCTTGATCTGGAAAGTATCTGCTGTGTACAAACATCTGGCAGACGTCTGTAAGATGTCCGTTTTACATACATTCTGAATCATGAACATCTTAAAGACATCTAATAGACATCTATTTGACATCTGATAGGAAACGTCCAATAGACATATTGCAGATGTGCTAACTACGTAAAAAATATGTCTTGCAGACGTCAAATAGACGTCTCCGAGATGTACTTGTGCCATCAGGGTTTCCATAGTCTGGTAAGTGCTATTTAAAGGCTTGTCACATCCATAAGAGTACATAAACAGTCCTCATAAATAAACACATCAAAATTAAAATAAAGTAACAATTATATGTTCTGTGAAGAGCCATCGCTTCTATATTTGTTGGGTATTACTGCATCTGGTTTGTGCATTTTATTTCGCAGAAATCCTACAAACTATGTAGCCTCGCAAAAAGAGTGTCCTTTTTTGTCACATCCGTAATGCATAATTATTTCCCTTTTTTAACATAGAAAACCATGCATAGACTAATATTTTTCTGATGTTTAGACTATCCACAAGGGTTTATTAAAATATAAACAGATGGTTCGGTATATTGGTAACACATACATTCTCTAAGGATTTATGTCACATCCATAACGCTGGATTTGCCCTTATATTAAAAGCAAAGACGTCTTTACAGCCAAGTTAGGGGGCTTAGAATATTTTGTCAATTACTTAACAATTTTACTATTTGATTTAAAACATTATTACACATTTACAATAATTTCATGACATTTTGTCTGCAATTATAATTTCAGTGCATATGTGCCGCCTCTGTGTAAATGCACCTCAAGATATCTGGAGGCATTTGCCAAAATAAAGCATATCTTATTTTGAACACAACTGATATTTCATGGGAATT
Source organism: Cirrhinus mrigala (assembly GCA_036247105.1). Classification (NCBI taxonomy): domain Eukaryota; kingdom Metazoa; phylum Chordata; class Actinopteri; order Cypriniformes; family Cyprinidae; genus Cirrhinus; species Cirrhinus mrigala. The sequence goes on from CM070013.1 coordinate 24,913,036, forward strand.
GTGTTAGTTGTCATCTTCCTGGGTGTGCGGTTTTATATTCCGTTGAATTCTGTTATGCTCGCAACCCTGTTATGAAGACTTTAATGCATTGACGACGAGTGTAACTAACCCGTTTTCTTCCCTCTCAGGCTCGTCTTTCTTGCGTATTTGCGAGCGGGAGGAGGCAGGGGGCTGCTGGAGTTTGCTGAGAGTAGCTTTAACTTTTGCCAGAGGCTTTAGCAGCCATAAAAACGGGCCCGGGTTAGAGTAGCGGCTGGCTAATCTCTTCATATCTGGTGAGGCCCATTCTGCCTGACGCCGTGGGGTGCCACGCTCTCATTCTCATGCTCTGTATTTCACTTCACCTTTTTTTTCACTTCTCCATTTCTTAGCTTCTCTCTCTTTTGCGTCTATTGGACGGCTCCCAAAACAAATCAGGCTCATCTTCTGGTGACTGCATGGGAGAGGAAGAGAGAAGAGGGTGTGATGCTAGTGATCTGCGCCTACCCCTCTTCTCTGCCTTTCTCTCTCCAGGCCTCAAGCAGTCAGCATCTGGTAGCCCCCGAAAGGGGCGAGCGTGTGTGTGGCGCCGCGAGCTCAGGACACACACTGGCAGCGTTTGAACGACAATAAAGACGCAGAGCCTCACACACACACTCACTAGCTAGCTAGCGGTGTAGCGCTGTCTGAGTGATGGCTAAAGAGACAGCTGGTGTGTACTCAGCCAAAGTTCCTCAGCCAAACATAAGCTTGTCCGACCTTCAGAGGTCTGGCAGAGGAGCCTGCGTTCTGGGCATTCTTTACTGACAACTCGCAAAGACAGGTTCTAGCACTCACCTATGCTATAATAACTCAAACCATTACTCTCCCTGGATCTATCATGTCCTGATGAGGTTTATGGCAACTTTGTTTATTTCTCTGGATGTGTTTGTATGTTTGTCATCTTATTCTCCGTCTCAGTTCATCAAGTTTCGACAGCACGGAGGAGACGGGTAGGCTATGAGTGTAAATCAGCGAGTGTGTGTGGGTGTGTGTTTGTGAATATGTGTGTTCTTTCATGTCAAAGCAGGTATGAGGTTGTGAATGTGTATGTGCGCTCGTGTCCAGGTGTGTGTGTGTATGAGACATCGCGAACGCTGAGAAGGGCTGAGTGTTTTCTGACGCCTGTCGGACTGGGCCTGTCACAGTGGAACAGGAAGGTGTCATCAGCCCAGGCCTCAGAGCCGGAGCCCGTCAGCCAGCCGGACCTGAACACCCTGATGAGCTGACAGCCGGCACAGCACAGGCCTGTCTCAGGCCTCCCAGAGAGAGAAAGCACCTGCAACCAGCCATCTACCTGTCTGTCTGACTGACTATGGGATACACTTGATACAATGTACATCCACAACTAACCGCGGCCCTCTTTGAGTTTTCCGGGTGTCTGTATGTGTGTATGTCTCGGCTTCTACCGCTTCTTAGTCTTAACTTCTGAGTTCCAAGGTGCACCTAAACCTCAAAAAAAGACTTTTTTTTTTTTTTACAAATATGTCAAAATAAATGAATAATATGCACAAACAAAAAAGTATTTGGATGTACAAACTGTACAAATGCCATTGGATTGGGCAACAAAATATCGATCCAAGTGGCATATGCAAACAAATAATGGGCTTTTCCCAGAAATGACTTTAGTATCTTTTCTTCACTCTTGCAAAATTTTGCAAAAACAGCTAGTTTCAAAGTCATTTTAGCAGATATATAATATAATATAATATAATAAATATAATAAATATAATATAATATAATATAATATAATATAATATAATAGGGCTGTCAAATCAATTAATCAGAATTAATTGCATCCTAAATTAAAAACATAATATTTACATAATATTTCAAGATACAAAAAAATTACATAATATATGTGTGTGTACTGTATATATATATATATATATATATATATATACACTATAAATCATACATTAATATGACTATATATGAGCAATATATAGAGTAATCATGAGGTATGCCTGTATATTGGCACAGCCGCACAATCACAAGTGTGACATTGCTCATATTATATTATATTATATTATATTATATATTATATATTACACATATATTATGTAAACACAAACTTTTTCACAATCTAAATCACAATTAATTAATTTGACAGCCCTAAATATAATATAATATAATATAGGGCTGTCAAAACGATTAATCCAAATCACATCCGAAATAAAAGTTTATGATGACACAATGTATGTGCAACACCCCTGAACTCTTTGTATTGGTTTTTCCCTCTGGTGCCCATATATGGTTTTCCTGTTCCTGCCCTTGTTATGTCATTATTAGTTAACCTTGTATTCACCTGTGCCTTAATTAAGTTAATTGTAATCACCTGTCTTTATGAGTTGGTTTCAGTTCAGTGTTTGTCGTCCGGTCTCGTCTATGTGTACGTGTGTTCCTGCCATGCTTGTGGATTTACCTGCTTGGAATAAACTAAAGACTTTTGATTTCATTGACCTTCGTCTTCGTGCTTATCCTTCACACGTAGTTGTGACAGCATGTGTGTGTACTGCATATAGTTATGAATATATAATAATATAATATAATAAATGTAACATAATATAATATAGGGCTGTGAAAGTGATTAATCCAAATCAAATTCCATAAATAAAAGTTTATGTTTAGACAATATACGTGTGTGTACTGAATATAGTTATAATATAATATAATGCAAATAATGTTTAGAAATAAAATACTGCATGTATAGAACATATTTGATTTTCATTTTCTAATAATATTTTATGGTGTTTTTTTTTTTTTTTTGAGTTTTTTTAGTTTTTTTTGAGCTCCTAAGTAATTTTACTAAATGTAATTTATTAATATATATTTAAAGCAAATTTTATATGTAGATATATAGATATATATTTATGTATTTTATTTATCATGTTAACATATCGTCGCCTTAGAATTATAAGGTTCTATCTGCATTCTGAGCACTTTCGAGATATTGAGCTTGAAAGTTTTTGCGTTCCATAGACTTCTGTAGATAAAACCATTTTTGTTTTCTAAAAAAAAGCCCAAAATGTATACAGCTTACAAAAGAAACATCACATAATGTAAATAAGTTGTCACCGAATAAGAATACGTGAATAACTTGTCAGATAGAACCTTATAATTCTAAGGTGACGATATGTAATCATGTGTTATAATATGTAATCGCATGTAATCATTTGTTATTCAAAACCTAATACGCTTGTGTTTGTGAAATGTCCTGTGTTTCTATCCATTCTAAGACAAATGATATGTTCTGAGAGCACCGTAAAGCAAAATATAGCATTCGAACACAATCTGACAATTTCACATGTTGCGGGCATTTTTAGCTTTGATGACTGAAATTGTCACATTACAGATGTTCAAGCCCATTGAGATCACACATGCTCGACAATTTCTCTACTACAAGGCAGCAAAGTCAAAATTTAGGAATCAAAAATGCTTTATGGCACCGTCGCGTTAAATTATCAAACAAGATGCTTTCTCTCGCCGCAGCCGCGTTCCCTTGGGTCTTTGTTAAAACTGACATTACCCACGTTGCTCAGCGTCGCTGCCTCTGCTCGCCTGTATTACGCTCATTTTCTGGGTGGCAATAAATATTAGAATAAACTGCGCCAAAGCGAGGCTGGTCAGGGCCTCTGTTCCCTGTCTGCTCCGGTTGCCACGGCAGCTGAGTGACAGACAAGCCTAGGGGGGCTGGATTAGATGAGGTGACAGAGGGTAAGAAACCAAAGGCCCCTTTTTTTCCCCCCTCACCCTTTTTTCCCTCGTTTTTTCCTCGTCAAGTAAATTTAGCCTGAGGAAGGATGAACATCATAAAGCTGAGAGAGGCAGAGAGAGGCCCTCTGCGATTGTTGACGCCTGCCAATAAATCAGATTTTTAATTATCGGACACACGACAAGGAGCAGTGACAACGTGTTTTGCCCCCACCTAAGAGACTCCTTGCAGCCGGTTCACTGGAGAGCGCTCTGTCAGCCGCAGTCAGACAGAAGAGAACTGACACCGTATGAGAATACCGCTATATTATCACACCCTCGGCCGCACAAACACGCCAAAGACAAGTGCTAAACAAACACTTACGAGTGAAATCACGTGCGGTAGTATGGCGGCTGTACAATCACTGGAAGCCGGAGACCTTTTGAACTAAGTGCATGCTGGGAGGGGCACTGCAGGACACAAGCATGCTGGGTAGCGACCGTGCTTCATGACCAGTGAGGGAACATGCATTTGACATTTATTCCCATATGTCTATTGATTATGTGACAGCAGCAATTTGTTTTCCCTGAGGAATTTCATTACTAACCATGATATTGGCTAAATCCAAGGAAATGTGGTTTTAGACTGTAAGCTAGCAGCAAATATGATCTCAGCTGCACAAGCTTTACATCAGAATTTGTTGGGGGGTTCAACATCCACACCGAGCAGAATGGGAATTTTATGTAAGTCGGTCTGCGTAGATTCAATAACTCTTGTAAAAGCCCATTGGCTTGCCATTTCATCTATTACGCTGTGGAAAATAAGGTATATTTGCCACAAGTTCAAAACCGCAACACGGAGCAACATTCGGCTGTTGAATAGCGTCCAGGTATCTGTCACGAGCCACATGTGTTTGTGTTTTTGCTCAGTTTTACATTACCTCTTTAAGAAAAGCTTATCATGTGGTCCGTGCACAGTTATGTCATGTCAAAGTAATGTCTTCTCAAAGGCAGACATGTCCTCGTGTAGACGTCTTTGTAAAGAACAACATCTATCACTAATCGGGCAGCAGATTTCAAACAGAACTTGATGAAATATTCCATTAATCTAAGTGCTCTGTAAGTGTCTACTCCTCACCACAACAATCTAATATCTTCAGCGATGGAGCCACTAAAACTTAATGAATCAAGCAACGTTCAAACCACAGACATCATTATATGTTTTTTGATATACATTTATCATGGCGGTTTATTCTGTTTCACACTGAAACCCATATAAATAACTGTGTTTGAGCCTCTTTGGACTGATGAGCTGTCGTTGTCAATAAACACTCTCTCAAAGCTCTCAAGTTTCAACAAGTTTTGCTGCACTTCTATAATGGACGGTTGTAATTTTAAATAAATAAATAAAAATTACTTTTACTATTATTAGTCTGCGATTTATTACAGTTATTTGGACTCGGCATTAACATTTGGAATTTTAAAGGGATAGTTCACCCAAAAATAATGATATAAAAAATCTATCATGAATTACTCACCCTCATATCGTTCCAAAATCTTAAGACCTTCGTTCTTCTTTGTAACACAAATTAAGATATTACTGATAAAATCCGAGAGCTTTCTGACTCTCCATAGACAGTAAGGGTCTTTTCACATTCAAGGCTCAGAAAGGTAGTAAGGACATTGACAAAATAGTCCATGTGACATCACGGGTTCAACTTTAATTTTATGAAGCTACGAGAATACTTCTCGTGCACAAAAAAAAAAAAAAAAGAAAGAAAGAAAGAAAGAAAAATTGACTTTATTCAACAATTCTTCACCAAAATATCTTAATATGTGTTCCAAAGATAAAACGAAGGTCTTACGGGTTTGGAACGACATGAAGGTGAGAAATTAATGACAGAATTTCATTTTTGGGTGAATATACTGAATTGAATCCAAAATTTAGTGTTGAATTAACAAAGAAAGAATATATTAAATAACATTTGTTTAATGGCATCTTTTCACTACTTTTTTGTACTATTAAGGAGAGTATTGTCGGTTTTAATCCTGATACCTTTTTTCTCTCAATTTCTGGGGATGAAAAGATAAATTATGGACATTTAAAATTAAATGTGGAAGCTATAATTTAGGCCTAAACTGCAAACGATTACACTACTCTTTTTGTTTAACTTTTAACAACAATTACAGAATAAAATTATCTGTTAAAACAGTTTATTTTAAGGTTTATTTTAAGTCACTATTATTATTATTATTTTTTTTTATTATTATTTTTTAACTATTCCCTAACTTTTTGAACTCCAAATTACTGCTTTGCCAGGTAGTTGTTCAGTTTTTGGTATTAGGTAGGAATAGGGATGTAAAATATAGTCATGCAGGATATGTGTTTTGTAAGTACTAATAAATTGCCAATATACCAGTAATTGTCATGGTTGTCGTGGTGCGCGGGAACGAAACGCAGGAGAGCGGAGATTCATTCAATGCACGTTTATTTAAACGATCCAAAAGCACAAACTCAGGGAAACTCAGGGAAACTCAGGGAAACTCAGGGAAACACAGGGAACCAGCAACCAACGACGAGCAACATAAACTAAAGACAATATAATCACCGACAAGACCTTGAGGAACAAACAAACCTTAAATATACAAAAACAGGGGAGTGGTCACAAACGAGATAACAGGGGGAAGTACAAATATGGGCAAGACTAAACCAAATCACTAAACCAAGAGGGGGAGCAAACGGGACAAACCAAAAAAACAAGAAACACTAGAAACAGGAGGGAAAAAAACACTAGGGAAAACAAGACAAAACAGAACACAATCCTGACAGTAACCCCCCCCCTTACAAGGCGCGACTCGCGCCGTAACACACACTGGGGTGGGAGGGTGAGCGCTCTGGAGGCCGGTAGGCAGGGACACAGTAGACACCGGAAATAGGGACGGCCTCCAGGGCAGATCAGGGAGCTCAGGGGGCCATGGCGGATCACATAGTCCATTGGGCCATGGCGGATCGGGGAGTTCAGGGAGCCATGGCCGAGCACACAGTTCATTTGGCCATGGCGGGTCTGGGGATTCAGGGATTCAGGGAATTTATGGTTCTGCCAGGTCTGGGGAGCGTTGGATGAGGTGCTGGCTCAGGAGGGCGTGCAGGAGGGCGCGCTGAAGGAGGAGCCGACTCAGGAGGGCGCGCAGGAGGGCGCGCTGAAGGAGGAGCCGACTCAGGAGGGCGCGTAGGAGGGCACGCTGACGGAGGAGCCGACTCAGGAGGGCGCGCTGACGGAGGAGCCGACTCAGGAGGGCGCGCAGGAGGGCGCGCAGGAGGGCGCGCTGACGGAGGAGCCGACTCAGGAGGGCGAGCTGGACAGAGCTCCGGCTCTGGAGGGCGAGCTGGACAGAGCTCCGGCTCTGGAGGGCGAGCTGGACAGAACTCCGGCTCTAGAGGGCGAGCTGGACAGAGCTCCTGCTCTGGAGGACTCGGTGGAAGGCACGCAGGAGCCCTCCAGGGCTGTGCGGGCAACTGCGTCAAGGATCGGGACCTGGGGAGAGCAAGGATAGAGGAGGTGGACAGAGGAAGGGGAGAAGCAGAGAGTTCAACAGTTAACGCCGCCTCCCTATGAGGTTCCACAGCCTGGGCTGACACCTCAGGAAGCATAGGCGCGGCTTCTCTGGCGATAGAGGGTTCAGAAGCGGCCTTGACCAGCCTCTGGAGGGTGCGCTGGAGGCAGCTCGGGCTCCGATGTGTGCTCTGGAACTTGTCTTGGCTCATTAGACGCACCAGGAACTTGACTTGACTCAGGAGATGTAGCCGTGAAGTGACTTGACTCAGCCGTGACGTGACTTGACTCAGCCGTGACGTGACTTGACTCAGCCGTGACGTGACTTGACTCAGCCGTGACGTGACTTGACTCAACCGTGACGTGACTTGACTCAGCCGTGACGTGACTTGACTCAGGAACCACAGCGGTAATGAGACTTGACTCAGGAATGCCTGCAACAGCTTGGCTTGACTCATGGGGAACCGTTGTGACATTACTTGATTCAGGAACGACAGCTTTGGCTTGACTTGATTCAGCCGCTTGACTTGACTCAACCGCCTGACTTGACTCAACCGCCTGACTTGACTCAGCCGCCTGACTTGACTCAGCCGGAACAACCTCGGTGACGTGACTTGACTCTGCTGAAACAGCAGCTGTGACGTAACTTGACTGCGACTCAGGAAATGTGGCTGTGTTTAGGCTTGAGTCGGGTAGTGAAGCAGAGTCTTGACTTGGCTCAGAAAGTGAAGCTGTGTCTTGACTTGGCTCAGGAAGTGAAGCGGTGTCTTGACTTGGCTGAGGAAATGCCGAAGGAGACGTGGGCTCTGAAGGAAGCTCTTGTGGAGCATGCCCTGGACGGCGCTCGGGGCGAGCGGGCTCTGGACGGCTGGACGACCCCAGCGGAGACTCTGGAGGGCTGGGCGTCTCCAGCGGAGACACTGGATGAGCAGGCTCTGTGCGTGCGGTCACTTGAGGGCGCTCAGGAGAGACTGCCATCTTGGCCGGGGACTCAGGAACAGAGGCCATCTTGGCCGGGAATTCAGGCTTGGCAGCCATCTTGCGTGCCGACTCTGGCGTGACGGCAGCCATCTTGCGTGCCGACTCTGGCGTGGCGGCAGCCATCTTGCGTGCAGACTCTGGCGTGGCGGCAGCCATCTTGCGTGCAGACTCTGGCGTGGCGGCAGCCATTTTGTGTGCAGACTCTGGCGTGGCGGCAGCCATCTTGCGTGCAGACTCTGGCGTGGCGGCAGCCATCTCGCGTGCAGACTCTGGCGTGGCGGCAGCCGTAACTTGACTCGGCTCAGTAAACCCAGCTGCGACCTGACTGGACTCCGTGCACATAGCGACAACTAGCCTTGACTCGGGAAACTTAGCTGTGTCTTTAAGGGGCTTTTCCCTTGCCGCCTTCTGGTGAGCCGTGGGCGGCGTCCGAGTGCTCGCCGCGGGTTCTAGGGTGCATGCTGGGGCTGACACTCGGATATTCGCTGCCCATACTGACATTAGTGGTGGGTAACGAAACGCAGGAGAGCGGAGATTCATTCAATGCACGTTTATTTAAACGATCCAAAAGCACAAACTCAGGGAAACTCAGGGAAACACAGGGAACCAGCAACCAACGACGAGCAACATAATCTAAAGACAATATAATCACCGACAAGACCTTGAGGAACAAACAAACCTTAAATATACAAAAACAGGGGAGTGGTCACAAACGAGATAACGGGGGGAAGTACAAATATGGGCAAGACTAAACCAAATCACTAAACCAAGAGGGGGAGCAAACGGGACAAACCAAAAAAACAAGAAACACTAGAAACAGGAGGGAAAAAAACACTAGGGAAAACAAGACAAAACAGAACACAATCCTGACAGTAATATGCATGATAATAAGCAACTAGTTAATAGTGAGAATTAGTCTTTATACTAAATTGTTACCTTAACTTTTAATTTAAATATTAATTACAATCATCATGTTCATTTTAATACTGTAAATATTACACTCTAAAAAATGCTGGGTCATTTTTCTAACCCAAATGTTGGGTTCAGCCCATTGGGTCATTTCATTGGGTTATTTTTAATATTTTCTTTTTCACTCAGGTGCTGTGTAGTTTTTCTGTAACTAAGCTGCTGGGTCATTTTTACGCTGGGTTATTTTTTTTCAACCCAAATGCTGGGTTGAGCCTATCTCCGACGGAACAACCCAGCTGCTGAGTTACAGTCAGAGTGCGGGTTTTTGAGTCCTCTATAGGAGAGAGCGGTTTTCAGTGCCACCAATTTGGTGCACTTCTTCAACGAAATAAAAGTTTGTATACATTTTATTTCATTTATAAAGTCTTTACTGTGCTGAAAATTTTATTATTTTATGCAACGCAACATAAGGATGAGATGTAAGTCAGCTGCGTCAGCAGCGGTCAATTTGCATGATGGAAATGCCTTTTGCCTTGCATAAAATAAATAGATTTTTTCGTTATAATACTGAGTTTAATTTCATTTGATGTTAACATATGTTCTCTAATGTCAGTACTGTTTGTTTGGAGTCAGTCAAGGCATCTTTCAACTACGAGTGAAACGCGAGGCCACGTTCTGAAGTTTGCAGTTTCCCCCGCCAAACAGTAGCCCTTCACCGACTCAGATTTCAGCCACACACCGGCATGAGAATTAGCGCTATTTCGGAAAAAAGCAATTATGGAGAATGGTTGAATACACTAAAATTAAAATGCTACTTTTAAATGTTACATTTTTTATGTCTAAAATGCTTGTGAAACGAGTTTGAATGAATATTGTAAACTATGCTGCATTCACCCAAATAAATTCAATTTGTCTTGTTTTTTGTCCATGTGTTCTTGCTTAATAATAAATGTTCATCTTTTGACTATTGCTGTTGCCTCTAGTTATTGTGCTTTTTATAAGTTCCAGTCCATTTTAAGCCAGCAATATAATCATTTTTAAACAATAGTTGACTTAAATAAAATAACCCATGTTTGGTAAAAACATTTAACCCAACCAGCTGGGTCAAAATATTTTTTCAAAAAACCCAGTGCTGGGCTGCTAAATAACCCAAGTTGTTTTTTGTTTTTTTTAACCCAGCATTTTTTATATCTTTTTTATAGCTTCCTTTAAAGCATTTTTTAAACTAAAATTCCTAAAGATGCTAAAAATACTCTGCTTTCACATCATACCAGCTCTGCTTGCTGTTATTCTCACTTCGCTGTTGACACAATGTTCTCACACTAGATCACCTTCCTGGATTTCCCCCAGATGCTGATGGCATATTACTTCAGCCCTGCACCCCTAGACCTATAGACACCCGTCCTCTTTTTTCCTTTGCCCAAACCATGGTGAAGTCCTTTTTTTTTCTCCTTTTGTGCTCAGAGCCACAGGAAGAGAGTGCTACAGGGGCTGTGATTTACGAGTGCTTAGCTCACTAATTCTTGCCGGCCCGGGCAGGAGGCATGCATGTTTTGTTGGAGAAGGTGGTGCTAGTGCTGTACACCCGGACACTTTGTACGACACATTTCTTACAGTGCCTCTTCTCTCCCAGCACTAATTTATGGACAAATTCAGCCATCCTGAGATGATCACTGACTTCAGCAGTGGCAGACATGCACTATACATAATGACATACACTAAGGAGCATTTACACAACAGGATGAGTAGAGGTTTGTGTATGAATGTTTTCTTAATGTCACCTGGATTGGTTGCTTCGAGCAAGGAGCGCATTCGACACAAATAAGTACATCTAAAAGTCTAAGGGTCTTAAATTCTAAAACCTGACAGAAAATGTTCTCTTTTTTTCCCATTTTATTTTATTTTATTATTTTATTTTATTTTATTCACAGCCCCATTTGGTACTTAAATGTGTAGTTTTGTTTTCAGTATAATTTGAATGAAATAATAATACTAGTAAATAGTAAATAAATGTAATAACTAAATATTAAATTGTTTAAAATATAAACCATTTTTGGTAACACTTTACAATAAGGTTCATTAGTTAACACTAGTTAACTAGTCTACATGGACTAAGAATGAACAATACTTCTACAGCACTTATTAATCTTAGTTAATGTTATTTTCAGCATTTACTAATGCATTATTAAAGGCACAAGTTGTGTTTGTTAACATTAGTTAATGCACTGAATTAACATGAACAAACAATGAACGACTGTATTTTAATTAACTAACATTAACAAGATTAATAAATAGTGTAATAGATGTATTGTTCATTGTTAGGTCATGTTAGTTATTACACTAACTAATGTTAACAAATGACAGCTTACTGTAAAGTGTTACCCAATTTTTAAATATATGTCTAGTGTAGGTAATATGTTAATAGTATTATAATATTTCTTTAATATTGTTAAGCAAATGCATAACAAATACTGTAGGACATTCAAATAGTGTGCCAATATTATGCTCTTAACATGGATTGTAATGCTTACTTTTGCATTAAATTTGAAACAAATAATTATTATTTTTTTCTCTCTTAAACACTTTGTCAGCTGTTGTGACACATAAGGGTCTAGTTTTTAGCAGATTAATTAAGTGTAAATTTTGTGCCATCACTTCACTTAATTTGTCCTGTAGGGGGCGACAAGCTTTTTTGGTGAGTCACATTTATTTAATCTAAAACATAAAAAAAACCACCCTTACATATCATATATTTAAAAAGTCAAATTAAAAGCGGTTTTATACATCCATGGAGTCAAGCATTATTGACTTACAAGTCTGTTAGGAAAGAAGCCCACGTCAGTGCAACAAATCGTGAGTGTTTTTGATCAGCACTCGAGAGGCTTAAGTAGATAAGACATGCTTTAGCAGACTTGGAAGGAGTCCAGCAGCCATAGATGAGACAGAGGGAGAAACAAAGAACTAGTTAGACAGAGAGAGATGGAGAGGAGAGAGAGAGACAGAATAAGACATAATGTGAGTCATAATTTTCCAAAACACAACTTAAAAACATCGTCCTGAGAGACAGGCGAAAGAGGGCGCGTTAAAAATGTGCTTTTGTCCGTGATTGCCATCTCAGACTTTAAATGGGCACAAGAGAGGCAGCTAATTTTGCACAATGGACTGGATAACCTTTTAGGATCAGCAGATTACGGCCTGATTAATCAGCCATGATTAGCGTTCATCAAGATCTGTGGAATCAGCCCTGTCATGACTTTTTTAGAAATGCTGTTTATTTATTTATTTTGTCCTATTTTGAGAAAACATTACGCCAGGTTGTCATGCTGACAGGAGCGCTATCACTGTTCATTAAAGCCTTAAAAAATGAGAGGAAAAAAGAGGAATCAGTCTCTCGGCCTGTCACGGCTTCCTTTAATGGACTGTGTTGATGTTCGGGATGTGCGGAGCAATAGCTGAGCTGTTACGGTGGAGTACGGCCCACGGTGACGGTACAGGTCCCTCTCAGGAGTTGAGCGGCTCTGGAAATATGGACGTCGAGAGAGAATGTGGCAGATGGCTGACAAGGCATTTTTACCCATAACGCCCCAGTAAAACTTTAACTCCCGAGATTTAGTGCTAGCGCTCTGCACTTAGCAAGCTGCAGCCAGGGTCATATTTTTTCAAAAGTCCCAAACTGATGGTTCTGCAAGGTTTGCATAAACATGCTTTATTGATTGCGTTGTTAAAAGATTCAAAGGGTCAGTATCATTTAGCTAAAGACAGTTTTAGAGGACAAATAAAAGCTAAAAATTGCTAAACGTTTGGGTGGGGAATATTGATTTTTTTTTTCTTTGCGGGGGCGAGGAAGAAGTAATTAAATTATTCATTCTGTTATAATTATGATTGATGCAGGCATTACGGAGTCATTTCAGAAGAGAGAAAAAGAAGTTTTAAAACATTTGGCGCAAGCAAGTTTATAACTTAAAGACCCCTAGTCGACTCCAAAACAGCGAATGCTTAAAAAGACACGTTAAGGGTAAAAATAAAGAAGCCCAAATCGCTTGAACTGAAATATCGTTTGACGTGTTCATTCTCCTCATGACAGCCTCGGCAGAAACTAACAGCCGGCTTTGTCTTCATTGTAGCAAGTTTATGAAAACATTTCACTTCCACAGTCATTTGTATTCGACTATGCAAAACAAGCTCCCTGATAGGATGTGTCATCCTAATTGGGCCCATGATGCCAGTAGGCCGGGAATTATGGGAAGGGGCTGATGTGGAGACGGGCTGAGCGGAGGAAGGGATGTGCCGAGAGAGTCATCCCTCTTACCACGCCAGACGCCAGCCGAGTCTGAGGGGCACACAAGGGGGGCTGATGAGAGCGTGCCGGGGGGGTACGAGGGGGCATTACGAGGCACAGGTGACAGAGTCTCACATCTGCAGCTGCCAGCATTTGGGTTGGCTTGTTTGCTATAGTTTGAACGGATAGGGGGTGGGGTTGCCGAGGCCGTGGAGAGTTGGTGAGGGGGTAAAAGGGAATTTTGTTTATAGTGCACAGCTGCTTGTGTCACTTCTTGGGACCCGTAAAAAGCAAAAAGGAAGAGCAGTTGAAAATGAGAGAAGAAAACAGGAAGCTCACTTTGTCTTTCTCACTCTCCCTAATGCCCCTCTGTGATTTCAATTCAAAGTCACTAGAAGTATATTTATATAAATATTTAAAAATATACAACCATTGGTTCTGACCCTCGAATTTGATTTAAACTGTGTTCCAGAGTGTGTTTGCTTGTTAGTTTTTAGATACTATTTTTTTCTAGTTAAAGGATTACTCCACTTCCAAAATAAAGTTTTCCTGATAATTTGCTTACCCCTATGTCATCCAAGGTGTTCATGTCTTTTTTTCTTCTGTTGCAAAGAAATTATGTTTTTTGAGGAATACATTACAGGATTTGTCACCTTAAAAGGGCTCTACACGATCCCACCTGAGGAATAAGAGTCTTATCTAGCAAAATGATTGGTTATTTTCTAAAAAAAAATTACAATTTATACACTTTTTAACCTCAAATGCTCATCCTGTCTAGCTTTGCATTGTGCATGCCTACTGTGTGCACTCCCATTAAAGACTGTTAGGGTAGGTTTAAAAACTCCCATCTCATTTTCTCTTCCAACTTCAAAATCATCCTACATTGCTGCAGAAGTACTGACCCAGTGTTTACAGAGTGAACGTGCCAGGAAGGTCAAACACCCTTTACAAAAAATGGTAAAACGGCGATGTAGGATGATTTTGAAGTTGAAGAAGAAAATGAGATGGGAGCTTTTGACATACCCTAACTGTATTAAACTGGAGTGCACAGAGTATGCATGCGCATCGCAGAGCTAGACATGATGAGCATTTAAAAAAAGTGGTTAAAAAGTGTATAAATATTATTTTTTTAAAGAAAATGATCAATCGTTTCGCTGGATAAGACCCTTATTCATTGGCTGGGATCGTTTAGGGCCCTTTGAAACTGCACTGAAACTGCATTTTTAACAATCCGTTGAGCAACATTGAAGTCCATGGAGAAAAACGTAATTTCTTTGTGAGTGAAGAAAAAAAGACATGAATATTTTGGATGACATGGGGATTTATCAGGAAATTCCTAAATTATCAGGAAATTTTTATTCTGAAAGTAAAGTAATCCTTTAAATCATTATGCCATGTAGGTGGCATAAGTGACTGTCTTTGAGTGAGTCACTGAAAGATTCACTTAGGTGATTCATTCAGGAACAAAACAAGTGAGCGGCTCACTCCAATATCACATACTTCCCTACCATACAGTATGAAAAACAGTAAAGAGTAGTGAAAGGAGTAGTGCTTCCAAATTATTTGAGTAAGTCATCATTCACACAACTGATTCATTCAAAACAGTAAATCATTCAGGAATTAAAGGATTAGTTCACTTCCAGAATTAAAATTTTCTGATAATTTGCTCACCCCCATGTCGTCCAAGATGTTCATGTCTTTCTTTCTTCAGTTGAAAAGAAATTGAGGTTTTTGAGGAAAACATTCCAGAATTTTTCTCTATATTATAGTGGACTTCAATGGGGACCAATGGGTTGAATGCTCTTTGTGCATTGCATAATCACGTTGGAAAAGTCACACATGGTTAGTTTTTCGTCTGTGTAATTTTGATCAAAAAGGTAGGATAAGGCGAAAAAAATAATCTTGTTTTACTTTTTTTTGTAAAGTCAGTGTGACTTTCTTTGCATGTTCCCTTTGTAAACACAGGGTCGGTACTTTCATCTACGTCACATGTGTGTGATTACATAATGTGTGAGGTCAAGCAAGTGCAAAACGAGCATTCATCGTTAAGTATATACATTTTAATTATTTATTTTTTATTTTTTTAGAAAATGACCAATTGTTTCGCTAAATAACACCCTTATTCCTTGGCTGGGATTGTGCATATAGAGCCCTTTGAAGCAGCACTGAAACTGCAGTTTGGACCTTCAACCTGTTTGTCCACTACATGGAGAAAAATCCTGGAATTTTTTCCTCAAAAACCTTAATTTCTTTTCGACTGAAGAAAGAAAGACAAGAACATCTTGGATGACATGGGGGTAATAAATTATCAGGAAATTTTTATTCTGGAAGTAAACTAATCCTTTAAATGATTATTTATGAAAGAGTTGTTGAATCATTCACTCAACTGATCAGTTGGAAACACTGATTTATTTAGTAATGAAACAAGCTAATGTATTTACTCCACTGATTTGTTCAAAATACTGATTCAGAAACAAAACACCACTTTTGTGTATTGGTTGAGGCGTGAAACAGTACAGACAATTTTATTCCCCACCACTTCATCTGAAATTGTGGACACATCTCCAGTGTTACCACTAGACCATTAGGTAACAATAAAAAAATCAATAGTTTATCCACTGGCCTACACAATCTCAGCAACAACTGTGACAGATGTAAGGATGATGTTATCAAATAAAATGTCATATTTATTGTCAAATTATGTCAAATAAGTTAATTTGAGCACATAGTGGGTCAGCAGGAATTGTTGTTTCCTAACATAAAAGTTAATGTCAACTCATTTTATGTTGACAAACAGACATTTAATGTGCTAGTAAAACTGACCATTTCAAACTGCAATGTTACTGTTTGTACATTTGCTAGCGTACGCTACTTTTTTAATCAGAAATATGCAAATACAACTAAACCATAGTAAATTCCAGCTTAAATATGAAACCCTTTTAATAATAGCCTTGACATAAAATGTATTTTTGAGGATTTTACTAATGCATGAAATTGAGGAAGCTTCATCATTAGTGAACTCACCACTGGTATTCGCCCAACATTTCCCGCTCGCAGTTTTATTATCATTATCTCAATAGGACCTTGGTCCAGTGTAGTCACGTACCTGACATCTACACCCGAGAGCAGCACCATCCGTTAAGCATGACGACATAGAAAAATGGGGCAACTGCGCACGGGCCTGAGAGAACCACTGAGGTGGACACTGGCGGGACTAGCTCGGTTTATCTTCCAGCATTAACATGATGGAAAATATGAATACTTGAATCTTATCGCAGGTGTGCTTTATAACAACATTCATCATAAGACGTATTATGTTTTTATCAAGTCGGGGGGGGGGGAGATGGGAAGCCACTGATTCCATTTCCACTCTGGTCAGCACAGGATCCTGCTTGCCTCTATTATCCTGATTTCTAAGAGAAAAAAAGAAAAAGAAAGAAAAAAAAATGTAGGGAAAAGATTATAAATCCTGCTGAGGCTTTTTTTCCCACTCTTTGTTGCCAACTCTGTCTTGAAATTAACTCAGGATCTGCGGGCCCTGGGCTTTAATAGCAGAAAATAATAAAACAGACATCGGCAGGATCCGTTACATTTATATATTAAAGGCTAGAGAGGGTGTGATGTACTGGCCGATAAATGTAAGGAAATCCTTCAAGTCTTTCTCCTTTAATAATTCTGTCAGCCCTGCGAACCATCTGACCATTGTGCTATTAAAGTCATTTTTTTAGGCAAAAACGAAGAAATATCATCAGTCATTATTATCATTTAATACATCTTTTTGTGCTCTTTTACTTTCCTGCTATGACTCCGAACCCTGGACCGAACACATATCTACCCGTGTTGCAGAAATCCATTAAAACCGAGAGCAGGAGAATGGGAAGTTTGCCACCGAACAGTAGGAAAGAGATTCGATGATGGCTGCCTGTTTTACTGAGTCTGTGGGGAATTTACAGATGGTGGATCTGTATCATTAATTCACTGTGGCTGGAACTCAGCTGAACTGATTCATTGTCTGTGGCACAAGTGAGAGTTAATGATAGTTTATTCATAGTTTTAAAATGTCTTTAGTCAGAATATGGCTGTCCACTTAAATCTGGATTAATACATCAAATTGCTATGTAGCATATCCAAGCATTTTTATGACTTTTTGATTCAGGGTACAAAAGAGCCGCTTGTCCTTTTCACTGTCAATCAGGCCATGGCAGTTTAGATACCATCAAAGTCACAGCTCTTGTCAGAAATTATTTGCTAAACATTTCTGTGCCTTAATGCCTTCTGAAAAACCTACCACATTTTGTACAGCTTTAAAGAGCTTTGCGATAGATGCTCAAACTCTGGATGTTTTACACTGTTAGAAATTAGGTAAACATATTTTTCAGCCAATTTACTTGGTTAATCTGATAAACACTATAATTTAAAAAATATATAAAACAGTTGTTCATTGTTCATGTTAATTCACAGTGCATTAACTAATGTTAACAAACACAACTTGTGATTTTAATAATGCATTAGTAAATGCTGAAATTAGCATTAAGATTAATAAATGCTGTAGAAGTATTGTTCATTCTTAGTTCACGTTAACTAATGTAGTTAACTAATCTTAACTAATGAATCTTATTGTAATGTGTTAACAACTTTTTTCGAGAAATAATTTCATATTTTATTCAGCATGAATGCATTCAAAAGGATGCAAAAGTGATCAGTTTATATGCATTTATAATACATTTAGATGCTTAACAGTTTTCAATCACTAATAATAATAGTAGAATAATAATAAAAAATATTTCTTGAGCACCAAATCATTATATCAGAATGATTTCTGAAGAATCATGTAATGGTTTCTGAATATTCAGCTTTGCCAACACAGAAATAAAATCCCATTTAACATATATTCAGATGGAAAATAGTTATTTTAAACTAATATTTTTTCAGAATTTTAATCAAACTAATAAGAAAACATGCTAACATTTTACAATTTTACAAACGAACAATGAAAAATCCATTTATTGCACTATTTATTAATCTTTGTTAATGTCAGTTAACCCTTTAACTGTCATCGTCCGCTCTGTGGGACGCTTTATCGTAAAGTTTACTTCACCATATTACAAATAAATTGTAATCTAATCATGACAAACTATATATCGTTGGGAAGGTCTAAGACTCCTAAATAGATATATTACTACGGTCGCTGAGAGAGCTCAATGCGCTGCAACTTAAGAAAACACATGCAAACAGAAAAAAATGACAACAAATTTAGAAAACATCTTCATCAGTTTGACAACACAGGCGCTGCAAATCCTCGCAACGCAAACACAAATACGGAAACGCGCTGCAAATTCTCACAACACAACCAAACACACAAATGCGCTGCAAACACACAAACGCGCTGCACGGACCACAACGGAAATGTTTCAGGGGGACCTCAAAAAGTGACGAACCCAGATGGAACCTGAATTTTGACTTGATTTTAACCATTAATGAAGCATTGCAGTTTTTTTTTTTTTTTTTTTTTTTGTGCACTTTGAACGTTATATTTATTTGCATATATTTATTTATTTATATATTTATTTGCAATTAAGTTAATAACGTTTCACAGTTAAGTGTGTAATTCGTCAGTTTAGTCCAATGAATCGTATGATCAGGATGTTAAACAAAATAATCAGGTCCAGATATTGAACATTTATTTTTCTATTGCCCTTATGCTGTTTCATTTTGGATGGACTTTAAAATAGACATAACAAGGAAATTAAGCAAACCCCTTAATTTAGATTTTCATGATATTTTACTTTGCTTTCAAAACCCCTCTTTTTCTGATAAACAGGTTTATATTGTAAATCTCTTAATTATCTTAGCAAAGTTTTATATTCACAAGTCAAAAGTAAGTCAGAAACCATTATATATTACATTTTGTAACACTGATCTTTTTAAAGCTTTTCAAATTTATGTAACTGCCCTGGAATTTCCTTTTTTTTCTTTTGGTATGTTTGTGTTCATTTTGTGTGTTTTCTCTTTCTGCTGTGATTTATTTATTTATTTATTTTTGCAGTTGAATTTGCAATTTGAAATGTGCAATGTTGCCTTGTTTTTTTTTGTTCGATGATGAAACTGAATAAAATAATAATAATAATAATAATAATAATAATAATAATAATAATAATAATAATAATAATAATAATAATAATAATAATAATCAGGTCCCAGCTGGGTTCGTCACTTTTTGAGGTCCCCCTGAAACATTTCCGTTGTGGTCCGTGCTATTTGCAGCGTGTTTCTGTGTTTGGTTGTGTTGTGAGAATTTGCAGCACATTTCCGTATTTGTGTTTGCGTTGCGAGGATTTCCAGCGCCTGTGTTGTCAAATTGATGGAGATGTTTTCTTAATTTGTTGTCGTTTTTTTCTGTTTGCATGTGTTTTCTTAAGTTGCAGCGCGTTAAGCTCTCTCGGTCACCGTATTTTACCACTCTTTTGTGTTACAAATTATGTAGGAAAAGTAATAGATTAATTTATGACAGGAGTGCACCTCAAAAATCTACATCATAACATGAGTTCTGACCTTGGTCACTAAAAGAGTTTCTTTGTTGCCTTTTTCCCTATCACACAAAAGAATTCTTAAGAAATTATATATCAGCTGAAAACTTAAAATCTCAAAATTCATCCTTTGAAAACCATTTTAAAATCAGACATTGCATTACCATGGAAATTGGACATCAAAATCATATTACAAACTCTTTTCGTTCATGAATTATAAAAATGTAACTTTGGATAGTGCATTTTCATGTCTATGTTCAAGATAGGGAGTGACAGTTAAAGGGTTAATAAAAATACAGTTGTTTAATGTTTGTTCATGTTAGTTCACAGTGCAATAACTAATGTTCACAAACACAATTTGTGATTTTAATGCATTAGTAAATGCTGAAATTAACATGAACTAAGATTAATAAATGTTGTAGAAGTAATTCATTTTTAGTTCATGTTAACTAGTGTAGTAAACTAATGTTAACTAATGAACCTGACTGATTTTTTTTTTTAAATAAGTTAATATTTTAGTCAGTGCATTTAATGTATTCAAGATGTATTCAATAATATTTCTTGAGCACCAAACCAGCATATTAGAATGATTTCTGAAGGATCATGTAATGGTTTCTGAATATTTAGCTTTTCCAACACTGTAATAAATTCCACTTTAGCATATATTGAAATGGAAAATAGCTATTTTAAATTGTAATAATTGTTCATAATTTTAATCAAACTAATAAGAAAACATAGTAAGATTTTACAATAAGGTGTCATTTGTTAACAAGAACAAACAATGTAGAATATGTTTATTGTACTATTTATTAATATTTTTTAATGCTAGTTAATAAAAATACAGTTGTTTATTGTTTGTTCATATTAGTTCACAGAACTAATGTTAATTAATGAACCTTGTTTGTTTTGTTTTTTTTGTTTTTTTTTGTTTGGAATAAGTTATTATTTTTATCAGCAAGGATACATTCAAAAGGATGCAAAAGTGATCCGTTTATACATATTTATAATATATATGGAGGCACAACCATTTTCAATCATTAATATTAGAATGAATAATAACAAATATTTCTTGAGCACCAAATCAATATGTTAGAATGATTTCTGAAGCATCATGTAATGGTTTCTGAATATTCAGCTTTGCCAGCACAGTAAAAATTCTACTTTAAATGGAAAATAGTTATTTTGAATTGTAATATTTTTTTTCATAATTTTAATCAAACTAATAAGAAAACACTATGTTTGGGCAGGTGGTGAGGGTTGTAACACTGCTTTCTGTGTCTTTCTTTGATTTTGTTTTAATTGCTAGTCTATGTTTTTACTTTTTTTGAGAGAGAGAGAGAGAGAGAGACATTAAAACAACATTTTTACAACCATTTCTAGCCTTGTCTATATTATCATGACTTGATCTGCAACATGATACTGTACCATCAAAATACTGTGCCATAAAAATTTGTCCATGTCAATTTTCTGACCCAACATTCTATATGCACTTTTATAATTCATGCTATAAACAGGAACAAAGTGAGGTAAGTCATTCCCACAAAAGAAGTGATTTAGCTTACTTGGCTAAACCTGCATTTCAAACAAAAGTGAATGTAACACACCAAGTTAAGCTCATATTGTATCCCCCCTCGGTTTAATTGTGCTAGCTAAATACATGGGACTTAATCAAGCTTAAAAATAACAAACAAACAAATAAAAGAGGTCCTCGGAGAACTCATTAGAGGCCTTGTCAAACTCCAAGAGACTACATAATTACTAACCAAAATAAAAATGCAAAGCTATTTTGTTTGTATTCCCTTCTTCTTTATGATTACTGCTGAACTAAGGTCAATGAAAGCCAAAGTTTCACTCATTTGAAATATTTGATTGAGTAATGGAAACTGTGGCACGTCTGATCCTCCCGCTTGAAAGAGAATTTCTTTTCTTTTCGAAAAGACTCAAAAGTACATACATGTCTCAAATAGAATATGAACAACCACTTATGCTGATGCTCCAGTTCTTCTCACTGTGAGGAAAAAGAAAGGAAAATTACATTTGCTGACTTCTCTCATTAAAGCAAAAACCTAGCTGACAGCGAAGGGAAAAGAGTTAAACATAATTTCTATAAATAAATCTTTTTTTGTCATTTTAATTACTGGATCAACGGTGCCTCAGATGAATGGTCATCCCATCAATCTTTAATTAAAGTCACGCATTGCAGATTTAGCACGATGTTGTGGCTGATTGAAAAATAAGGGAATGATATTTCTATTAGAGACTGTTTTATTAATAACATGTCAGGGCTCTAAAACACCAATCCAACAGAGAGTCAATCAAAAGGAAATGATAGACAGCCTATACGTCAGGGTCTGCATATTGCATATGCCTTTTTCTCCTTTTTTTTCCTTAGATGTCTTCCTATTTTTGCCTTTCACTTTTTTTGTGCAGATGTCAAGCCTTTCTTTAACTGTCAGGTCTGGAGAGACTTGTCATTACACATTAAACTCAACAAACAAACAGCAACCGTAAATACCTACAGCTCAAAAACTTTAAAAAATGTGAATTTTAGATATTACAATGCTTTAAAATCAATTTAGATGTCTATAAGCATACTTTTATGCGATTTAAGGAGGGTTGCCATCTGCAAACCTTTCTATCTTGCTCTCATTTGTTTACTATAATGAATATGAATGAATAAAGTATAATCATTTCTAATCATTTGAATGCATTTCAGAATTTATAAGAATAAATAAATGACTAAATCACTGAATACAAGTCTAACCATCATTAATATGTACATTTTTAAACTCCCATAAATTCATGCACTCTTAAGCCAAGAACAATGAGGCATTTTGTGGATGCGATTGCATCAGCCTGAGGAAAGTTTTACAACTTTTCCCACTTTCCAAAGTGTTATTTCTCTGTCCCTGTTTTAATCTTTAATGCTTCCTCTTTTGAAGAGAGAAAGAGTCAGGGAGCTCATGCTATGCTCTTGACCCCAATGCTACATGTTTGTTGTGTTGGGTAATTCTTCTTCCTTCCCTCCCAAGATGAGCCCTCCGGTTTATTTTTAAGTCATCAATTACTCAAACTTCAGCCCAACTATCTCTCCCCAACCATCTGGGTTCCATACCATGGTCTTAAATGCAGCCCGGATAATGACAACCTTCTCCCGACTGTTAATTTACGAGGCCGGGGAGTCGTATTTCATGTGTTATCATGCCTCTCCATTTGATCTCGCGTATCTTTTTCCCCCTGCATCTGTGCGCCCGTGTGCATAAATCTCTTCGTCTCACACCTTGTCACCAGGCCAAAAGATGCTCAAGGCACAAGGAACCCTGTATTAGCTCGTTTAAACTAAAAGAAGAAAGAACAAAGAGTAAGAAAGAAAGCAGAGAACTAAAAAGAATTAAAAGCCGATTCAGATGTGACAAAACTCGGCGGGCGATCTGACAAAAAAGTTTCTACCTCCGCTAATCACAAAAAGCAAAATTAACGACAGTTTAGGGTGTATTTCAAAGCATACATTGACTGCATCTGCGCGTTTAAATCTACCTCGCTTATGAGTTTCATATTCTACATGGTTTATGTCATTTCTCTGCGGCTTAGTTTTATTTTCATGCCGTAAAACACAATGTTCTGCTCCAGTTTGGGAGATTTGCTACTTTTGTTTATCTCAACTGTCTTTCCTAAGTCTTTCTTTCGTGCTACACTTTCCATAGTCTATTTTCATCTTCATTGTAGTGTTATTTTCTCCCCTAATGAAATCACACGCAAATCGCCCAAAGTGCTGACGGAGGCTGCGGGCGTTAAAAGCCAATCCTCTGCGGGCCTCGTTTAGAAAGCAACCATTTTATT
The DNA here is from genome assembly GCA_036247105.1 of Cirrhinus mrigala. Taxonomy (NCBI): domain Eukaryota; kingdom Metazoa; phylum Chordata; class Actinopteri; order Cypriniformes; family Cyprinidae; genus Cirrhinus; species Cirrhinus mrigala. The sequence continues at coordinate 24,936,837 of CM070013.1, forward strand.
TATTGTGCGTCTCATCTCATCTCCTCCTCCTCCTTCTCTTCTCCTCCGGACTCCTTAGAGAGATCTCCAAAATGTCCCTGCACTTCTTAAAGCTCACTGGCCACAACAAACTAAGAGGGCTTACCCTAAGCCAGGCAGAAAATAACAATAATAATAATAATATAGCAAAAATTTTAACGCACACATGCATACACGCTCACACAGTCTCGTAAAGTTCTTTGTATCTTTCTTTGAATGACGAGCCCCATATTTCCTCTCTGAAATGACACTTTAATTAAGCAAATTACTCTAGTGAGGGCAGAGGAACCGTCAAGAGCTTGATAAGGCTGTGGAGATAAACCCTTATTGAGAGTGTTTATCAAAGACGCCGGGATCTAAACCTTTAATAGGTAATACCGAGATAAGTAAGCCTTTGTGATGTTACTAGCGCAGGGATATTTTCAGAGGGGCTTATGGAAGAGGGTAAAAGAAAGGGATGAAATGTTGCGAGAACGAGTCGGTGCTTAAGAAAGAGAGCGGACGATCACATCCTCACTCCATTCGGAGCTCTTTTGTGTGAGGGACTTAGATTTCGTGGAGCAAGAGTGAAAAATACAACACATGCTGTTATGACTTCCTCAATGGAAGAGCTTGTTTTATAAGACTATTAGCTATTTTCATGGATTAGCTTTCGGGGACACATTTAGGGGTGAGTATTGTAGTACTATTACCTGTCAGAGATTTCTACGAAAACTTTTCACTTTGATTTTAATACATATTGTGAAAATATTTGATGTTTGAGAACTCATACTGTTCAGATTTGTCACCCTGGACCACAAAACCAGTCATATGTGTCAATTTAATAATATAATTTTATAATAATAATGATCATTTTGACCCATACAATGTATTATTATTACTACAAATATACCTGTGCTACTTAAGACTGGTTTTGTGGTCCAGGGTCACATATGTGAAATGAAATGGCCTCACATGATATTTCTTCTTTTCAATGGGTGATCAGATTAGTTTTACACATTTCCAGCTAACCATCATTAATATGTACATTTTTAAACTCTAATAAATTCATGCACGCTTAAGCCAAGAGGAATGAAGCATTTTGTGGATTTTGGGGACACATTTAGGGGTGAGTATTGGAGTACTATTACCTGTCAGAGATTTCTACGAAAAGTTTTCACTTTGATTTTAATACATATTGCGCAAATATTTGATGTTTGAGAACTCATTCTGTTCAGATATGTGACCCTGGACCACAAAATCAGTCATATGTGTCAATTTAATAATATAATTTTATAATAATAATGATCATTTTGACCCGTACAATGTATTATTATTACTACAAATATACCTGTGCTACTTAAGACTGGTTTTGCGGTCCAGGGTCACATATGTGAAATGAAATGGCCTCACATGATATTTCTTCTTTTCAATGGGTGATCAGATTAGTTTTACACATTCCAGCAAACAATTAGTTTGATGTACATTTTTTTAATTGTGACCAACAAAACCAGTCATAAGCAGGGTTCTACCATTTCAGTCGCATTTGCGACTACTGTGTACGACTATGAAAAATATTTAGGACCACCAGTGTGACTGACCCAATCAGCATATTCGTGGGAGCTTCAAATAGATTCATTGTGGAGTGTAGAGAGCTTAATAAACAAGAAGTTAATATTAAGTGACTTACATTGTCTAACTATAACACTATTGCCTGATTTTGCTCTATTTAGTCATCAAAAATAGTTTGAAACAAGTCACAACTGAGCCGCTTCCCATCTCCATTCAAACACAGTGGTGTTTCGTTTATGAATAAATGTGCATTTTTAAATGAATCTAGTGAGTCAAGGATTCAATTTCCCATTCATTAAGATTATTAATTCCTGAATGAATCAGCCATTCAAACGAATCGAATGAATTATTCAGTAATTAAATCAGTGACTTGCTGCCACCTACTGGCAGTTTTAGTTTCATTTTTAAAGTATATTTTCAGTTATTTTAAAACATTTAATATTTCTATATTCAAAATGCTATATTTAAAACATTAATCTCAACATCATTTGTGAATTTGATTGCATGCATGCCATTTCTGAGCCTCATTAAACATGAAAATACACCTACAAGCCACTGTTGTGTTCTTCTGTGCTACCTCTGTAGTACAAATTAATTTTGTTAATACTGATTTTATTTGATTTGTAACTTATTCTTATTCTACTTGTTCTTATTCTGTTGTTTTAATAAAGCTTATAAAATATCATTTTAAAAACATTTGACATAAAAGATGTCATAAGATAAAAAAAAAAGGCCATTACAAAGGTAAAAACAAAATTCCCCTTTAGTTCACTTTAAGGAGTCAAATAACACCTCAAAATTTTTTATCAGATTTTTTTTATTATTATTGATTAGTAGGTGCTCCTTAAAGTTTGACTGTGCTCCTAAATTTTTTAAGTTAGGAGCACAAGTGCTCCTAAAAAGAAAAGGGAATGTAGACCCCTGACAAGGGTCATGAATTTTTATGATGTATAAATAGAGTTATAGATGCTGAATAAATAAGCTTTCCATTGATGTATGATTTGTTAGGACAATATATGCCTGAGATACAACTATTTGAAAATCTGAGGGTGAAAAAAAAAAATAAATAAATAAAAATATTGAGAAAATCGCCTTTAAGTTTGTCCAAATTAATTTCTTAGCAGTGCATATTACTAATCAATAATTAAGTTTTGATAGATTTAGAGTAGGAAATCTACAAAATATATTCATGGAACATGATCTTTTCTTAATATCCTAATGATTTTTGGCATAAAAGAACAATCAATATTTTTGACCAATACATTTTATTGTTGGCTATTGCTACAAATATACCCGTACTACTTATGACTGGTTTTGTCACATTTATTTAAATCTGTCATCACTTCCCATACTTCATAATAAATAGGCGAACCCTTTTCATCTCCCTCATTATTTTACCAAAGTTATAGGACAAAATCTGCTGGATGGATGATATAGTTAAGGACATCCACAGAAATGACTCCAAGACAAGCAAAGATGCAGTGATGTAATGTTTATAAGGCATTTCTATAAACATATACGCAAGATGAAACCCTAAGCTCCCCCATCCTGCCGACTACCTTGTAATTGCCTCCTTACTTGCTCTCTTTTCTTTTCTGTCCCTTACTATCTCTCATACTCTCTTTCTCTGATCTACATGTGGTTCAGGTTATGCAAGCGTGTTATACTGCGGTGTGGAGACATTGCCGTTACTGTAGGAGCAGTAAAGCAGTGAATGAAAGATAGACAGAGAGAAAGAGACAGAGGAAAAAAGCTGTTCGGCGGCGAGGAGGAGGTGCGGCGTTGTGCTACAGCAGCACCCAGGCCTCTCTCTGCAGAAAGTCATAAAAACCTTACAGGCACCCAGCTGGGCGACCATGTAGGAGAGCCACAGATCACTTCCTTTTACATACTTCAGCACTCATGTTTCTCTGCAGGAGGAGGCCTCTGCTTTCCCAGAATTCCTGTGCAGGGTTCAGGGACCACCGTGGTGTGTGTGCGGTCTGCGCATAGTTACGGCTAATAATGTGTTTCTGAGAGAGAGAGAGAGCAGGGTGTATGCTGTGCAGTGCGTCCTCTAACTGTCTCTCGTGGTAATGCTCAACAGCTGTAGAGTTAGTGTTTTATTTAAAATACGTTAGAAACACAAATCTTGTCTTTTTTTGTGTGTGAGCTATTAGAAGTGATCTAACATAAAATGTACTTAGCATGAAAAGTATTAAATTCCACACACACAGACGGTTGGTATGCTCTTTTAAAATGTGATTCTGGCCTGTCTCAGCTCTTGACCTTCTTGGGTTTATCAAGCAATCATAATTTTGACAATCATAATCTACTGAATACCAAAAACCCCGGTGAAAAAAAGTGCACTTCAATAATGTACTTAAAGTTCCCTATTTTCACACACCGATTTTGTACTTAATATACTAAAAATGATATACTTAAGAACATCAAAGTGTACTCAAATTTGCTATTTTGAGACACCATGAATATGAACTAAAATGTGCTTTTAGCATAGTTTTTGTATTATAAATATACTTAGTAAACCATTTGTAGTACACTTGAGTGTACTAGTGTATGAAAGATGGGTTCCAGTGTATTACAAGTGATAACTTTTTTTTTGTTTGTTTGTTTGTTTTTAATGTTTTTAAAATTATCTTAAGAAGTACTAAAGAAGATTTTTGTAGTATATTAAGTACAAAATTAGTGCATGAAAATAGAGCATTTTAAGTAAATTATGGACACTTTTTTTTTGTACCTGGGTCAATTTAAACAGCAAAACTGTTCAATTACCAAAAAACTAATATTTGTGTCAGATTTCCCTTTTACAAATTCCATCTATCTATCTATCTATCTATCTATCTATCTATCTATCTATATATATATATAAATATATATTTTTTTGGTTTGTTTGTTTGGTTTTTTTTTTTTCCTTCTCTGATTTACAGGAAATATAGTTATTTAAATAAGAACAAAGCAAGATTTGGTCCGGTAGTAGTTGAATTGCAATTATAATAATAGTAATAATGGTAATAAAAATAGTAGTTAATATTAGTTAACTACACTAGTTAACATGAACAGAGAACAAGAATGTACAGTACTTCTACAGTATTTATTCATCTTAGTTAATTTCAGCATTTACTAATGTATTATTAAAATCACAAGTTGTGTTTGTTAATATCAGTTAATGCACTGTAAACTAACACGAACCAAAAATGTATTTTTATTAACTAACATTACCAAATATTAATAAATAGTGTAATAAATGCATTGTTTATTGTTCGTTCCTGTAAATTAATACATTAACACAACATTGTACAAACATTGTAAAGTGTTATCAAAATATGAATGTGTATTACATATAAATTAGTCTGTTTGATTTTAATGGTAATTTAATCTTTATTAGAAATTCCCTAATCACATAAATCAGGGTTTTTATAAAATACAAAATAAAATAGTTCATAAAACATTTTCAAGAAAAGTTTTAAAAGGTAAATATTATTTTATTCAGGTGAAATTTTATATCCTATTCATAGAAAGTGGTGCTGTTTTGAAGGATTTTCCTTGTAGATTAAATCCTTTCAGATGACTACACTCTTAAAAATAAAGGTTCTTTACTGACATCAATGGTTCTATGAAGAACCTTGAACATCCACGGAACCTTTTAAATGCAGAAAAGGTTCTTTATAGCCAAAAAAAGTTTCTTTAGATTTTTAAAATGTTCTTCAAAGTGGTTCTTTTAAGAACTGTTGACTGAAAGGTTCTTTGGAGAACTAGAAGTGATTCTTCTATGGCATCACTGCAAAAATACCATTTTGGAACCTTTCTTTTTAAGAGCGTATTAAAAAAAGTGAATTATTTCATTCAAAATGCCTTTTTGAAAATACTAATAATAAGAGTTACATATGTGGAATACCACAGTCATCATAATGCATACCTTTACATTCTGCGTTCTTATTTTTCCTGTTTACTGAAATTAAATGAAAGAAATGAGCTTATCATCATTGAGGATGAGCCCAGGATGCTTTGAGAAGAACGGCGGAGGGGGAAGAAAGAGAAGTCTCTTCATCAATATCGGTCTAAACCTCTGTTAGATCTCAGCCTGTCACTTACCTGAAGCTGCCACTTCTCCTTAGCATAAGCAAGCGTGAAATGTTTACTTGAACACATTTCGGCGGGAAAGCGTGGAATAGAAGATGGCACGAGCTGCATAGGAGGTATAGGTATGTGACAGATATATAACACAGGGAGAGGGGGAATGAGGGGTAGAAAAACAGAGGGAGAGAGAGAAGGGAGGAAGAAGAGAGAGGGCTGACACTTGTTATTGCGGCAATGCTCAGCTGAGGTGTATCTTTTCTGAGGAGGATAAATTCAACGTGATGTGCCCGTCCTTTTGCCTTCAAAGCACTGACATTGGCATGCAGTTCACGTCATGGGACAGACACACATTAGCTGTCAAACACTTCTTTCATCTTCTGACTTCAAAGGGACCGATTGATTAGTCTAAATGGCCATTACCAAACATCCGCCACTGCAGCATGAAGCAGCAAGCGTGACAAAGAGGAATACAAAATCAACGGCTGCCAAATATGATAGAGAAAGAGGGGGATGAAGACGGGAAGAGTGCCGCAACAAAAGAACAAAAACATGCTTTCCGTCTAATTTGCAGAGGGAGATGCTCTTTTCTCCCGTAATCCGTTGAGATTAGCAGCAGATTATAAACGTTCTTCACTGTAGCACTAGCTTTCCAGTATAAAGAGCTTTTTGTTGTTGCTGTCATCTCGTCAGAGCGTGAGGTGTGTTTTGCACACTATGAAAGTGATTCGATTGCATCCATACACAGGAGTGACGCTGACAATAGCCTATTAATTATTAGTAGCAATATAGGTGGTTAGGGGTTCGCTTAGTAATATTAATATTAATGTTGTGGTGGCCAATATTGGATACATATTTTACTTTAACTAAGACCTAGTGGTATAGATGTATTTGTCTGGTCGTGTGATCTTGATGTTTCAGACCCCAGCTTCATGCTTCAAAATTTGTTTGGCAACTAATGATGACAATTATTAATATTTTTCTCTCATTGTTTCCATATATGACAAACATTTCATTGAAGGTGAGAACTACTGAACGTACCTTAAAGGTTATGCTACGTATTCATATGAATTTATATATAGTATAAACATTTATAGTGCATGGAGGTCAGGTAAATAATTCCAGTCAATCATTACAAATTCAATTATTGTAAGTTTAAACTTTTAATCATGCTATTTAAATTATCAATAGATGTTTTTCTTCAGTTTTTGGCAAATTAAATTCATTTATATTTCTATTATCATGCAGAATAAACATGATTTTTGAAAATGGATAAATACTTGAAACTAATATTTATTGAGTTATTTGAGTGATTTGAGTTATCAATGGATATTATCATGTAGTATAACCATTTCTATATCACAACGGGAAGTCAAGTAAATAATTCCAGTCAGTTTCTACAAAAACTGAAAATAAAAAATGTAATCATTTAACCCTGTTATTTGAGTTATTAATGGATATTTTTTCTACATTTTGCCAAATATAAATTTAATTAATGTATATTTATATTATGTAGAATAACCATTTCTACATCACAACAGGAATCATTTCTGTTCATTTCTACAAATATTAAAAGTAATATTTATTGAGTTTAAACATTTAACCCAGTTTTTTGAGTTATCAATAGATATTTCTAAATTTTCGGCAAATAAACATTTAATTCAATTTTATTTATATTATTATGTAGAATAACCATATAAGCATTTCTATATCACAACGGGAAATCAAAAAAAAAAAAAAATTCCAGTCAATTTCTACAAATATTGAAAACAAATATTTATAAAGTTTAATCATTTAACCCTTTTATTTGAGTTATCAATAGATATTTTTCACTTTATAGCACACATAAAGGTAATTAATTTTTATTTGTATGATTATGTAGAATAACCATTTCAATACCACAACAGGAAGACAAATAATTTTAGTTGATTTCTACATATTTTGAATACAAATATGTATAAAGCTCAAACACTCAACCTTGTTATTTGAGTTATCAATAAATATTTTCTTACATTTTTGACTAATATAGATATAAATTCACATATATTTATATTAATATGTACACTCTTAGAAGAAAAGGTTCTATATAGAACCTTTCTAAAGGGTTCTATCAAGCACTACATATTTGGAACCCCTAAAAGGTTCCATATAGAACCCTTTTTAAGGGTTTCATCAAAAGAACCCTTCAGGGTTCTTTGTAGCTAGCAAAAAAGGTTCTATATAGAACGCTTTAGAGGTTCCCATCATGGGATAAATTTATGGATTTAATTTTTGTTTAAGTTATACAATTGAATTAAAATAAAACAGCTCATATAGATCCTTATAACTAGAAGAACTGAAATAACCTAAATAAATAAGTGAAATAAATAAGTCTAACAAATTGTCAATTTACAAAACAAAGTGTTGTGTGATAATTTAGGACACTTTTATTAGCATTTATAATAACAAACAATGTATAACACAATTCATAATTCAACAGTTACAAGAATAAACACAAATCCATGTTTCTTTATTTATTCACTTTTCAAGAACAACCCCAGTCATAAATACATGGTGACTGCTAAAATCCACAAAAAAACTGAATGTTAATTGAATGTTAATTTGCACAAATAAATAAATGTAAAGTTAACCCGCAGTAAATAAGTAAAATTAGAATGTGAAAAGTTTGTCACCAAATATATTAATGACACTCCTGTCAAGTATTTTCCGCACTTTCTTCTACAAACCTATAAACCAAGTAGTCTGACACTTTTTTGTATGTTGCAACTTTCCCCAATTCTGTGACATGAAAGAATGATGGAAACATCTCCATCAGCTTCTCTCTATGTTTTGGTTTCTGTTGAATTCATGTTTATTACTGCCGCCTGACGGTGATTCGACTGAAACATCGTTTCATCTTTTCCTATACGTATAGGTCCAATACAGTCTACAATACAAAGAAAATACTTGGCTATAACATGAACTCTAGCCAACATTATTCAATCCACAACCGTTTTCGTCTAAATATTTTTAGAAATTAAACCTCCCGGCGGAGAGTTTCACAGGCCTGGACAACACGGTAAACCACCTTTCGTCATTTTGAAATAAACGTGTAGGGTGATTAAAAATGACAATGGTTTAGGTAAAAGCATTTAAATTGAAATTAGATTCATGAATTTTCTCACTTACCAGTGTAATCGTCGTTATCTCGGCCGGCGAGAAGGACACCGTAACGGTCAAAGTTTAAAGTGTGGCGCTCGCACGCTTTGTAATCATTGTCGCGAGGAGTGTGCGCAGCGCGGGCGCGGCTGAAATGCGGAACTTCGCAGAATAGTCAAAACTGTTCTGCGCATAGAAACACTTTTAAGTTGCTTGCCATTTATGTCGAAGACCATTTGATTGTAGGCATCTGTTTGGAGGGTTAAGTTATAAGAACAGATTCTGAGAATGAAAATGAAACTGAAACTGAAAATATGAGCACGGTGCACCTCAATATAAGAGCTAACTAAATAACTAAAGATCTTGCAATCTTGTTAGTGTGCACATTAAACAGCAGACTATAGCATGTACCTGTTAATTAATAGATACCTGTCGAGAAATACACTGCTAGTACATATTTTGGGCTAACTTGTACCTGAGAGTTTTGTATGTATAATTACTGATTTTATCTTTTTTTTTTTTTTTTTTTTTTTTCAGTGTACAGGATCATGTGGCAATTATTTTCTATTAAACTTGAAAGTGCTGACGTAAATAAGTTTATTTCTTCAGAATGAAAGGTTTGTCAAAGTAAAATTGAATTAAAAACACAAATACAATTTAGTGTAATCATTTTAAGTAACGTAACGTAAATACATACATAAAACACTGTTTAGCCTAAAGAACCCTTTTGTGCCAAGCGTTCTTTCTCCTTATATAAACGGGTTCTTTCTCCTTTTATAGAACCTTTTTGCCTAGGATTCTATATAGAACCCCAATGAACCTTTTTTTTTTCTAAGAGTGTACCATAATTATTTCCACAGCATGGTAGAAAAACATGTAAGTAATTTTTAGTCTATTTTTACTAATAATGAATTCAAATAGTTTAATAAATAATAGTATTCGACAAATTTAAACATCTATCCTTTTTTTTTTTTTTTTTTTTACTTCAGGGTTATCATTTAACAACTAATTGAATTATTGTAAACCAAAAAGTTTTTTTTTATTTCTTTTAAATTTTATCTTATTTATTTGTTTGTTTAAAAAAAAAGGTTTGTGCAACTGGACAAGTAGTAAGAATTAGCAAAAAAAAAAAAAAAAATGAAATAAATAGTCTCTTAATTCCACAAAAAGTCACACAAGCCTCAAAAAGCTGTTGATGGTCGCTTGTTGATCCTGTTTTGAATCTCTGATGTCTGTTTCACAAAGAGCAACAGAGGACGATATTAATTAATTTTCCATTATTTTTAGCATTACCATGCTAATGGTTTCACTGCCTAGTCAAAACATTTCCCCAGCTTATCCCCGCTCAACATATGGCTACACGCACGCTTCCACCACCCACACACACACACACACACGCGTACACACAAAATCACAGCAATGAAAAATGAAATCAAAAGCTATGCCCTCGTAAAAGTGGAATAAAGCCCCCGTTTCCTTGAAGACGGCATGTGCGTCTTGCTGGAGACAGATGGTGGTGTTGCTGGATATATTTTACCTCTCTTCTCCCCTCACACTGAGGCCGGGGACACTAAAAAGCCCATAAAACTCAAAGATGAGCGGATAGAGCTAATAATATAATCATTGGAAACACCTGCAAAAGGCGCAGATGGGCCATCTCGGCCCGCCTGTCCATCAGCGGCGCGAGGGTCCGCCTCCCCATATGGAACGGAGGGGTCCGCACATACACGGCCTCTCACTCAGTTGCGTCTGTATCTCTCTAACTCATTCACTCTCTCTTTGGATTTTTTTTTCCTCCACCCAAGAGAAGAGCATATGCAGGCTTTTTATAGCGCAGGGCTGGGCTGCCGGGTGTCACAGTCAATCCTGTCCCTCTGCAGAATTGGTGTGCCGTTCTGTGAGGAGGTTGTGAGCTGCGCGATGCCAAGGATGTGTCACCCGTACACTTCTTTAGATGCGCGCACACACACACACACACACTTCCCAGACACACTCTTCCTCACGCTTTGTCTCTCTAACTGTATTTCGAATGCCCTGCGAGTAGCACATTCTCTTTATATTGAAGGCATCATTCTAATGGGCAGGTCACGAAGATGCGTCTTGTTGACATCTAGGACATTGGAGGGTGCTGATAGGAGCCGAGCATCGATGAGTATGTCACTGTAATGGCTTTACAGCAGATAACGGCTAAAGACACTCTTTCCGAGGGGGGGAAATCTGATCCCAAATCAGGGGGTTCAGGGTAACTCCTCTTTCCTCTGATCTTCGCCTGAATTTCATTAATCTTGACAATAAGAGATACTGCTCTCTGACAGCCTTTAGTCTACAAGCTCTTTACAATCGGTCAGAGACTGGCTCGCGCAGGTTCTTCTGCTTCACAGTGTCTGATTTATATCTTTAGTTAATCATCTTTTAGAAAGAAACCAGCAGTATGTTTTTCCTCCAGTGTACGTATACATTTACACACACACACACACACACACACACACACACACACACACACACACACACACACAAACAGCCAACAGAGTCAAAATCTCTTTCCCTTTCCGTGCTGTGAAGCAACGTTCCTTTGAAGATATTAGAAGAAAGTGAACACAACTCAACGGCGTCATCAATTTTACTGCGCAGCGATATTTTGTTTAAAGAGTCGAAAGAGAGGAGACACTCCTGGCTGTTGCTGTCATGATGTGATAACTTTGCAGAGCTCTCTTAAAGCGTCTGACACTGAGGCGCTCTTTAAAGGAAGGATTGGGCTATTTACACTTCTTCCTGCTACTGCCTCTTGGCTCAGTTTAAAGAGGAGTGCTGGTCCCTCACAAATTATTCGATCATGTAGGTCAACCATGTGATTATCAGCCATTTTTATTTAAAAATACATTATGAATGCAAGACAAGAATATAACACTTTGAATACACCTCTTCTAAAGTGAGCATGTTTTGAACTTTTAAATTAAAATTCATTTTGTCTGTCCATTCAAAGCCATCGTGCAGAAACATGCAGAGAAAAAAGTATATATTGACAGAGAGATAGACCTTAAAATATCAAGTACCTTGAAAAAAAAAATAGGTGTAGAAACAATTTTCACTCAAAAAATTGCTAGACTCTAAAAAAAATGCTGGGTTAAAAACAACCCAACTTGGGTTATTTGGCAACCCAGCGCTGGGTAAATATTGGACAGAACACATGCTGGGTTATTTTGACCCAGCTGGTTGGGTTAAATGTTTTTACCAAACATGCTGGGTTATTTTACATAAAATTTTAGACATAAAAATGTAACATTTAAAGTCTCATTTTAATTTTAGTGTATTCAAACATTCTCTGTAATTGCTTTTTACCGAAATAGTGCTAATTCTCATGCCGATGTGTCGCTGAAATCTGAGCCAGTCAATGGTTACTGTTTGCTGGGGGAAGAATTAACTTCAGAACGCGGCCTTGCGCTTCACTCGTAGCTGAAAGATGCCATGACTGACTCCAAAACCTGCCCATAAACAGTACTGACATTAGAGAACATATTTTAAATTAAATTAAATTAAATTCAGCACTATAACGAATAAAATAAATAAAATAAAATTTATTTTATGCAAGGCAAAAGCCATTTCCATCATGCAAAGTGACTGCTGCTGATGCAGCTGACTGGCATCTCATCCTAATGTTGCATTGCGTAAAATAATAAAATTTACATCAGAGTAAAGATTTTATAAATTAAATAAAATGCATACAAACCTTTATATATATATATATATATATCTCAGCACCTGGGTAAAAAATATTAAAAACAACCCAATAATATGACCCAACTAAACCCAGCATTTGGGTAAAAAAAAAATAAATAAATAAATAACCCAGCATTTTTTAGAGTGTATACTAAATTTCACAAACAATTACCAAGAAATGGCAAGGAATACAGTAAATTAAAAACATAATAGTATTCTCTTGTAAAACCATAATCCAATAACCCAGTAATCTTTGTTTTATATACAACTTTGTATTTTTTTCATTAGACATTTTTACAGTGTAATTTCACCTTTTCATTGACATAGTAAAATTAGTTCACATTGTAAAAGTATGCAACCCCCACAACAAAAAAAAAAAAAAAAAAAAGTAAAGTGGATCAAAACCTTTCACCAAAATACCTGTTCTTGTTTTAGGACAAATTTGATTCACTTTTTTTGATCCATTGTAAAATTTAAAAAATACATTTAAAAACCTTTTTGAAAATGACTTGCCACATTACATTTTTCTTGAAAATCTTCATAGAAAGTTTTCATATCTACATTCGTAAGTCTCTTAAAATATCAGGTAATTTGACCTTTTTATTCACATGGCAAGATTAAATCTCACTGTAAAAGGTTATGTGACTCCCCAAAAAATTTATGACATTTATGATTTAATAATGATATTTGCTAACGTATTTAAAAAGTAAATTTAAAATCTTTTTTTTTGTTTTTTTTTTTTTTTGAAAACACTGAATATTTGAAATCCCTATATCTGGTCTACGAGGTTCATTTTCCTTCAGAGTTTAGCTCATATCCTGATCAAACACACATGAACTAGCTAATCAAGGTTTACAGAATTACTAGAGAGTTATAGGCAGGTGAGTTTGAATAAGGTTGGAACTAAACTCTGCAGGAAAATGGATCTTGAGGGCCAGAGTTAAAGGATTAGCTCACTTCCAGAATAAAAATTTCCTGATAATTTACTCCTCTCCATGTCATCCAAGAAGTTTATGTCTTTATTTCTTCAGTCGAAAAGTAATTAAGGTTTTTAAGGAAACATTTCAGCTGCACTGAAACTGCAATCAGGACCATTAAATTGTTGCCCACCATAGGGCCCTATTAAAACCGTTTTATTTTTTTCTCAAATTCTGTTTTTTCCATTTTAATTTTCTGCATTCCGTTTTTTCCTGTTTAAGTTTTTATCAACTCCTTTTTAATGGTTAAATAAAATTGTATTAATCAAAGAGCATGTCTAATTAATTAAAATCATGAAACCTATACAATTTCACATCAATTTAATAAAGTTTTAACAAAAATGACGTTTAGTGCTCTATGAAATGTCTTATTTTTTCCTCACCATATGTTTTATTGTTATCAAATTCTGTTTTAACATGTCTAATTATTTTAATGCATACTTAATTTATTCAAATTTATTCTTAAAATAGCCTTATGAAAGGTTTTTGTTTTGTTTTTTTAGAAATTCTGTGATGTGTATTTAAAATGTTCTGGTTATCAAATGAAGGCATAAAACAATAATTTCATTTATCTTTTAATTATTGAAAATTAAGCAAACTTTTTTTGGCAAAATAAAAGGGAATTTACTATTAAAATTAAAACATGGAAGAAATGTTGTGTGATTATACCCTAAAAAGTAATGTTTTTCTCATTTTAGTAGTAGTAGTAGTAGTAGCAATAATAGTAATATATTTATTGCACAATGTCTTCAAGTTAAACTGGACTTTTATTTTGACGGTTTGCCGTGTCTAACTTTACATTTCTGTGTATATGATATGACGCTAGTTTTCCTAAAATGGAGGTGAGTAAATGATCAGGAAATTGTAATTTAGGAGTGAATTAATCCTTTAAGAACTCCTGTCCTATACAATATGAAATATGAAAAATTCTTTATTGTGGACACTCATCATTGACCCATATGATGTTTTACATGCCAAAAGCTGAGATTTCAAAAGGTGCACATACTAAAATTGCTATTAGTTAAGCATTATTATCAATGATGATTGTAGAAAGATCCATCATGTTACGATCAGCCCCTCCCCCTGCATATATGGGTGAGATACAGTGGCACATCAGTCCTTTATAAAGCAGTGGGCGGCACACACCCACACACTCGCACTTCTCTCTCATATAAACTCACTTGCTGTTGTCTCTGTGTGAGGCATGCGGGACTTGATTAGTACCTGCTTGCAGGTTTGATTTCGATGTTATTTTTTTCTGTTTTGACAAGGGGAATTTGAGGATACGATGTGACTTGGCCCTGTCATTCACGGCTGGCTGACAGGTGTACTTGTCAAGGACGGGCCTGTCTCTGCCCATTAAGTGACACGTAAATCCTGGGAGGGTGGAGAACAGCTATTTCGGAGGGCTTGGGCTTGACATAAATCCAGTGTGGAAAAGCTTCCATCTCCTGCCTTCCTAGCCGTCAAACATACAGATCCACTCTGATGCCTGTTTCAAAAAAATGCCCAACCTACACACACACACACACACACACACACACACTAACTTCACAGTAGACTCACAATCGTCTGATTAGACAGAAGGGAAAAGGCCAATAACTACCTTCATCCTTTTTTTTATTAGTATAAATATGATCTTTTTATATACTTCTGTTCAAAAATTTGAAGTTGGCAAGATTTTGTTAAAGGAGAAGTTCACTTCCAGAACAAAAATTTACAGATAATGTACTCACCCCCTTGTCATCCAAGATGTTCACGTCTTTCTTTCTTCAGTTGTAAAGAAATTGGTTTTGAGGAAAACATTTCAGGATTTCTCTCCATATAACAGACTTCTATGGTGCCCATGAGTTTGAACTTCCGAAATGCAGTTTAAATGCAGCTTCAAAGAGCTCTAAACAAACTCACGGGCACCACAGAAGTCCACTATATGAAGAAAAATCCTCAAATGTTTTCCTCATTTCTTTACAGCTGAAGAAAGAAAGACATGGACATCTTGAATGACAAGGGGGGTGAGTAAATAATATGTAAATTGTTCTGGAAGTGAACATCTCCTTTAAGGTTAGGTTTGTGAAATGCTCACTGAAGCCACAATTATTGGATCAGTAAAACACAGTAATATTGTGTAATATTATAAAACAAACAAACAAACAAACAAAATATTTTTAAAACGTAATTTATACCTGTGATGCAAAGCTGAATTTTCAGCAGTCATCACTCCTATTTTTAGTGTCATGTGATCCTTCAGAAATCATTCTAATATACCGATTTAGTACTCTGGAAATATTTCTTATTATTGTAATTGTATTGTAATAGTTTTTTTCTGTTTTAACTTTTCAATTTTTTAAAAAGCATGTCTAATTAATTGAAATCATTGAAATTTACATCAGTTTATTCAAAGTTAAAAAAAAAAAAAAATCTAATTTTAAGGCCCTATTATTTATTATTATTATTTAGTAACATTTAGATTTATTTTTACCAAAATTATGTTTTTGTTTTTTTTTTCCATTAATTTTCTGGATTCCATTTTAATGGATTCACTAAATGTAATAATCAAAGCATCTCTAATTATTGATTTCATAAAAAAAATATATATATTATATATATATATATATATATATATATATATATATATATATATATATCTTTTTTTTTTTTTTTTTTTTTTTCCCAGATATAATGTGTTGTGTATTTACATTTTTCTGGTAAATATATATATATATATATATTTTTTTTTTTTTCTGGTAAGTATTCCTTAAAAATAATGTTTTAATAATAATTTTATTAGTAGTAGTAGTAGTAGTACTACTGTCATTACATTAATATATTTCTATCACAGTTTCTTCGAGTTCTGTTTGTACTATATGACATGACGTTAGTTTTTCTCAAAAAGAAATGGTAAAATGTTTATGAAGTGACTCTCAGTGCAGTTCCAGAGATTATGTTTACGTGTTCATGTACTCACATATTGAGGCGGCAGAAGCTGAAAACACTGTGAGCGTAACGCACATTTAGTATGTGTAACAGAAGAAACCACATATCTATGCCATTCATTCGCACAGAGACACGCAGAACTCATATTTATGTTGGACTCATATTTAAATATTCTTTTTGCGGCTTAATATTTACAGACACCAGTCCGTATTTTTTATTTAAGTGTACGGACCTTTGATTAATTCATCCAAAATTTGGCAAATTCTATGACATTCCAAGTTATACAGTAAATTCCATTTTTATGACTGGAGTGCACAATTCTGTTCATGCATCACAGAAATTAAAGAGCCCTAATATTGTAAATGTCTTTACTGTCACTTTTGATCAACTGAATGTGTACTCACTAAAGAACAGTATTAATGATGAAAAAAAAAAAATAATAATAATATATATATATATATATATATATATATATATATATATATATATATATATTATATATATATATATATATATATATATATATATATATATATATATATATAATAAAATAAATAAATCTACATATATCCATATACTTACTGACCACAAACATCAATAGAAATGCGTATATACCCACCAAACATTTAGCAATATGAGTATTAAGGATTGATACATGTAGGCTTTTTTTATGTATTATTTTGTTAGTTTTGACATTGTTTATTTAAAGCTGATACATGATACAGCTGATAAATACTTTAAATATTTATTTTTTAGTGCCCTGTTAATAAAGCAGGGTTGTTGTGTTGGGTTAGTTAGCTAATTTGTTTGTTCATTTGTAAGCCAGTCAGTAAATAAATAAATAAATAAATAAAGGTGTGAAAGAAATGTGACTTTCCCTATCATTTTGGGCAACTGTGTCATCAGCTGATGATGAGATGCCACGCGTCTTGCCATCTGTGATGTCACTTGTGATATGCAGTGATATTCTGGTGTTATCAAGCATCACTTCAACACAGCTGGCTGAAACATTACTTTCTGTCTCAACTAGGAAAGGAGGAAACAGTAGATTCATCGCAGTACAGAGACAGTTTGTAGACAAAAGTATTTACTGTATCAAAAATAAAATGTACGAAATTTTACATTATGTGTAGGGGAAAGGTCTGCCTCACAGGAAAGTATGGTTTAGGTACAAGCTCCATCAATTAGACTAAGTATCAAGTGGAAAAATAGCACGCAATTGTTCATGATGTATTTATTTAATTAGTTAAATATATATTTTTATTTACTTAAAAATATATTTCACAAAATTATAAGAGTATACAGTCTTCACCACACTCATTGAAGTCATAGGTCATGTACATTATATCTATAATGAGATTTGACAGTTTGTGTGTTAAAAATAGTATTGCTTTTGATTGTGTATGAAAACCCTTAATCTACTGCACGATTCTTGTTCTTTAGAATGTACTGCCTATGCTACTTCTATCACAGATTTCGTAGGCATATACATTTCTAGAATATTCGTTAAACCAAAAAAACTAATGCAAATTAAAGCAAAATCATAATTTGTTACACAAAATGAATAATTCAATTACCTTATACAAATCAAAAGAGGAGTCAAAGCTCCAGCCTTATAGTTAATATGCAGATGTTAATCAAGCTGTTGTGACTGAGACCATTGTTGCAAAATAATTAAGTCTGAGACAGAATTATACAATATGCCTCCTCAAATTATAGCACACAGGAATGAAAATAACGCAAGGGGAAAAAAGCAAATGACTTGACTTTCTGAGAAACAATAAATTAAACCTGACTTCTATTTAAAGTTTCATTTCAAAAGTTTGTAAATATTGTTACCCGCTTAGCTCTAATATGGAAAAAATTACCTCTTGAGACAATTTAAACGTTTCATTGTAATCAGACAGAAAGGCAGCCGTCATAATGTTTAAAATTAGACTTTAATATTTCAGCGCATCAGAAGGTTGATTCTTATTAAAGATGTGGGCTTTTTCTCAAAGCCTAAATGTCATGAGGAGGAATGTGTGAAGATGCTTCTGTTTGCTGAACTATTCTGCCTCTGCGCAGACGGCGTCCAGCGATCATTAATTTGTCACATCGACTGAATGATTTAGATATTAAAATGCATATGTATTCATTTAAATGGAGCAATTTCAGTGGATGCATAGCACCAGAAATTGTTACGTAAGCAATATTTTTTATCTTTATTTATTTATTTTTTACCTAAATCTAAATTTTGTTACCTAAACCTTTACCTATACTTAGCAAATATACATTGTATACTATGAATATTGTGTCTTGAAAGTTTTTTTTTTGTTGTTGTGTTGGGAACAACTTTAACCCTTAAATGTATACCTTGCTAGAGACCTGAGGTGTGTTAGTGTAAGTTTATTTTTTTCTGTGCAAAAATATTCAAATATCTGATGACACGATGCATGCAATTCACCTTTTTTCCTCGAGGTGGCACTATTTAACAGACAATAATGGTGTGATGTTTTACTCATAATTGCTGCAGGCATAAAACAAAAGAATATCATCAGCAAAAATTTAACTGGTTTGAATGACTGTAATGACATAAAATATAAAGGTCACTGACATTTGATGGTGGATGTGGTGAATAAGCTGCCAGTGATCAAACTATTGATTTTGAAGTCATTAAAAACGATAGTTTTGAGAATATGGTTAAGATCATGAATATAAGCCAGATGCTGAATGTACTGTGGAGGTGCGCTCTGACGACGACAACGATGGTAAAATCATCTGCTGAAACTGAGCCCTTTTAATTCCAAAAAAGTAACGAAATATGCTTTATTTCATTCTTCTGTAATTGTTCTTAAAATATAAGGAAAGTTTTTTGCTATTGCAGCAGTTAGAGATCCATCCGATTGCTAAAGACCCGAGATCCGGTCGCTAAAGACCTGAATATGTAATAGTGATTGGCGAAACATTCATGCATTTAAGGATTAAACTGGTTTAAACTCTATTTTCCAGGTCATTTCTATGGGTGGTTACAGGTCTGAGATTAGCTCTGTATGTACTGGTGTTCCTCAGGGTTCGGTTTTAGGGCCTTTACTATTCAATATTTACTTGACACCCCTTGGGCATCTGTTGCGATCGCTCTGTTTCCTCTACCACTTCTATGATGACGATCTACATATGCTCAACATATACTACATATAAGTCCAGTCATCAAATTTTTAAAGCTGGTTCTCTGACTTTGTGTGTTGATGGCTCCGTATTAGAGTAAAATAGAGAGCCTTTGACACCAGTCTTACATTTGATCATTTTGTACAGAGCACTGTCATCTCAGAAATGTAGCAAAATTGCACCCTATGCTACACTTCTCTGTAGTTGAGAAGCTGAACAATTTGTCTATTGTTTCTCAGATAGATTACTATAATGCTATTTTAGCTGGAGATACCATATCTACACTTAAAGGGATAGTTTACCAAAAAATGAAAATTCTTTCATTAATTACTCACCCTCATGTCATTCCGAACCCATAAAATCTTTGTTCATTTTTTAACTACAATTTAAGATATTTTTCATGAAATGATAAATTAAGATGAATTAAGATATTTTTCATGAAATTTATATTTTGAAAGAAATTACAAACTTTTTAATGTTCAAATTACATACTGTAGTACTTACTCTATTTAACTGCAGTTGCATCAAATGTGCTTAGAAACAACAAAAAATATTTAAAAATATATTCGATCAATAATTAATTGAAATAAATGTTATAATTCATTCAAATAAATGTGATATTAGCGCACTATTTCATCGCTGTGTCTGATTTAAAGCAGGCAGAATGCTAGAGCTATGTGCTGTAACTGACGAAAATAACCGTCATTTTTACACATTCAGTCAAATGTTGCAATAAGCAATACTAGTTTTAACTTGTCTACCACAGAATAAGTGGGATAATCAACGGCTCGCAGTGCATTAAAGGATTTTAAATGCACTTCGTGGAGGCAACCACTCTCCACTTCGCGTCAGGTGGCTCTTTGCCCCCACGCCATGCATTTAAAATCCTGTGGGACGCCTAAGTTTACTTTACCATATTACAAATAAATCCTAATCTAATCATGACAAACAATACATCGTTGGAAAGGTCTAAGACTCCTAAATAGATATTTTACCATATTTTTGCGTTAAAAATTATGTAGGAAAAGTAATAGATTTATATATGTCAAGAGTGCCACTTAAAAAATAACATGAATTCTGACCTTTGTCACAAAAGACTTTCTTCATTGCCTTTTTCCGTATCACGCTTTAGATATCATAAAAAATTATATATCAGCTCAAAACTTACAATTTCAAAATTCATCCTTTGAAAGGCATTTTAAAATCAGGCATTGTATTACCATGGAAAATGTACATCAAAATCATATTACAAAATGTTTTCATTCATGAATTATACAAATTTAAGTCTGGAGTGCAATTTTATGTCTGTGTTCAAAAATGGGAGTGACAGTTAAAGGGTTAATGAACAGCAAACCGTTGATTATTCATAGCTGCACTTTATTTAGTTTTTTTTTTTATAATAATTTTTTAAATAATAAATATACTATGATATTTTAAAATAAAAAGGGAGTATATTTTATAGTAAAATTAAAAATAAAATGCTAATATTTACTCTTTAAAATATGAATTTTCATCATTTTTAAACTTAAAATCAGCAAGCCTTTATTTTGGCGGGTTTCTGGCAAGAAACTATATGCACTGCCGACTGAAGAGCATCAGTAAATGAAATGTCACGGTTTTGCACTGTGCTTTGAAAACAGCAGTTTCAGTTTAAATAGACAAACTGTTATACTGTATAAGATTCCTATCTAAAACAGTAATTGTGCATTAACAGCTGTCAGCAGTGTCGGTACACAAATGAGTTGTCTGAACTTATTTACACAGCCCTTTTTTTTACTTTTCATTGCAAATGCACACCTGTGAACCACTTACATGCACCCCTGAATATTACACTGCCTTCAGTGTCTCGCCTACAATGTATCCATGTAAAGTTTGGGAGCAAAGAATCACTGCATTTCCTCATACGACATGTCACTCACACCACTACGCCTTGAGTTAAATAAACAAAATAAATAATGAAAAGTGAAAACAAGCTGCTAGTGGTTATTCATTGATACGGGCACAAGATTAATGGTTAGTGCCTGTCAAAATACAATTTAGAGTTGTTAAACAGAAAGAGTGCATATAAAATAAACCTATTCACTGAATATGCTCTCTGGGGATTTTCTCATATGTTTCAGCACCATTCATTGTATTCTAATGCACATTCTAATGCTCAGTGCATTTACACACAAACACATACTCTCTTCCAGAGACCACAACCCCTGCCCACTCCCCCCAGGGACTACTCTATTGCTTTTGGTTTATCACGGTCCAGCGTGCAGTTGGCCACAGTAATTAGAAAACCTCAGACATGCATTTGAAGTGTCCTGCTTAGGCCCAGATCACCAATAACAGCATTTATTGTTTTCTAATCAGGGGCCCTTCGGCTGCCCCAATCACTCAGTAAATAATGGAGATGTCAATACTCTCAGGCCCGTGACTCACCCAAACCTCTGCTCCCGCTCACCATAAAAAGCCCTCATTAATCACTCTGTACCTTTGAAAAGAGTTAAAACTGTCAGTCGGTGAAAACCTGTCTTCCTCCACTACTTCTCCACCGTCCACGTCACCCCAACCACCAATCTTGCTAACCCCTTTTCCTCATCAGCGGTCAAGCGGTTCAAATCTTCCTGCGTAACAAGGGCACCTGAATTGATTAGCGCACTCATAGCCAGGTCCCACTGCAGGAATTACTCCACTAATTCTCACTGAGTTCTTTTTTTTTTTTTTTTTTTTTTCCACCCAAGCCCAATCAACAATGTATATGTGGGTTTGCTTTAAGCCTCCTGAACTAACCATCCATCCTGTGCTAGTTTCTACAAGACAGACAGATTTTGAGTGTTCACTCACTAAATAAAGCAAGAAAACATTTTGATTTGTATCCAAGCTATACTACATATCATCATTCCCCTCACTGACATTGATTCTTTTTTACTTCTCATCATTTTGTAATTGTAAACAGGTATTAGTGAACTAGTGCTTGTAACTGCCAGAATATACTCAGTTATTAGAGAATTCTGGGCTTTACATCACCATGTGGCTGTAACATGAAATTGCAAGTTACTTGCTGAGGAAATATTTTTGCATCAGTTGAGGATCTAAAGCAGACCCATGGCCATCTATATCGAAACACAGTTGGCTAGATACACCAGAATCATTGATTGTAAAAAGAAAGTCAAAGAAATAAAAATAGGAAATAGCATAGTAGCCTAATTTTCTATGTTTGCAAACATGACATAAACACATAAACATAACTGATGTTAGTCTGAATCTTCTCTGCAAATCAAACTCAAACGTTCTGACCTAAATCCAGGTTATTGTAGTTTTTATGCACTGGTATTTTATTCATTTCAAACTAAAAATTACAGATTTTTTGTATGGTGCTTTTAATATGAGGTCACAGCATTACTTGAGCGTTCTCAAATGGTAGAGGATAGCGCTATAGCGACTACAAGGTCATGAGTTTGATTTCAAGGGAACATGTGCCAATAAAATATCCTGAATGCAATACAAGTCGCTTTGCATGAAGCATCTGCCAAATGCATAAATATAAATGTACTCCCATACGCACAAGGTGGAATGCCCCAACATTACATGACGGCTAGAAGATCCGCTTTCAGTCTGGCCTTGATTTCCCCTGATGAGGTCATGCCTTGCTAGTATTTAGACAAGATATTGTGCAATTTTAATGCCCTTATTACCTAAACACAAATGAAATGGTGGAGCGGTGTGTGCAGCTGTATTACGATACGTTATTAGCATCGTTTTATTTAACTTCAAACGACAGAGTGAGTTGTTTGACTGTGACAGAACAGATATTTGAAAACTCACTCGACATG
This sequence comes from Cirrhinus mrigala, assembly GCA_036247105.1. Classification (NCBI taxonomy): domain Eukaryota; kingdom Metazoa; phylum Chordata; class Actinopteri; order Cypriniformes; family Cyprinidae; genus Cirrhinus; species Cirrhinus mrigala. The sequence goes on from CM070013.1 coordinate 24,960,214, forward strand.
AAGCTTGATTGGAGGAGGCTCAAAGGCTGCCACCACCGAACAAGTGCCCTAAATCTCCTTGATGGGGTACATATTCTTTGCCCATATTTCTGTCATGTAGAAGGTAGAATGATGTTGGCTGCATTCTGCCTGTGACCCAGCGTTAGGTGGACTGTTGGGAGCGCTTCAGGTTCAGTCTCGTGACTTACGGTTTGTCTCGGTAGTGTAATGCCAGTTTGAGCCCCTCCAAAACGTTCCCCTTAATTAGGCCGAGCACCACATGAAAGTTACTGTGTTACTGTACAGGAAGTGATTCAACATTTTCCCCTGTCAAACATTTCCCCCCTCCTTCTGCATGTCTCTAATGAGATTTAGGGTTTTACATAAAATGTTGTTTAGATTGGTTTCTCTCCATTTGGCAAGGCCTTTGAAAGAAAAAAAATAAAATGACTGACTCTGTCGGCAACCTCCCCTCTGTATGTCTAATCTAAGCCTGTAATTAGTTATTGCTCCACATCATGAACTCATTAGATATCTGCCTACGGGACATCAACAGAGCTCTGCGTCGCTGCTTTACTTTACTGTTGTTTCAGACCAAGAAAGGCCCTTAAATCATAATTGTCACTTTTACGAAATAACATAAATTGCTAACAAAAATCATCTTGTTTTTCAAACCGCACACAGACGTACGGGTCATTACTCGAGAACGGCTCCTGCGGTACATTTCTTCATCACGTGAACTGGCATTCGCGTTAGTTGTCATACAGTTTCTAAACAGTTTATGACAGATAAATTACGGCAGGCTCATGTATTTGCGGTTCAGCGTTGATGTATAACATGGCCTCTCAGATCGTGGCTCAGACTGATAATGGAGTGCATCCTCAGTGGGACTGTCCTCTCTCGGGCTCGATTTGAACTGAATTTGAATCAGGGCCGGGTTTGTCTTAAAGCAGACCTTTAGCAGACCCCCCTCCCCATCTCCCTGTTGCCTATTTATACATTTTTCTTCTCCACAGATAAAGATCTCAGCTATCTCAACTACCACCTCCCCCTCCCCCAGCGTGTTTCTGCAGTTGTAACATGCTTTGCAACACTCGACACTACACGCATACCAAGAAGACGCATGCGCCCGCTGCGCACCGATGTCTAATGGCATCAGGAAGCTGAAAAAAAAAGCCATTTCCTCTCCCTCCCGTCCTCCACCCCGCCAGCCCGCCCTGATGATGAAAACACAGACAGCTGAAGCAGAAAGCCATTTCTCAAGTTAAATGCCATGTGGTTATGTAGTGTGGTATTCACTCTGAAATTAAACGCCTCTCGCCCTGAAAGCTGTCACACAACAAAGGGACCATAAGAGGCTGGGGTTCACCCAGCGTAGCCACAACGTCGCTTAGACGCTGGACGTTCGTTTTATGACTCATTCCATTCCGCATAGTGTTTAGCTGGGTGCGTGCCTGTGGCGTTATGATCGCTGCAGGATCACCATGTTCAGCTGGTTTCATGTCTAATTTAATATTCTTTGGCTGCTAAGAAGTCTCAGTTATTTCATTTATATGCTGACTTTCTTTTGAGCAGCAGACTTTGTAATTCAGTGCCATCCAAAAGTTTGAAAGCACCCTAGGTGTCATATAGCCCTAGGCTACAACAGCATAAATCCTTATTATTTTGTGATGGCTTTTTTACATCGAGAAGGGACAGCAGTAACTGTGTAAAATCTGGATGAACACACTGATGAACTATGAACTTAATATTCAGTTGGGATTATAAAATCCCAAAATCATTTTTACTCTTACAGTGTATTCACATGGGGCGGCGGCATTAACGCTTCTTATTTATTTTGAATGGGTTACGTCATGCGTTGCTCAACTCCATTGCGTTGTGCGCAGAAGTTGAAAAACATTCAACTTTTCAAGTGCCAACGCAGACATCAGCCAATCAGATGGCCTTTATGCAAATACCCTAGCAAAGACGCTAGCCAGTCACGTTGTGCAAAATGATTGGCTGTTGTCACTGAGGTGGCTGAGGTGTAGAAATCATGAAACCAGTAACAAATGAAGCCTCACTTTCGAAATCCCAATTCTGACTTATTTAATTACATTTTTAAATACCCAGTCATACAAGAAGTAATATGAAAAATACAAATTATTTTAGGACAATTAAATATTTGCCATATGCAGTTCATATGGGTCATTCTATAATTGTGGGTACATCTCATGTCTGTGAAGTATTTATTTTTAATATTTTCATCAATTTAAAGCCCTGATGCTTAATTTTCTAGTACACAATTATATTTTTCCCAGTCACACTACTATATGTTAAAAAAGCCATATATTTTGTTAAAAAATGATGTTCATATCACATGCAACCCTGGTATGCAGCTGTCCGATTTTGTAAAGCTGCGCATTCTACTCCGCATTTAAGCATGAAAATGACCTCAAATATAAATTAATTTCATAGTTTTGCCTTCAGTTAGATTAGGTTATCAAGACGTTTGGGTGTGTGCTTCATAAATAAGTGTTTATTGTGATATAACTTTTATTTGTGCTCGAAAAAACATTGTCAACTAAGGTACCCACTAGAAACCCTAATATTCCCCTAATATTGGTTAAACTAGCAAACCTGTGTCAAGAGTGGATTAATTGACTGTCAACAGTGTTACCCAAGTATTACTGCTGCAAATTTTAACAAGACAATTTAACTAAAACTTATGTTTTGTTTATGAAAAAAAAAAACATTTCTTAACATACCATATGCTCAGTAGTTCTAGGCTTCCATGTTGAGTATAGGCCCAAAACACTAAAAATGTCAACTAAGTTACCTGTCAACTGTGTTACCCAGTAAAGGTAACATGGTGGACAGCAACAAGCATAGATGGTATTTTATGCACATATTCCGACAGATCACCTTTATTTATATAGCACTTTATACAATATAGATAGTTTTAAAGCAGCTAAGCTAGGTCATGTTTGGGTTTTTGGGAAAAAGGAAAACTTTTTTCTTCACATTGTCAAATTCTGAATGTAGCCCTAATTATAGAATGACCCATATATGTGTACATTATTCTTCAGTTACACCATATAAATATTCATACTGGCATTTAATGCCAGTTTAATAGGTAAATTAATTTACCAGAGACAGAAATTCAACAAACAAACACACATACTCTTAGGCTTTTATTTGTGCATGCACAACCAACAGATAGTGCCGTTTCAAAAACTCAAAGCTTTTCCCGAAACAGTCAGAAGAAGTTCTTAGTGCTTCATTTGGCCATCACTACTGTCAATTGTTTCTTTTTTGGTATAGAGCATTTCCAAGCCTTTGAATGGCACTGCATAGTCCAACACATATTTTACCATACACTATCTGACAAAAATTGTGCTAAAATTCTACCTTTAGGTGTACAACAGCTTGTCACTGGGTCAGTACCCTTAAAGGAACACATTATCTTGCACTTTATCTACCACTAAAGCGTACATATTATTACCTTAGAGTAGTATATACACTTAAAGTAACATTATGGAACCTTCTAGAGGTAAATAAGGTACTGTACAAAGATGTCTGCCCCAAAGATATTACCCCAGTGACAAGCTGTTGAACAGTTTTTGCATTTTTTTCTTGAGAGTGCATTGCACTTCTGTTGAATGACGATAGTTTGTGATGGTGATTAACAGAATCCTTCTGTAACTTTGTGTTTAATGTAGCTATTCAATGAAATGAAAGCTTACCTCAGAGAAAACCCAGACCTCTTCAACCTTCACAAGTGACCCTTCACCTTAGTCGGGATACTTTGTTGACCCCGTCCCATCTTGGACGACTGCCGTCCCTGTTCGTAGCTTCGATCGATGGAGGCTTTCAGTGGGCCCCGCCATCCATTCGCTCTTGTTAATGACAGCCATAATTCACAGGACTAGAAAATATATATATAAATATTTCACCCCCGAGCTGTGACCTTTCTGTCTCCCAGCTGACAGCTCAGGGGGGAAAAGGTGTCAATTAATGACATTTAGAAATTTCATATCACTCTCAATAACCCTGAGATTTTTACAGGGACCAGCGGGTGGGGGGGTGGGGGGTCCGGGATGGGCTGGGCGCTCACACGGAGCAACTTTCATGAGGTAAGATAGGATCTGTGGCAAGCCATTAATGTCACTCGCTCCACCTGCAATCATTTCAAACCTGGGTCAGCATTAAATCTAATTGATCACCATGATTGTCTTTTGGGATGATATAGCCCTCATCACATCAATGCCCAGCCCTTTCTGTTCAGGGGCTGTAGGCAAGAAAAATGTCTTTGAAAGGTGATAAAGTTGGACAAAATCTGTATAAAAAGGTCTGGTTTGAGAGTACCGGCTCCCAAAATGGCTCCTTAGTTATGTTTTTATTAGGTCCTTACTCCCTAATGAGGCAGGTCTTGTCACTGATATTGAGACAGGTTGATGCATTTGACGATACAGGGATCCATATAACTTCATTCCTGCAAAGCTTGTCTGGGGATAAAACTCTTCATGGCTTGGCTTAAAGAAGCAGATTCCCCAAAATGAAAATACTGTCATTATTTACTCACCCTCAGGTAGCTCCAAACCGGCATTGCTTTCTTTATGTGGAAAGTGATGATATGAAGAATGTTTCAGCTGTTTTCCAATGGTTTGTATAATGAAAGTTAATGGGTCCAAAACTTTTAAGCAACAAAAAGCACAAAGTTGTAGTGTAAAATGACCCGAATGGCCCTTGTGACTGTCCAATTGACTGCCAAGTAAATACCACTGTCAAGACCCTAGATTGAACAATTCGTCTCATCTGCGTCATCGTAGCACCAATTTGGAGAATATCCACTGGACACAAACTGTGTACGCTGTTCTGTGTCAGCTGCACCACACGGATACATCTTCTACGTTCTTTTACGCTTTGATTTGAATGAAAACAGTGTATCCATGTGGTGTGGCTGACACAGAACAGCATACGCAGTTTGCGTCCAGTGGATATTCTCCAAAGTGGCGCTACGTTGATGGAGATGAGACGAATTGTTAAATCTTGATTAATGACAAAATTTTCATTTTGGGGTGGAGTAACCCTTTACATCAAAATGCTATTATGGACTAGAGTCTGTCTGCAAAAATGCTACTTAAATATGAATCCTGCATGATCTGTGTGTATGAATGATGCAGACACATGGTTTCATTTACTGCACAGACAGTGAAGCATGTGTGGCGCTTTATTATATGAGTACATAAACAGTCTGTAGAACTGCTTTTAGACTTACTTCATGAGCATTTTACCATTTCTTTTGATAAAAACTATCATACCATAAACAAACAAAAACTTAAAGCTCTTCACAGCAACCTGTCAAAATAAAAGTTGGTTTAAATTGAAGAAAGGGTGAAAGGAAAAAAAAAAGTTACTTAAATGTAATGATAGTACTATTAATAATAAACTAATTATTAAAACATTACTTTAAGGCAGAGGTTCTCAACTCTGGCCCACAAGATCCATTTTCCTGCAGAGTTTAGCTCCAACCTTGATCAAATTCACCTGCCTGTAACTTTCTAGCAGAGATCTGGTCTTACTATTGGGAGATCAGAGGGTCTGGATCACGTGTCCTTTAATAACCAATCACATTACAGCCTTGACGTCACTGAATTTCAGTCACAGTTGTGCGACACTCAATTGCCGTTTACGGATATCATAGGAATGAATGAGAAGTGTTGTAAGCTGAATTCCACCTGTTGCAAAAAGTCAGTGACTTCTTTTATAAAACAGCATTTTTTTTTTTTGTGGTAAACTCTAAACAATACTTTTGGATTGAACTATTTTTAGTGTAAAACATGTTGAAGATTAGCAGATAGGCTGTCGATTCATTAAATGATAAGTCGTTTGTTCTAAGAAGATGTTTATTCAGCGTAGTAAAGCCTCTCCTCCTTTGACTTCCATTAAAAAAAAAACAGCCTCTGGTCTCCTTTCCCATGTACTGCCAAAACGCAAATGTGAGCTTTAGCCGTTATGCTTTGGCTAATGGTTGCAGGCTTGTCATCTAGTGGCTTTGTTTCTAGTGATCCTGAAGACCAGGGGTCACCAGACCCGGTCCTGGAGTTTAGCTCCAACCCTAATCAAACACACCTGAACCAGCTAATCAAGGTCTTACTAGGTATACTTGAAACTTCCAGACAGGTGTGTTGAGGAAAGTTGGAGATAAACTCTGCAGGACAACGGCCCTCCAGGAACAAGTTTGGTGACCCCTGCTAAAGACCTTTATTAACTTGTTCAGGTGTGTTTGATTACGGTTGGAGCTGAAATCTGCAGGAAAATGGATCCTGTGGGCCAGAGTTGAGAACCCCTGCTTTAAAGAATATTTACCAGAATTTATATACCGAAAAAAAATATAAAAACACAGTATTTCTGAAAATAAAATAAAATAAAATATTAAAATAAAATAAACTTTTTTTTTTTTTTTAATAAAATCAATCAGAGACGCTTTTGGAAAATGAAAAATAGAATTTGGTAAAAATACAACTGAATTTGAGATAGAAAAAAAGAAACATTTCATAGGGCCATAAAAATGTAATTTTTATTAAACTTTTACGTTTGTGTACGTTTCATAATTTAAATGAATTAAACATGATTTTGTTTAATATTCTTTAATTTAACCATTAAAACAGAGTATAGATCAAAACAGAATTTGGGAAAAAATAAAATGAATTTCATTCTGGAGTTTTAAAGTTTTGGGTCCCAATGACTTACATAATATGGACAAAAACACTTGAAACCCACTTAAAAATGTCTTCCTTTGCATTCTGTGGAATACATGAAGTCTAACAGGTTTGGAGCACCACGAAGGCGAAAAATAATAGCAGAATTTCAATTTTTAAGTGAACTAAGTATAAGTATACAACCATCCACTTCTATCTGGCACACAAGGTTGTCCTTGCCTTTTCTTGACTGTAAAGTTTGTAAAATATGCTGAGCTACAAAAGCAATCAGCGAGCTTGATCGTAATATCTAACGGCACATTATTCCATTGTTCCTTAAATGACAGGCCTCTCAGGCTACACTGTCACGCCAGCATCCCTGAGGATCTGAAACATGGAGCAATCTTGCACGGATCAGCCACACATTACTAGGCAATCATCTTGTTCACATACGAGTACAATGACATGGAGTCTGGCAATACTTCCCCCTTTCCCCCCAAGCCTCCCTGTCAATCTCGACCACAATCTCCATTCCACTCAAATGCTAGATCTGTTCCATATCAGTGGCGCTGGGCCTGCGGTTGAATATCAACCCCATTCAAATCGGGGGGTAAATAGCTAAGGGGTGACATAACCTTTCGTGTAGAGCCCGGCCGCACCGTATACAAATAATTGAAACCCTTGACCCTGTCTCACCGCATACGGCTGTAAGTACAAACCTGACATTTTGATTCAGCTCCTGGGCCCTTTTCTCACTTGTTATTTTTCTATTTCAATAATCCATGACGGGCAGCGGAAAAAGAGAAGGGAGATGGAGGGGAAAGCGTGAATGATTAAGACTGTCAAGATCAAATAATGTCCTTCCAAAGCAGCCCATAAATCTGCTTTTGTGACATTTGCAAACCTGACACACCACCAACAGCTCGCTACCCTCAAATGTTTCACATGCTTTATTTATTTGTTTATTTATCACTATTTGTTCATCTGGTTCTCGCAAGCAGAGAGCAGAAGAACGTGACCTTCCTGTTAGTCGCAATGGCTAAAAATCAGACCGTATTATGATAATGCCAGACGTGTCGGCGATGAGGACGATTCTAAGATTGAAAAGTCAATGTGTCCAGTTGCCCAATGTGCTGCGGTGAGCACATACTAACAGCACGAGTCGTTTTAGACTGACAGCTATCGATAAGGCTGGCTTGTCCGGGGTACTGCACCACGCCGTAACTGTGTCCTAAGGAAGGATGTACTCATTTTCCCATTGACTGGGTTCGGTTCAGTCGATGGTCATCGCCTTCTATAGTCGCTCATTATAATATCAGTTTAACCGCCTTCGTTCCTTTTCCCTTTCAGCCCCCTCTCCATCTTTAACAGCCCCGTTTTAATCATTGCCCCATGCGGGCTTACTGTCTTGTCCTGGAATTTATACCCCATCAACTGCATTTGCATATTGCCTAATATGGACATTTCCAATTGAGAGTGTCACTGATAGCCTGCATGTTTCATGGCTATTATCCAGCACAATACACCGATAAGAAGGATGAGGTTAATTCCTGACCTTAAGATTCACTCGTTTCATCTCCAAATCGTTTTTTCATTCGCCTCTGATCTGTATTATGATTCTGATATTCTTGTTGGTGCTCACATACATGCATAATTTACAGTATAATGAAAATGGCATTCATCGGAAAGTGGAGGTAGGTGCGTTTGGTTCAATCTTTGATGACATGGAGACTACGGCTTTTAAATTAGACTGAACAAATGGGTTCAAGTCATAAGACGTAAGAGGTTTCACCGCTAAAATCCAAGTGTGAGCGAAACTTTGATAAGAGTGCTTTAGCGGTGGAAAATTTGGTTGTTTGCAAAGCATTTTAAATGAAGACTTGAGGCCATGCCACATCCTGGCTCTTCCTTCTTCCTTCCCCTCCCCCTTCCTTCCCCTCCCTCTCGCTTGCATCTTCACCTCTTTAATGCCGCTGTGTTGTGATAAACAGCTGCCATCAGTGTGAAATATTAATAGCGGGGGCTGATTTGGGGTGTTGAGCAGTGTCATTCATTTGCCTTTTTAATCTACCGGCAAACAAAAAAAGGAAAAGAACTTCCCTCGCAGTCTTTCACAGTGTCAAAGTCCTCCCAAAGTCAGCCACTTCCACACTGACAGCTGTATTTTGAATGTCGGGGAGAGAGCGAGCATTTGCGTGCCTTTCCCGTTCACTACATGCAGTGGAGGTGCCACACATGAAAGTTTAAACATGACACAAGGCATCATTGGCACCCCTCCAAACACTGTTGTTAAGAAGGAGAAAACTCACCGTGACACATTTTAAATATTTCACTATCTACAGAGGCCTGCTCGTCAAAATGGCCGCCGAGAAAAAGTTCGCTCCTTTTTGTATTCTGAACAACTGTCAGAGAGATGGCTTCACATCTGAATCTATCTCTAATGCACATGATTAGAGATCTCTGCTTCGGCTTTGTTTGGAGGATTTCTTTTGCTTTTCTTTGTCTCTGAATTCCGTCTCAACTACTAATGTGAACACAGTCTGCGGCACGCAGAGGAAGATCTTTGATTAATGCGAATGCATTTATAATTCTGCTTAATATCATTATCATAATAATTGCATTAATCATCTCAACCCATCGACAGCATTAATGTTTCTCCAAATGTGATCACACACCAAGCACATATTAAAACGTGACGATATTTTATTCAGGGCCACCGATAAAAATGTCTCTCCGTGACGATACCTGTCTTAGGAGAGAGAGAGAGAGAGAGAGATTTATAACTCTGTTAAAACTCAGAGAAAATACTCTGTTGTATCTCTCCCTGCCCCTTTGTCTTGATTTTAATAAGGGTTTCCAATTAATATTTATGGAATAATTGCCTCTTTCCTTTTTTCGGCGGAAAAGGAATAACAAGGCCAAAATACTGTTGTTGGTAATTAAGACAAATGCATCAATTATTAAAGATGCAAACATGTCAAGCAAGCATAACTAATTATTTGAGCGTGTTAACAGTTGTTTAATGTTAGCAGCTGATGAATTATTTAGCGTGCGTATGCCATTTTTGGATTGTTTGAAATGTGGAATGATAAGTAGGGTGAAGAAAGTCACGGTCTCTTTTGAAAAGAAAGAAAACAAGTCAGCCAAGTTTTACAGATGGCGCCCACCTATAAATACATATCTCAGGTTTCTAGGGGTTTCACGGTAAGTGTTTGTGCACATGCAAATGTGTGTGTACATGTTCGCATGTGTGTTTGCATGTGTGTACAAAGCATTTCCGGTACCTTGGGGGTACATCAGGGAGGCAGATTTGACACCGCTGCTTTGTTGTGGGGCATTGGGAGGATGGCGAGACGGCAGGGGTAAGTGAAAGTGACAGCAAACAATTTATTTTGTTACATCTTAATTGTCACCTGATGCGCTTACAATCTGGAGCCCTGTCAAAAAAACAGCTCATATCCCACTCATCTGTGCAAGGGAGGGGGACCGAGAGCTGCAGTAGATTAAATAGCAAACTCCTACTAGGATCTACAATAAAAACAAAATTAAAAAATTGCAACCTTTCACCTAAAACATTCAGTCAGGCTTGTCTATTACTCAATATGGTTCTATTTTATTTTGAATAGGGCTGTCAGTTTAACTCGTTAATTAGTTAAGAAAAAATAACACGATTAAAATATTTTAACGCTGTTGACGCGCTGGCTCCACCCCCAGAGCTGTCAACATCTTATATTTCATATAGTTGACTGTTGACAAACATGATGCAGGGCAACAACTCCATAAATGCAGTTATGCCCTAAAATTTAAGATACTGGTGCAAAAAATGCTCCTGTTTGTGTTTTGTCTCATATTTTTATACATCACGTATCACGATATCCCACAGGCAGCAAGAGCAATATAACACAAGTGCTGATTTTGTCCCGATCTCACAAGCGTAAATGTGATTTTATACAACAGTTCAGTAAATAAGAAGTTGATATTGTGTTATATTTGAAACATTAGACTGCAGAGAGCATATTACCTTTGAAGCCATAGCAGAATTGTTACACGTCTCCGAGCAACACGGCGGTGTTTAGTTTCTGAATGAAATCCGCATTTTGAACAAATCGTGTGAATCAATGATTCAAAAGCGCATTTATAAAGAGAGCCATTTACTTAATTCCTAAATGAATCAGCCGTTTGAACGAATTTTATTGAATGAGTAAATGACTCATTAAGACATTTACCGCCACCTGCTGGCAGATTTAGTTTCTTATTTAGAGTATCATTTCATTAAAAGAAAAAAAAATAATAAAAATAAAACATTAAAGGGATAGTTCACTCAAAATCATTTAAATTCTGTCATCATGTACTCACTCTCATGTTGTTTCAAACCTTTCTTTTGTTAAACAAAAGAAAGTATTTTAAAGACTGTTGGTAACAAAGCTGTTTTTGTTATGAACCAAAAATACTGAGATGTTTCTCAAATGATCTTCTTTAATGTTCCATGGTTTACGTTGTAATGTTTGTGTTACGTTAATGTTTGTGTAATAGATTTTATGTTGAATCAATTAAAACATTTCTTTCTAAATCTATAATCTGTAATGTCTAGTTGATACTTTCTCATTTAACACAAAAATAGCTTTACATAATCTTTTGTGGGTATTTTCACAGTCAAATTTATTTTGCAATAAATTAAATTAATTAATCGACACATCATGTCGTTAATTAGATTAAAAATTTTAATTGACCGACAGCCCTGATTTTAAATAAATTAACGGGTCCAAGAAACAATGGCGTTCATTGACTAAATGCGTTAAGTATTTTTGTATATCTGTTATTTCTTTGGGTATATACATCATGGACAGATCTTCAAAATGAAGAGACTGATCCCAAAAATGCTGCTGTAAAACTGCAATTGTATTGTTCTCCTCCTAATATACCTTTCCCAGCTCTTCACATTTCATTTCCTTGCCAAACGGATTAAGCATGCCAAGATCCTTTAATGTGGAACGCTTGATAAAAATCACCATACTGCTGTCCTGTGTAACAAATAAGCATTGCTATTATGGTAAAATTGACAATTATGTTTCATTTTGAGAGGCATACGTAATTCATTTATCACTGTCAGTCCTAATTTTGTCCATGCAAATATTAAACAGAAAATCCTAAAGAGATATTTTATGAGGTAAATATCCTGAAAGCGATACAGAATCACACACTGGTTAGCATACTGAATTTTACAGTTAACTGCTGTAAAGCTTTCCAAATCAATTACAAAACATCAAGATTGCAGGGTGCTAGTTTCCATCCTGAACATCTAAAATACATCAAAAATAGCCTTGCAAATTTTTCAACCACACCAAATGGATAGAAATTATAGTTTCCCTTCAAAAAACACTATACATCTACTCCAACCCTTAGACTCATTTGAAACGCTAATGCAGTAGCTTGCAATGCAAATAGACTGGACACAACAGCTTTGACTTCAAATGATAAATCTCCAACTCTGGGGGGGGTTGAACAGGAATGTGATGCAAGATGTAGCAATGCAGTCCATATACAACTTCAAGTACATCTGTTGGCTGGAATCAATCCCCTCAATGATCCATTGATTAAGCAGTACACGGTTGCATCAGATCTCACTGCATGTGTACTGCAAAGCCTTCAATCCTGTCGCTCTCAATCAACGGGGCAGTGCACATGCAAGAAAACCATTCAAGCTCATTTTTACCCTTTGGACTAAACAAACAAACACACAAAGTCTCTTTTGCATCCTAACCTTTGCGCTCAAGTACCCTACGAGTGTTCTAACAGATCTTCAAAAGCCCTTCCGGTGGTGTGCATAAGGAGAACTGCGTAGGTGTGAGATTTGCCCCTGAACCCTCCCACTCCCACCCATCTCCACCCCACTCCTCATCTTTCTGGCTATGATTTATGGGCTGATCCTGGCCAGTGGGGAGTTGACAGTTGCTTTCATTTTCTTCTATATATTTTTCCCTCTCCGCCAAGGTCATAGGGGAGTAGGGCCTCTCCAAGTTTTCCCCCTCCGCTCGTCCTCCATCACCCCTCCCCTTCCTCTCCTCCTCTGATGGTCCCATGAATCATCTCGTCTTCCCATCGAACCTTCTGACGCCTCCCTCCCGAAGCGCCCGCCCCGACTTCCGCCATCCCTCTTCATTCCCACTAACAATTTGGTAATGAAATATTGATTTTTAGTTAGATTCAAATGGATGTTATTACGTTTGCATTGATAAATGGCCCCCTCGTCCAGCCATGGAAGCACCTCAGTCAAAAGTGGGGTCCGGACACACCTGGGGACATTCTGACTGGGGCGGCTAGTTTATGTTCAAATAAACTACATGTAGTTTCGCCAATCCTGATGTCCCACTGCAGATACACACACACTAGTATACCACCAAAAGATACATGGCACAGAACACATCTTGCATTCAAATGGTCAAAAGGGATGGAAATCATTAACAAGAGTTAACAATTCCAGTTTCTATTAATGATTCTGGTTCATTAGTGGTTTTATTAATGGTTGGTTAAGTTTTTGAAGAAAGACTTTAGAAAAAAAGAAATGGAATTCAATTGCTAAATCATGAGATAATGTCAGTAATACTGATTTAAAAATAAATAAACTAAATTTTTGACTTGATAAATGACTTTTTCACTTTGTAGAGGCAACAAACGCACTCAAGTAATTGGCCTTAACTATATAAAAAAATAACTACTTAAAAAAATGGTCATATTCAATCTGATCTCATGGCAATTCGTACATATTTGTGACCCTGGACCACAAAAACAGTCATAAATAGCATGGGTATATTTGTAGCAATAGCCAACAATACACCGTATGTGTCAACATTATAGATTTTTCATCATTAGGATATTAAAAATCATTAGGATATTAACCCTTTAACTGTCACCGTCCACTCTGTGGGATGCCTAAGTTTACTTTACCATATTTCAAATAAATCCTAATCTAATCATGACAAACTATACATCGTTGGAAAGGTCTAAGATTCCTAAATAGATATTTTACCACATTACCACATTATTGTGTTACAAATTATGTAGGAAAAGTAATAGATTAATATATGTCAATAGTGCAACTTAAAAAAATCTACATCATAACATGAGTTCTGACCTTTGTCACAAAAGACTTTCTTCATTGCCTTTTTTTTCCCCATCACACTTTAGAAATCATAAGAAATTATATATTAGTTAAAAACTTAAAATCTCAAAATTCATCCTTTGAAGGGCATTTTAAAATCAGACATTGTATTACCACGGAAAATGTACATCAAAATCATATTACAAAATATTTTCATTTCATTTTTATGTCTGTGTTCAAAAATGGGAATGACAGTTAAAGGGTTAAGTAGAGATCATGTTCCATTAAGATATGTTGTAAATTTCCTACCGTAAATATATAAAAACTAATTTTTTTGCTTGGTAATATGCATTGCTAAGACTTAATTTTAAAACTTTAAACTTTTAATTAAAGCTTAATTTGGACAACTTTAAAGGTGATTTTCTCAAAATTCAAATGTTTTTGCACCCTCAGATTCCAGATTTTTAAATAGTTGTGTATGAAATATTGTCCTATCCTAACAAACATCAACAAAAAGCTTATTTATTTAGCTTTCAGATGATGTATAAATATCAGTTCATATGACCTAGTTTGTACGAATTTGTACAAATTTTGCTAAATTGAACATACTTTACGAGTTGCCCAATTTCTATGAATTCATATGAATTACCTACCCCTAACTCTGCCTCTAAACCTACCTATCACTGGGGTCTAGACAAATTGTACAAACTCGTACGAGTTAGCTATCTCATAAAATATGTACGAATTGGTTGTGAGATAGCATTGTAATATTTCATTCATTCCCTTATTTATTTATTTATTTATTTATTTATTTATTTATTAAATACATACAGGTTCATAGGAGTCTTTTTTTTTTTTCGGGAATTTGACAACATTGGTCATGCTATGAGTGCAAAGTGATTCATAAAAAAGAATCTGTTCAAAAGAATAATTCTTTTGAGAATCTGACTACACTTTTTGTTCTGTATGTGTGTGAGTCACTAAAAACAAGTTGTTCATAAAAGTTATTCATTCAGGAATCAGATTAAAGGGGACATCAGATGCAAAATTCACTTTCACATGGTGATTTCATATAAAGTGTCTTAGCAGTCTGTGGACACAACCATCCTACAATTATACAAATCCATTCACTACTTTTTTTTTTTTAAATCACCTAAAAACCTAAACAGTCTTAATTATCAGGCTGTTTTGATTGTCTGAGCAGTATGATGTCATAATGCTCAGGCCCCGCCCACTACAACTGACAGACTGTCCGGTATTAGCATATTCCGCCCTCAGTCAGTTGTACGCTGTCCGCTATTTTCTCCGCGCTCGGACAGCTGTAGCCATAACAATGTTTTATAAGCAATGCAGGTGTTTTTAGTTGGATGTAAAGTGAACATAAGAGTCTTCATTTTCTACCGTCATCTGATCCACTGAGGACGCAATGGATTAGTTTTGTTTTTGATGGTAATGCGAAACCAAATACACAAAAATCGGAAGAGGAAGGCGGGGTGAGCAGTAGCTAATTATAAATTATATTTAAAGAGCCATGGACTGTTTTTGACAAGATAAAAAGGGTGTTGTTTTACACGACCATTGAGGAATTTTAACCAAAATATTTTGCATTTCATGAATACCCTTAAGAATCATACCAACTTGTGGAAAATGGGCATCCGATGTCCCCTTTAAACACAATGTGTGTGTCTGATTAAATTCAAATAACTGGCTCATATAAGTTATTTGTTCAGGAATCATTCTATACCACTTGCTGTATGTATCTACGGTGTAGATTTAGTAGTGTTTTTCTTACTGTCAGAGAATTTCAGTAGGGTGAGTGTGCAAGAACTGTCAACAGAATGAAACATCTTTTACAGTTGTTAGAGTAAAAAAGAAAAAGACAGAAATCTCAGTTAATCTAACCTATATGACCTAAATCACGGTTCTTACATTGCAAAAGACAGTTTACAGTATATATATGCCAGTTCATATGTCAGTAATCTCACAGCGACCAAATGAAGCTGAAGTTGATGCGGGATGATACTGTGTACAGGTGTTTATTTTCTCTTTCACCGTATTTCTCAGAGGTGTAAGGAGACATTTAAAGCTTCTAGAGCAAGCTACAGGGCACTTGGAGGAAATACCATGATAGGGGGAGTTTTCTCTTTTCAGGACAGCTGTTTATTTTAGCTTCACCTGTGCATTTAAATGCATCTGACAGAGAGGTGTGCTTTAAGAAAGTGACATTTCCTCCGCAAGGCCTGCTTTTACAGGCAGCCCCCGTTTTCATTGTTTTTACATGGTAATTGCTCTGTGTATTTACTCTCCGGGGGATTTAAACACATGCCTTCATACTCTCAGCCTTTCAGTCACAGCTCCATCTCTCTCTCTCTCAGTTTCTCTCTCAGCGCTTTTTCTTTTTTTTTTATTTCGTTATGCCTTTCCAAACCACATCGGGCAACAGTAGATTCTTTCAGCTAACCGAACAGGACGCCTGCTGGTGGAAGAGAAAAAAAAAAGAAGACAATATAAGTGTGGTATTAAAAAGGCAGCTTTGACACAAGATGGACACCCTGAGGTGGGGGGCTATGGATGGGACCCCAGGGTGCATATGAGGTGTCCTTTCCGAGGAAGGGTATTTACATTTTTCTCCAGCGTCCCAGTGACAGGGACACAATTTCCTGTCCCGCCTGGCATGGTTTGACGTGAGCCTGGACTGAAATGTAATCTTGTGCTGAGACGTGGTTCTTCCCAAGAGTATTGCAGAAACCTTGGACTTCGGTTCAGTAATCCCCCTTTTTTGAACCCACTTCCATTTTGGCTGTAAAGAGCAACAAACTAAGGATGTGATGCTTAATTTTGATGGCCTATCATTCATCTTTTTTTTTTTTCTTTTTTTTTTTCCTGTGCATTAGGAAACACCCAAATGGAAAAACAGACTGAGGTAGTTAATAAAGAAATGTTTTTTGTTGGGGGGCAAGAGTCCAAGTCGAAGTACGAGCATGCGTGTGTGTGTGTTCTAGAGGTCACAGACATTTCTCGGGAGACCACAGCCCGGTAGAGGACGTGGGTTGTTCTGTCACTGTGATTAATGCATGGACACACACACACACACACACACACACACACACACACACACACAGTCTACCGACAAGTCTCACAAACTGGCACATGCGGGTTTGACATGTTCATGACCATGTTCAGCCCAAGTGAGCATGCATGACCTGTGAGTGACACTCCACATAAACATGCTAACATACAGAGTTGTGCTCCTACATCCCAATTGCTTGATTTACAGACAATAAATGAAACCAATCTTGGGATAAAGCTCCAACAGAACCGAATTTTGTTCAAAACACCCTACTTATCTTCATTTCTGCATTTAGAAAACAATATTGTGCTGTTCCTTACAAAACATCGCCAACCGAAACATAATTTTCACAGAAAAAAAAATAAAAAAAATCTGAGCCAGATGCAGTAAATGATTATGTTGGTTGCACATACCCAATCCTTTCCCCCATCCCCCTGAGCACTACAACCTTCCTCTTTTTGCCAAGGTGGATGGAGGACCATATCAAATCCTCATCCAGCTGCTTCGGAGAGAGCAGTACTTGTCTCTTGCTGCATGTAGATAACCCATGTTATTAGCTACCCAATAGCCAATCAATAAAGCACTTCCATGGCCATGGAGATGAACTAAGTCTGCGAGCTGATAAACATCTCTCTCATGCTGTCGCTGTAATTGGTAGCCTCTCAATCCTGGCTTGTTTGACAAGGACTTTGCATATTGAAATACAGCCAGCAAGGTTCCGTCGCTATCAGAATTACTGCTGATCACAAAGACATCTCGGTTTAAGTGCTGATGCAAAGCGCTCTTGGTGCTGTGAAAGAATGATACATCTCAACACTTGTTTCAGTCACACCCAGAAACATAACTGTCTGACTGTAAAAAAAAAAAAAAAAAAAAAAAAAAAAAAAAAGAAGTGGCTTAAAACAGTGCTGTAAAAAAATTAGATGCCACTAAAATTACATTTAGATTCATACATACATGAAGGTCATACACTTCTTATAAATGAACTCTAAGGTTTATTAGTGGACAAGTCTAAGGTTAATCACTTAACCATTCACACTTTAGTTTGGAGACCAATACTTACTATTAACGAACTATTAACTATGATTTTTGTCATTTAACACAAATTAAGATATTTATTGACCCTGCATAGACAGAAACGCAACTACCACGTTCAAGGCCAGGAAAAGTAGTAAGGACATTGTTTGAACAGTCCATGTGACATCAGTGGCTCAATCTTTAATTTTATGAAGCTATGAGAAAACTTTTTTGCACAAAGAAAACAAAAATAATGACTTTATTCAACAATTTCTTCTGTTCTGTGTCAGTCTTCGACACGTTCGCAAGAGTACCATGACACATGCGTGTGGTCCTGCTGATGCGGGAGTCGGCGTTCTGACCTAGAACCCAGATGCACAGTGCCTTGTTTACAATCAGAGGAAAATGCACACTGTACATATAACTGTCTAAAGATTCCGACTACAGCCCGACCGATTTATCATTTTGCCAAAGTTGCTAACTAGTTTGTGAACAGGCTGAGCGATTTTTCAGATTTTATCGATTGAATTGAATTTAATGTTTTGCCACAATTTTATTTTTTAGAAATCGAGGAATCGCAATTGTGAATAGAAATAATACCAAATGTTAGAATTAGATACTTTGACAATATGTCAATGATAACGGTAAGGAGAAATGAATGATCCAACCGTTTGTCGTAATTAACCGCTCATGTGTGATGCACTTATATCGCTAGTTGCCATTCACACAGAATGCGCTTGTGTCGACAAAGTTGCGACATGGGCAGTGGAATAGGAAAAACAGGCAAGAAGATGGGAGTGAACATCTTTTAACTTGAGTGCCGCAGTTTTATAATGCCGTTTCACGCATGATACGCTGCATGAGACGCAAGTGCAACAGTCATAAGTATCCATGTTTACATTGAAAAAAACTATAGAAAAGCAGCGCAATCAAATTAAAAACCTGTGAAGAACTACTACTGCCTGACAGATCATGTTTGCATCATGGTGACAGGCTGAAAACTGCTGTTTATTGTTTTTACAGCAGATTTATAGTTAATAATGTTCTACTGGTGTTATACCTTCAGTCATTTTGAATCTGAATTACCTTGTCTTTTGTGATTTTTTTTCAAAGCATTTTCCTCGTATTATTTCTGAAAATATATGTGTAAGACAAGCTTGCAAAGATTTTTAAGAAGTTATTTGTTTAACATTTACATATTATGTTGACAACTTGTGTGGTGCACTTGGAATAGAATTGTCTTTAACTAGGTTGATAAAATAAAAAATTACTTGAATATAGTTGTAGTTATGTTTTCAAGTTGACTAGTTAAAAATAGTAAAAAAAAAAAAACAAAAAACAAAAACAAACACTAAAAAGACTATTTAAATGTGAATCCTCATGTTCTGCATGTTCCTTTGATTAACAGAAAACACACAACAAAGAATTTATGAAAAAAAAAAAAAAAAAAAAAAAACATTTCATAGTAATGATTTGTTTTTTGAGGGATGCAGCGAATTTTTGACCGCCGAAAATGGCCCTTTCGCCAAAAAATGGCCATTTTTTTTAATTATTAAAATGGTTGTAAAAAAAAAAAAAAAAAAAAAATGAAAAATCTCATAAAAATAAGGCACTCGAAAATCTTGTGAAAAATATAAAATGCCTTTATTCACATGGCTTTCACATTAAAAACAACACACATGTGATTTTTTTTTTTTTTTGTAATTTTAAATAGAACCAGAGAGATGGACATTTTGGTCAGGATGCTGGCACCTGCTTTAGCAGCACCACATGCTTGTGTCGTGATTCTCTCATGAACATGCGGTGAACACTGACACAGAAGAGAATAAATTGTTGAATAAAGTCATTATTTTTGTTTAATTTGTACACAAAAAAAGTATTCTCATAACTTTATAAAATTAGGGTTGAACCACAGATGTAACATGGATTATTTTAACAATATCCTTACTACCTTTCTGGGCCTTGAACGTGGTAGTCTATATGAACTGCTGTCTAGGAACTATTAGAAAATTCTAGGATTACATCAAAAATATCTTTGTTTTGGAATTGTGGTACCACTACTATGCACCATTAGAAAACACTATAGTGACTTTCCCTTATGACGCTGACCTGAATAAAATAAATGAAATCAAGAACTGATTAATAACACATGAAACTGACGCTACTGCAGAGAAATCATATGTACTGTAGATGTGATCTACCTAAAATGTAACTTAAAATCACCTATGATGTTAGTGTATTACTACGAAGAATACTAATTAAAGTGTATTCATATTCATACTATGAGATCAGTGACAACAATCAAACTTTCTTTTCAGAGAAGCACATGAATCTCCAGTGACCTCAGACTTTTTATCAGGCGAAGGCTTGCAATAGACAGACTGGTAATTATATGAAGGAAGACATAATGAGAGCTGGATCCAGAGTGTGATCCAGATGCATGCTAAATGGAGACGTGTACTAGCAGCAGATTGGTCCGCTGATGCGGGGAGGAGAGTCCCAGTCGTCCAGTTCTCTGCGGAGCAGCACGGTGAGACCAGTCCCCTGTGGAGAGGGACAGAAATGGGGCTCAAATGTTGTTGAAACCAAAACAGTCATCCATCTGTCTAACTCTGTATTTTCCTCCACTCCACCCTTTTCTCTTTGTTCTGGCTTTTGTCTGCAGTACGCAAGCGGCGTACATTCAAAATAGCTTCTCGTGACATCTTTATAGATAGACTGTGACAGGTCTCTTTGAGGATTTTTTTTTTGTGTGTGTGATTGTGTTTTCTGATATCTCAGTCTGTTTGTTTTGTGGCAGAGGCGGGGACGTTCTCTCCTGAGAGGAATAGGAGATGGAGAGTGTTGACAGCGGTGCAGGCCGGAGGGTGGAAGGGTTGACAGTCGTGTGCGTGCCTGACCAGACTGCTGGTCGTTGGCTTTCTCTTAGTCCAGACTCTAGGGGAGAAGAGCGAGAACCAGGCCAGGAGGAGGCAGGCTGTCAGAGCTGGATCAGTAGGCTGGTCGGCCACGTCAGAGTTAGTTTACCCCTCAAACCTCCACTGGGGGAGAGGCATTGCTCCCTCGGTGCTGTAGAGAAAGTCACCACTGAACTCCAGAGCATTTAGATGCAGACATAAACACACACTGTAAATCACACATGCAGACCGCAGACAAACGCAAACAATCTGTGCATCCAGCTCCTCTTTTGGCAGATGTAATCTATACAAATCTTGATTGTCTCACACAAACATGCACTCAAAGTCACACAAAGGTAAACTATGATTCATATACTCTGGAAACACAGAGTCACTTTTAAAATCGGTTTTGTTTTTCCCAAATTGAGTGGTTTCTATTTACATGGTTTAATAAAATTGTAATAATCAAAATAATGTCTAATTGAAATCATAAAACTTAAACAAATTAAAAGGATAGTTCACCCAAAAATGAAAATACTTTCATTAATTACTCACCCTCATGTCGTTCCAAACCCGAAAGACCTTTGTTCATCTACGGAACACAAATTAAGATGTTTTTGATGAAACCCGAGAGCTTTCTGACGATAAAGGTAGTAAGGACACTGTTAAAATTGTCCATGTGATATCAGTAGTTTTACCTTAATTTTATGAAGCTACAAGAATATTTTTTGTGTGCAAAGTAAACAAAAATAACACTTTATTTACTCTCGTAAATGTGCGCCAAAGACTGACAGGGAAGAGAAGTAACTGAATAAAGTTGTTTTCTTTGCACACAAAACGTGTTCTCGCCGTTTGCTGTCTATGCAGGGTCTAAAAAAAGCTGGGTTATTTTTTTAACCCAACCGCTGGGTTATGCCTGTTGGGTCATAATGTTAGGTTATTTTTCCAGTGTTGGATAGTTTTTGTGTAACCCAGCTGTTGGGTTAGTGGCTGGGTCAATCTCACTGATCGCTGAAATTATACACCCCTCCCCTCCCTCCGGCAAAACAACCCAGCATGGACTCACTTCAACCCAGCTGTTGGGTTAAGGCTGATTTATACTCGACGCGTCCGCAAGTTCACTTGGGTCTGAGCGGCAAATATGACATCATCGCGGTGTTGGCGGAAGTTCGCTTCAGGGAAACAATGCATAGTTTTTTGCATAGTTTGTCCAAGGCTTTTAAATTGAACTACGTTTTATTTTTATTGTATAAAAACAGAAAATTCATTTAGATACTCTTTATACACTTTTTGCGTAAAGTTGTCTTGTGTTTGATGCGAAATAAACCCAAAACCTTACGATTATTTTAATCAGTACATAAAGAAATTATTAATTCATCAACTCAATTCATCACACGAGAAGTCTTGTACCATTGATTCCCGATGGTTTTATAGGACCCTATGATTTCCGTGATGCGGAAAACAGACGGAATCGCGGAATCCATTTAGAAAAACAGAATTTACTGTATAACGCGGAATGTCACGGAATTTGTCAAAGTTTAGATGAATTAATCAAAAGTAGGTCATTACACTTAAATCAAAAGGGCGATATGGACTAATATTGAGCAAAAAGACTAAATATGATTCGTTCATGTTCTGTGTGTCTGCGTGTGAGCGAATGGTCGTTTACTAACAGACTGAAGTGTGCGTGATGCTCACAGTGATTTCAATGTCTGCCGTCTCACCAAATGAGGACATAAATGCATGAACAACAAAATAGTTTGGTTTAACTTGAAGACATATTACTATTGTTTAATAGAATATACGAAATACTACCACTAATATTATTACTAAAATTGTTAAAACGTTATTTTAAGGAATAATCACGCAGTAGTTCATGTTTTAGTTTTAATAGTAACTTTGTTTGCTAAAAAAATAACTTTTGTTTAATTTTCTTTTGATTAAAAAATAAATTAATATTTTATGCCTTCATTTGATAATGACGGAAACGCATTGCACAACTGATTATATTTGTTGTAATACTGATTCTAATTAATTTGGATGTTAAAATGTGTTCTCAAATCTCTGTACTGTTAGTTTATGGACATGGTTATTATGGATTCAGTCACAGCATCTTTCAGCTTCAAGTGAACGCGAGGCGGCTGTCTAAGGTTCGGAGCTCCCCAAGAATCGGCACTATTTTGGTCAAAAGGGATAACAGAGAACTGTTTAATTTAATTTTAAGCCAGCAGCAGTAATATTAAGTCAATATCTGAGTTAATTAAAACAACCAAGCATGTTTAACTTGCTGGGTTAGAATAACCCAATGCTGGTTCAAATATGGACAAACACAGCGTTGGGTTATTTTATTTACCAAAATAATTCAAATTAGGTTGTTTTAACCCAACGTTTTTTATAGTGTATCGTCAGAAACTCTAAGTTTTTACAACATCAGATTGACTCATTCTCACTCATAGTGTCACAGTTGTGTGTAGAATGAGATGAACGAAGACGAAATATAAGGAAAAGTCTTTAATAAACTCCACAAAGGGTACATCCAGACAGGAACAGCAGGGAAACACACACCAACATAACTTTAAGACCTGTCAAACAACACGTAACTGAATCCAACTTATATAGGGGGGCTAACGATACAAGGACAGGTGTAGGTGATTAACCAATAATGACTTAACAAGGAATGGAACAGGAAAGACCATATATGGGCACAGAATGGAGAAACCAACATGAACAGTCCACAGGGGTGTGACACATAGTGGGACACAAAACATGTAGACTTCATATTTAAATAGTAGCCTTTTCACAATTTAATATTCAAAGACACTAGTCCATATCGTGATTTAATTAAGTGTATAGCCCTACCTTTGATTTATCCATCAACGTTTTGCCAAATTCTGTAAAATTCTACATGACGTTACAGTAAATTCCACCTTTATGATCATATTGTTTCCACATTACGAAACCATAGGGCCCTACACATTGCATGCAGCTATTCTACATTTTGTCATATGACAATCACATTTGCATAACATATTATAATCAAGCATATAGTTCTCAGTTACATGAAAACCAAGCAGCATGTATCCATGGTTACTATACTTAGAGCACTGTGCTTTGATATGTAACTAAAGTGAATCCCAATTACTAAGAGATAAGAAATATGCTTCACTTTCCCAACAGTAAGTTACCACGTTTTTGTTCTGTCAAAATAAATTACGTTCTTTTAAGAATATGGGGTTGTTTTGAGGGGAATGTTTCTGTTAAATCATGTATTAACACGTGGCAGACATATTCTTCATCGCAATGGAAGGAAACAGCATTGAGGTCTTTGCAAAAAAGAGCAATTACAGCTATTAAGAAAGCAAAGCATGCCAATGTGCCATAATTCAACTTCCACTTCTACATTTTTCAAGAACATAAATCTCAAGCTCAAATGAAAAACATCTCATTTTCGCTCTGTGCCAAAGACTCTTGAGAGACAACTCCTTAATCAAAATATTGCTCTTCCTTTCTTTCATTTTTTTTACCCCTCTCCTCCTCTGGGCATCTTTTAATGTTAACACTGTTGGTTTAAAACCTCTCTTTCAACCTCTGATCACTTTTCATGCTTATTTTTGATATTACAGAAAGTGAGGACTCACAACACCAATCTAGAATTTTGTTTTTCACTTAATGTGAATTTAAATGTAAAAAGTGCAGGCTGTGTTAAACAAAGGTGGTACAGCCAAATTTGGTACATTGATACAAACTAAATTCTCACAATGAAGGCACTGCACACATGTTCCTATCCCACTGTGATATTTACACTCACTGAGACTATAACGTATTAAGGACTTTGCCTTGCTGCCTAGTCAGTCAATGGTTAAAGATTTTTTTTAAACACAAAAAACAGGTTTGGACTAGGCTTTCAAGGCACTAAAATGTCATCTATAATGATCTAGAAGAAGGGGAAAAAAATTATGAGTACAATCATTCAGCTATTGGTTTCAACCTAGAATGCATAATGGGGGACAACACTGACCCGAAATGCTGTGATTTTTTAAAAAAAATATTGTATCAATAAAAACATTTCTATTATGACAACTCTCTGAAGATTTTAGCTTGGTAATGGATAGTGCCAAAGTACCGACCTAGTGTTTACAAAGCGAACGTGCAAAGAAAGTCAAACGCCCTTTAAAAAAAAAAAAGTTAAACCAACGATGTCCGGCGATTTTGAAGTTGAAGGAGAAAATAAGTTTTTCGCCCTACCCTACCTTTTTGAACCGAAGTACACGGATGAAGAACTAACTGCATGTGACTTTTCCAATGTGATTACACAATGCGTAAAGATGCACATACGCATTGCAGAGCTAGAGTTAAAATGAAAATGTATATACACTTTTTTTTTTTTTTTTTTTTTTTTTTAAGAAATTGACCGATCATGTTGCTGGATAAGACCCTTATTCCTTGGCTGAAAATCATGTAGAGCCCTTTGAAGCTTCACCGAAACTGCAATTTGGACCTTCAACCCACTGAACCCCACTGAAGTCCACTATACAGAGAAAAATCCTAGAATGTTTTCCTCAAAAACCTTAATTTTACTGAAAAAAAGCTAGACATGAAGATTTTGGCTGTCATGAGGGTGAGTAAATTATCAGTAAAATTTTTTTATTCTGGACTGTGAACTAAACTTTTAATGTATTTGGTCTTGGCGGAACAGATCTGTTACTTATGCTGCTGCTGCTTAATAGCTGCTGTTGGTTATTGCTGCTGTTGTACATTATTGCTGATGCTGCTAATGGAAGCCAAATACAGGTACTTGCTACTGCCAATACATATGCAGATATGGTACTGTGAGTATTTAATATACTGCTGCTGCACAAACAGCATAAATAATAACCTGTAGAACATCTATACAGGTGGAGCTGGGGAGGTGGAGGGTTTCAGAGGAACTCTGAAAGCGCGCTGTGAAATGCTGATCAGTGAAAGCTACTCAGCAATCTAAGTGTAAAGCAGTAAGCTCACTGACTACATATGCAACATGAACCAATCTTCTTGTGCAAATTAGTGTAACGTTGTAAAAATCAACAGTTTGCATTAAGGACCAGTCAGCCTGTGGCATCTAGAGTTTCACGACAGAAATTGGCATTAACCTTAATTTACCTATTTGATATTCTATGAATTCCACCAAAAAAAAAAAAAAAAATCTGACCCTCATCAGTGTCACTTTCAGATTTCTTAATCAAATGTTTCTATTTTTTTGTTTTGTTTTGTTTTTGGACCCATATTTACTACATTAATTATGGCTTCTTTTTTTATTTATTTTTTTCCTGTAGAAAAAGAAAAATAATAATCTGCTGTGACTTTTTTGCTCTGGGCCTTGAATCTGCCTCTGACACCAGCCCTGTGTCTGAATACACATACAGTAGGTGAAAAGCAAGTGAAATGAGTAATATGTCTGAATTCACAATATTCATAAAACAGTAGGGAAAAAAAAGTACCCGGATAACCTACTACGTCTGCCAAGATTCTGAAATTCACAACCTGTGGTCACTTTACTGTCCACAGACCATGGCAGAGGAGTTGTGAATGGCAAGGAAACAACACCACTCACTTTATAGCTCACATGATAATGACAACATAGAGATAGATGAAGTACATTCAGACTGCATTCATGCAACACACTTGCAGTAATAAACAGTAAAAAAGTTCTTAAATGTACAACCTACTTATACAGCATGCAATTTCACATCCAACAAATAAGTATAAAAAGGTCAAAGGAAAGGACAGCTAAAGACTTTAAGTAAGAAGTGCAAATTCTACCTGAAAATAATGCTAAGCAAGGTACAAATCTTATGTGAAAAGTTCTCTCGTTCTGCAAAGATCATTTTCACATGGTCTGAGAGAAATGTGTAGAGTAAACGTTTAAACTATAATATATTTTACAGTAGAAGAATTTGTTTAGAAAAGGTACAGCTGGATGTTAAAAATAATACATTTCAGTTTCTTGTAATACACATAGACAAATAAGCATGTATCATCAGTTTTATTTTAATTTATTTTGATTAATACATTTTATTATTTCATTAATAGGACACCTTTTTATGGTTCATGCATTCTAGGGTTAACACAAGTAAAGAAATACATGAATTTATAAATGAAATTACTCCATTTACTCAATTTATGTTGTTTTACTAAGTTACTAAGTAAGTTTTTTTTTTTAAATGGGTATTGTATAAAGCAATAACAAAAGCCAAAGCAAAAGAGGAGAAAAGAGAAAAAAAATAATACTAGCTAAGATAGAAGAACATTCTTCTGAACTTCATCTTTTAAACCTCCTGGTTCTCTGGTTAGAGGTGAACAGGAGACTACTGGAGCATGCCCGGCGATAGGCCACTACTGACGGGTCTGAGTCCATAAAGTGGCCTTCCATCATGAATCAGCCCCATCTTCCCCCTCCACCCACCCCCTTCATATTTTTGTGGAGTGTGTGTGTGTATGTGGGGGGGATACTCTACCATTACTGACTAATGAGCCGTGCAGAAGAATACACCTTCAGCTGCCACATGATGAGGGCTCACTGACACCATATCCCGCATCAGGCGCGGGCCGCGCTCACACCGCCCGCACATAAGAGTGTCTATTGGACTGTGTGTGCATGTGTGCTCATGTGCGCTTTCTTATTTTGTCCATCAATCACATCATTAGTCAAAGCAGACAGAGCTGTCAGAGTGTTCTGGCAGGAGGGCCAACAGACAGGTGTTAGCGTGTTAGTGGCTCACCCGCCGCTAGCATCTGCAGCGAAGCAGCCGTCCAGCCTACACCCTCACACAATAACATGCTATAACAGAAAGGGAAGAGAGATGGAGGAGGCCGGTGGACAGAGAGGACGGGTCAGGGAGAAGGAAAGGAGGGCACTTGAGAGTTAATGCGCTGATGTTGTAACTCAAAACATACAATAAGGTCACCAGAAAATTAGGGACAATTCTAGTTTAGTAGTATATACACCTCTGTTTAAAAGGTTGAGGTCAGAATGATTTTTTGTTTTCTTTTACTTGGCAAGGATGCATTAAATTCATAAAAAAATAACTATACTTTAAATTACGAAATCATTATATGTAAATGCTGCTTTTCAACTTTATATTCATTAAAAAATCCTGAAAAAAAAAAAAAAATTCATGATTTCCACTGAATGAATGAATGAATGAATGAAAGTCCCTCTTTATATTAGCTTGCTTTAACTACTATGTACTTACATTAAAAAAATAAGTACAATAATGTAATTTTTTATGTTCATATTTTAATGCAAAACACTTTTGCTGTTGTGGTGGGATATGGGTAAGGTTAGGGACAGGTTTGGTGGTATGGGTAGGTTTACAGGTGGGTTAAGGTGTAAGGGATAAATGTAAAATAAATGTAAAATAAAGGGATAAATGTAAAATGTATGTGCACAATAAGCGCATTGCATCAAATTATTAATTTAAATGTAAGTATATAGTATTTAAGTCCACCTAATATGCAATTGGAATGATTTCTGAAGCATCATAAAACACTGAGGACTGGAGTAATGGCTACATTAAAAAAAAAAAAAAAAACTGCTATTATCACAAAAATAAATTACTTAGAATATAGGTAATTACTTAAAATATTAGGTAACACTTTATTTTACGGTTTCTTAACTAGTTGCTTATAAGCATGTATATTACTAGAATATTAGCCATTTATCAGTAATAATTAAGCACATATTAATGCCTTATTCTACATGAAATTATTCTACAATCCTAATTCTACCCAATACCTAAACTTAACAATTACCTTACTAACTATTAATAAGCAGCAAATTAGAAATTGATTAAGGGAAAAGTCGTAGTTAATAGTGAATAAGTGTTACCTATTCTAAAGTGTTACCAAATATTAAAATAGAAAATATTTATTTTAAATAGTTAAGATATTTCACCATCTTTCATTATCACTGTATTTGTAGCAAATACATGCAGTCTTAGTGAGCACAGGAGACGTGAAAGAAATTTTACATTTTTTACTTGTATGTATTTATTTGTTTATTTTATTTTTTTTATTTTTTACATGGTAGTGCATACTGAGTTTTCAAAAATCTTTGTTTGTGTTTTTTGATCATGGCAAGTATAATTAATGAACTATGGTCTGTCATACTGTATGACCATGGTCTATCATAGCTATTTTGTCATGAACAAGTTCTGCAAAATGGGAATGTATGGTCAACGTAAATTAGAAGTACCAAAAAATAAAATCAAAACAAAATGTCACATGAAAATGAAGACTCAAATCTCTGAATGAGAAATCAAATGCCTATATTTTTTAAACATAGCAGACTATACTATAAAACATACTGTGCTACACACTGAAAACTTTCTCTGCAGCACAAAAATTAATTTTTTTAAAAGCATTTATTAAAACCAAGATGCGAATGACTCATTCTCAGATGGCCACATCAGAGCATGGCTGCCTTTAACAGCAAGACACAACTTTTATCACAGCCTCCTTGGTTTGCCCACTAGTGACCAATGATAAGGAGAGACTAGGACAGGCCACTAACTTCCTACACACCAATATGTACTAGTAGGGGTCTTTCAAACAGGACACACTTCATTCATTGATTCATTCTTAGCCACATTTTTCAAACTGTGTTGGACCCAAAATTCTAGTGTAACATTTCATATGTTGATGACATTGTAGTATTTACGGCTTAGGGCGCAGTGAAGTGAAGGCCTATGACACAAATTCACCTGTAGTTTAAGAACAACGAAATAGCAGACAGCCAACTCTTTTTTGTACTGTATACTAACCATTCACTGTTTTGCAGATTAATAAAAATATGACCAAACAATCTATTGAGAGCTCTACATGAGCTCATGCTTTTGCAGCATAGAGTAATTTATCACAGACATCTCACAAATCCTTTCATAAAAGAAGTGTAGATTATATTGGAACTTTGTGAGATTGCGATGACAGCTTTTAATGATTATTGAGAGAGTTTGCAAATGTGATATTGATTTAATGCAGCAGGTCAATAAACAAGTTAATATTAAGTGACTTACATTGTCTGACTATAACACTATTGCCTGATTTTGCTCTATTTCGTCACTGAAAATACTTTCAAACAAAGTCACAACTAGGCCACAGCACATCTCCATTCAAACAGCGGCGTTTTATTTATGAATGAACATGTGTATTTAAACAAATCTAGTGAGTCAATTGCTTTGATCCTGAATAAATCAGTCATTTGAATGAATCAATTGAATGAATGAGTCAGTAATAAAATCAGTGACTTGCCACCTACTGGCAGTTTTAGTCTCATTTTTAAAGTATAATTTCAGTTATTTAAATCATTTAATATTTTCATATTCAAAATGTTATATTTAAAACATGAATCTCAACATGAATTTATGAATTTAATTGCACTCATGCCACCACTGAGCCTCATTAAACGTCTACATATGCCACTTTTGTGTTCTTCTGTACCACCTCTGTAGTGCAAATGAATTTTGTTAATCCTGATTGTATTCGATCAGTAGCTGTGAATTTTGCAAATATGGTTGAGATCGCAAATATGAGCCAGATGCTGAATGTACTGTGGAAGTGCGCTCTGCCAATGGTAAAATCATCTGCTCAAATTAAACCTCAAATTAAAGTTTCAAAAGGTAATGAAATACGCTTTATTTTATTCTTCTGTAATTGTTCTTAAAATATTGCAGCAGTTTCATATCCGAGATTCATCCGTGCTGGATATATAGGTCATGCAATTAAGGGTTAAAATGTAAAAAAAAAAAAAAAGAAAAAACAAACAAACTAAAAAAAAAACCTGTAAATCACTTCAAGGAGTCAAATTATTGGGGGGGGGATTTGTTTACATTTTAAAGTTATTCTATCTAATGCACTTTGCGAGTTTAAAATTAAGCGCTCCAACCCATGTTCTTAACTAAGAAAACATATAGTAAACTGTATGCTTGCTTTTATTTTTTGCAGATTAATGAAAGTAATAGCAAACTATCTATTTATCTTTTTCATTTTTCATGTGATTTTGCTTAATGTCTATGCCTAAACTGTTTACACATAACCTGTTTTTTTATTCTGCCGGCGTTCTAAAAACGCAGCGCTCAAGTTAAAAGTTCTAACTAAAAAATGTCAAAAAAAAAACTTTTTAACTCTTTTTGCTTTGAAAACTGCTTTTCTGTGTGAACCATCCCTAAGGAGGTTAATTTCCTCCAAAAAGACATTTGAAAAACTCAAAAACTCCTTAAAAAAAAGAAAAAAAAAAAAAAAGAAGAAGCAGAGGCCTGGTCTCTCCCTTTCAGTTAAGCAGTTCACTTTAATTATGCCTGTTAGAGCCCGACTATAAATCTGGGAAATCTGCTTGTAGCAACATCTGGCATGTATCACTACGAAATCAACTGTCTCTCCAATCAAACTTGAGGTAGAAAGAGTGAGACAGAGAAGAAGAAAGAGAGAGAACAGTTAAGACATAAGGAGACAGAAAGCAGAGCAGAAGGGCACTGGAACGCTGGCGTTGATTAGAGAAGCGGATGATTTAGTCCTGAATGGTGACATTTCCAGTGTTCCCAGGAAATAGGTTACAAATGATTGAATAGATAATCAGGATATGCTGCTATTGCTCTCAGACTTGCTTTGTTGGCCGCCATTCTTTCCTGTTCTGATGGTTGCCCGAGGCCTTGAGGCACTCACACACGAAAGCACACAGGCACACGTACACGCGCACGCCTCTGAACAACTTGAGATGATTTCTATTTCTAGTAGATGGTCAATTTATAGGTTGCAAAGGGAATGTAAATTTTCTGTGAATCGAGAGACTGTACTCTAAACACAGCCACCTGTCAACATGAAAGCTAAGCAAGAATGAGAGGTGCTTAGAGGCTCCTGGCACAAAGACGCTTTCCGGATTTTTCTGCCAGCTACGTCAGCATTCAGGAAGCATCTGAACGCATCCACGGTGGTCCTCGTCTGATTTCAGTCCCTCATAACTCTGGCTTACGCTGAAAGGACAGCGGGAGCCAAACTCTGTCCATCTTTAGTCCTATTTCCTTCCCTCACTTTCTCACTGTCATATTCCTTGACTTTTTTGGTATGTGTATGCTTCCTAAAGCAGATTTATTAAGCTAGCAGGTTTATAAATAACATTTAATGTTTAGAGACATTGAAAATAACAAGAAGAACATGAACATGCCACAGCAGCCGCACCTGGACTCTCTGGGAGAGCTCACATCGGTTAAGCATTTTCTACTTTATTAACCCGTCTTTAGGGTGCAGACACCGTGTCTCCAGCATCCTGCCCTTCAGGGCCTTGAGATTCACGCCAAACCTTTCTTATTGCTTTTTTCCCCCTTCCTTTTCTCCTAAAATTCCTGTTTGTTTTATGGTCCCCTATAGTCTCAGATTTCCCACAAGTGCAAAACATCTACGTCTGCTTAGAAGCCTATATAATCTCCATCACATTCAATTGTAGCACTACAACGTCTAGACCAAACGTAGTTTTATTTGGGTTGAGAGTAGCATGCTGTCTTATTGAATTCGGGTGTCTGAAATGAGTGAAAAATCACCTCAGGATAGCAAGTGAAGCACACGGCATGTTTGTTTCTAGCATTTGAGGTTATGAAAAAGCCATAATAGAGAAAACATGCTTTAAATGGTCCTGTGTGTGGAAAATGTTATTCAGAAGTGAATACAATAAAATACAACCACAATACAATCTCCACAGTTACATTAAAAGCTAAGGATACACTTGAAACTATTGCAAGTAATAAGTCTACATAGGCTACACACCTCCTCACACGCATACACAGCGAACGGACACCAGAGGTTTAAAAAAGCAAAACTAATGATAGCTTTCAGAGGCTGGATGAGCAGAGCGTCACAGGTGAACAGCCGCTCTGCTCCATACGGCCAAGGCTGCCATTTTTCATTTCCTCCCAAAGGCCTGGATATACTTGTAAACATTATTGAAAATAATAACTTAATGCTTCCTGAGGCTCAGTTGCATCACAGAGACAGTGCTAGTTAACTCTCCGTTCTTTACTGTTTATTATATCTGACGGGTAAATTTAAAAGATTATTTTCTTCCTCATTTTAAACGCTTGTTTATATATGCAAATCACAATGTTCAAATATTAAACCACACATAATATGCTGATTAAATTATTACATTATTCAAACATTCACAATGTGTGTAAAGTAGACATTATATCAGACCTTATCATTTCTAGCACTGTCCAACTGAGGAGGGAAAAAAAGGGTTTAGTAACTATTTTCATGCAGAAATTCCTAATACATTTCACAATTACTAACATACTGAATTAAACATTGAATGTTGAAATACAACAACTTAAATAGTATCTTCTTGTAAAATGCACTTTGAATAATTAAATAAATAAACAAAAGTCAAAAGAAATTTACAAAAAGTGATTTTATGTCCATAGAAAGCACATTAAATGTAAAGTGTCTACTTTTAAGGTTTCAAATAGGTTTTTGGATAATAAAATGTCAAAATTTGGTTGAAATAATGTTACATTGTCATTTAGTGTAACACAATATTTATGTAAAAAAAAAAAAAAAAACATCAAACAGCATGCTTATTCTGACTCATACATATTAAAGTATATAAAAGAATAAGGGAGCATATTAAAATATTTTGTGTTTTAAATGAGTAAAAAATTCTTACTGACAAATAGGGCAAAAGCTAGGATAGTGGCAAAATTTAAATGTAGAAATTAGGGAAAAATATATATTTATTTTTGCTCAGAAATACAAAAACAAAAATGCAATTAAATTGAACAAAACTTTTTAATATATAAACATATATATTTTTATATATTACACTTATTGTTTTTATGCTTAAACCTTATATATATATATATATATATATATATATATATATATATATATATATATATATATATATATATATATATATATATATATATATATATATATATATATGTGTTATTATTATATTATATTGTATTATACAATGTGTGTTTTTGTTTTTCTTGTTTTTTTTTGGCATGTTTTTAAAACTGGGCTGCTACTACCCTAGTAAAAAAGTAATAGATTTACAATGCATTTATTTTCTACTAAGTATAGTTCAAATCTATTAACATATTTACTAACAAATCGTTCGAGACTTGCTGATATTAAAATTGTAATTAAACTTTATTTGGAGTACTACTTGTGCACAAAGCACATTTCATAATATTAAGCCTAAAATATATTCTAATGTCACTACTGATGATTGGATGGTATGATCTTTAAATAATAATAATAATAATAATAATAATAATAATAATATGTATTTAAATGCAAATTATTTAAAGTATACCTAAAGTATATTTGTAATAGTTCCACTTTAGCACAATCAAATATACTTAAGTATATCTTTAGTTGGACTTCAGCACCACACAATTAAAGTGCATTAAGTACAATATTAGTTGTTCCAATTTAGCAGACTTTAAATATACCAGTTTTAGTACACTAAAAGTACAATTGCAGGGTATTTTTTATTGAGTACATAATATGTAAATATATTTGTAGCATGTTTAGCATGAAATAAATTAATTTAAATACATTTTAGTATATTTTTTTTTCAGCAGGGTATGCATTTTAAGTAAACAGGATTGTTATGTTTTGAAGTTTTTTGTTTGTTTGTTTGTTTTTTTCTGAACAAAACCACTATGAATTTGTTTCTTGGCCCCATTGCAGTAATGGGCATCCCAATAATCAATAAAAGCAGATTAAATTAACTTCTACTTAATTAACTGTAACGGTCATTCAACCTGGATGACTACATTTTTTTTTTTTTTTTTTCCCTGCAGTTGTTGTTTTGGATCACATTGATCATTTTATCACCACGCGCACACACAATCAACATAAATAACTGAATTAATCATTCATTCCAACAACAAAGTCCTGCAGCATTTCCCATAAGGCCAAAGAGCCATACAGAGAGACATATCATAAAAGAATAAACAAGAAGAGACCCGTACTGAGTGTTGCAGTCAAACGCTTTGAGGATCGAAAAAAAAAGGTAGAGAGAGAGAGAGAGAGAGAGAGAAACCCACCACAGCGAAAAGGGCAGCATATGAGCACATATGAGTGAGTACGCTGAAGTAATTCTCTGGCTAAAAACACGATATCACTTTTCCGCTGGCGTACATTGACAGGTTGGAATGCAGGCAGGGTCAAGTCCTGCATCCTGATTATGCGGCTGATATTCCCTGGGGTTCGGCTCATTGATTTGCACATCTAGTTTACCTTGTTTTCCTATCCATATATGACACTCTACAATGGCTCCTGATCGAGAAATGTGTCATACAAATAAATTATAGCCAACTATATGCTAAATAATTCTATAAATGTACTTGAGGGTGAGCTTGACAAAACAGAAGTGGTTTGCGAGCGCATGTACGTGTGGTGGCGCGCTCTGATTATTCAGCGTTGTCATGTGTAATGAAGCAAGCGGGCCCACCATTAATCAAAGGGACCAATCGGATAACTAATTTAGGCAATAGAACTGAACCACAAGACCAAATGGCCAGTGGGCAGGGGGAAGGAAAAGAGAGAGAGGAAAAGAGAGAGAGAAAGAGAGAATAGGGATCAATATTTCTCTTCGGGGCAGATGCAGTTCAAAATCAGTTTCTAATTTGGCATATTAAAGCCATAATGGTGGTTGTGGGGCTAAGTTGCGCGGAGGGACAGGCGAGGTTAATTAGCCCGCTGCACTCGCAGTCTGAAGTGGAGTCACACGCGTGCTCCTGCTTTAATTAACACTGAGAGAGAAAGAGAGAAAAGCGAGATAGGGAGAGAGAGAAAGTAAAAACAAACCGTCAGCAGGGTTTGTTAAGTGGGGAAGTGCTTTGAAGAATGCCCATAGCACACAACAAAGTGAGAGAGGACCAATAAAGCAAGGGCCGCAAATAATATTCTATTGTATGCATTGTTTGGGTACATTTCTCTAGCCCAAGTGTGCCGTCTTTTTAATTTAGCTGATCTGTTGGCTATCTATCGGTTGCCTCATGTTTACCATTTTACCAAACACTGGTGATTTCTTCCTTTCATGTCAGTCCATCCTTTCTCAAATTCAGCATTCATATTATGGGATGGTGGCTGAACACAGGCTTTTTTTTTTGTTTGTTTGGTAGGTCTCTTGAAGCATCTTGTTCTTCTGGATTTATTCTGTCTCAGTTTGTTCTGTTTCTCCATGTCATTCCAGACAGACTGGATGATGATGAGATCAGATCTGTGTGTAGAGCACTGGCTGTTGTCACTCCTTGTGACTCCTTGTGCAAACAAAAATCTCACTGGATTATTACAATTAATGGCAAATGTATACTGATATTTCCAACTGACACACAAAAGATAGAAATAACTGACATAAAACCATACTTTAGCTGGTGAAAATACTAGTGCTCCAATAATTTTGGCCACCACTGTACATATAAAGTGAGATACATTTATAAATTAGACATTAAGTCATATTTGGATTATAAATGTTATGCTCTTATGCTCATCAAGTCATTTATTTGATCAAAAATACAGTTAAAACAGTAATACTGTGAAATATTGTTACAATTTAACATACTGTTTTTTCTTTCTATCTATCTATCTATCTATCTATCTATCTATCTATCTATCTATCTATCTATCTATCGTGTGTGTGTGTGTGTGTGTGTGTGTGTGTGTGTGTGTGTGTGTGTGTAATTTATTCCTGTGATTGCAAAGCTGAATTTATTAGCCATTACTCCAGTGCCACATGGTATTTGAAAGATTAATATTTTGTAACTGTAAATTGTCACTGTCGCTTTTGGTCAATATAATGCATCATTGTTGAACACAGTTATTAAAAAATAAATAAATAAATAAAAAATAAACAACAACAACAACAACAACAACAACAATAATAATAATAAAAATCAATGAAACAATCAATTAAACAATTCATTAGAAAAATTATTAGAAAGAAAGAAAGAAAGAAAGAAAGAAAGAAAGAAAGAAAGAAAGAAAGAAAACGAATGAACGAACGAACAAACGAATAGTTTAACTCAAAATTCTATTTTAATATACTTAAATACTTTAGCCATTACTCAGTGTCACACGATCCTTCAAAAATCTTTCTAATATGCTTATTTATGATCAATGTTGGAAACAGTTGTGCTCTTTAACTTTTTTTTTTTTTTTTTTTTTTTTTTTTTTTTTTTTTACTTTTCGGGATTCTTTGATGAATAAAGATTAAAAATGTATTCAATATAGAAATATTCTAACAATATAAGTCTTTACCATCACATTTGACAATTGATTTTATCAATTTAACACATCCTTGCTGAATAAAAGTATTAATTTCTTTCAAAGAAATTACTGACCCCAAACTTTGAATGGTAGTGTACATTGTTACAAAAGATTTCTATTTTAAATAAATGCTGCTCTTTTTAACACATTAATGAAAGAATCCTTAAAAAAGTATCACAGGTTCCAAAAAATAAAATTAAAAACACCGATAATAATAAATAAATCAGCATATTAAAATAATTTTAGAAGGATCATGTGACACTGAAGACTAGAGTAATTATGCTGAAAATTCAGCTTTGCATCACAGAAATAAATTCTATTTCTATTAAATTATATTCCACTGTTTTAAATTGCAAAAATATTTTACAATATTACAGTTTTTTTTCTGTATTTTTATCATAAATCATATGGGTAAGAAATCAGTGTGTGTACCAGTTATACTACAATTTATTCTGTGGCGCTGGCCCGAAAATCTACAAATCTAAAAGACTGGAGCTGACAAACTCAGACTCGGCTCAAATGCAAATCAGGGCTAAAACTGGTGTTAATGTAATTCGGTCATATTCTGCCTTAGAAATATCAACAACTTGATTGCAGTATGGATTTCTGTGCACTGTAGGCCAGTGATAGAGCAATTCAGTGCAATCCAGTTGAGTGTAAATAAAACAAAAATAAAAATACAAATGACTTCTAAAGACACTTTGTCTATTCATCGATTTACTCATCAAGAATAGTATAAAAAATTTTCCATTGTGTTCATTGGGGGCTTTTCTCAGCAAATACTTATACAGTATGTGATTTACTGTGATTATAATTACTACCATGTACAAAATTTTACAATGTTTAATCTGTATAGCCATATTTATATTACAATTGATAATATTTTGGCCTGGTAGTTTTACGACCTTGAGTCAAACGACTGTACCTTAAGACAACCAGTTCATCTCTCAGCGACATGAGATGTGTCAGTCCTCTGTTTGACATGTTGCCTGTGATGAGAAGGTGTGACCCTGCACAGCACTTAGCTCACAGGAAGCAGTTGTTAAAGGGAGGACGTCCTCAAATGATGTGAGGTTCCTCTCTGCTAACACGTCCGCTCGAAACACTATCACTCTAGAGCGAGCGAAAGAGAGAGAGAGAGTGATGAAAACCCTCATTATATCATGGAGTGTGTGGGTCACCTGTCACGTGTCAGACGTCCTGCTGGCGTTGTAAAATCTGCCTGATAGCCCATTAGTTCTGCTGTTATTTGTAGGGGAATTTACATAAATATGTAATTCTTACAGGATAGTGTTTCACATAAAGTCCTCAACAAAGGGTACTGTGCAACTAATTAGGTCTAATTTTTCATTGTTGCTGTTATGGAAACAAAAGGGGGATGATGAAGAGAGATGTGTGTTTGTGTGTGTGTGTGTGTGTGTGTTTCTTGATGAGGTCCAATCATTTCATTTATTCTCATTACAGTCGATGTCAGACTGTTTCCTTAACTGATTCAAGGGTCAGTGATTGAACTTGCCGAGCTTCATACACACACACACACACAGTAATATGCATTGCAAAACAATGGGAAACATTTAGCACATACTCTATAGAAGAAAGAAAAAGAAACAGGAAGGATTAGGTAATGGTTTTTGCAGGTGGACATGATTCAAGTCATATAGTTCATGGAAGAGTGAAGAAGAGGAAGTGAACATGTCAATGAATGCCTTTCAGCCATTTAAGAGTTTCAAAGAGAGAATCGTGAAAGAAACTAGACACACTGCATCATATGATCGTAGACTAAAAATACAGTTTTCACTGAATCACAATCTAATTTCATCATTCAACAAATTATGCACATTTTTCAATGACAGTAGAGAGAGGATAGAAAATAATGGGTAGAGGACAGGGGAACAGGATCAGTAAATTACACAAGCCAGACTCAAACTCACATTTCCCACATGATCACACAGCTCCACATGTAAGCACAACAATGAGCAATATGTTTGTTGCAGGATTTATTCATCTTTGTTAATGTTAGTTAATATAAATAGAACTGTTTATTGTTATTTTATGTAAACTCAGGTCCATTAAATAAAATTAACATATTAAAAGAACATTTGATTTTAACAATGTATTTTAGAATTTAATAATAGTTAATTTTATAATTAACTAAAATTACTAAATGCTTTATAAGTATATTTTTCTGTGACAACTGGTTGTAAATTTTTTCTTTTCAGCTAATTAAATTGTTTAACTGCTATAGATGAAGGCTGTTGAAACATTTTAACATCAGTAAAAATGGTTTGAGAACTACAAAACCATTTGTAATGTATTATTAGTTCATGTTAACTAAAGTAGCTAGCATTTTTGGCAAATCCTTGTAATTTACCATAGAAATATGGAAATATGTTTTTTAACATTTATGACTGTTATAGCGCCAGCTGTAGTCTGATCTCCCTAAAACTTACCATGCTTGTTTAGAATCACCTGACGCATGTGCTCACAAGGTTTTGTGAGCTTTCGTTTAGGCTTTATTGGCTTTTGGGTATATTTGAACAGGCCCCTTTGACATCTTCTCAATCTCTGTTAACCTTGTCTAATAGGAGCTCAAAGTTCACCGGCCATGTTTTTGGAGATATGCAAATGTTCTTATAGCCACTTGTGGTAGTTTGGACCAAGACTGTGTGTAGCGATTTTCATGTCGATAGGACAAACAGCTGCATAGTTATGGCTGTTTTTATGTTTTTATAACACCACCAAGTGGCCAAGCTCTGCAACTTTTTACATGACCTCCGATTACTCTTACATTCACGTTGTGAGTTTGGCGAAGATATCTTATTCTGTTCAAAAGTTATGCCCATTTTAGTAAATGCAGCCCTGCCCCTTTCGAACGTTTTGGTATTTCTTTGCGACGGCAAGTCGAAAGTACTTTTTTTAATCTAATTATTGATATTCTGCACTGGTTTGGTTCCAATCAGGTGAAAAACCCAGGACTAGTTTGCAAAAGTAGGCTTTTTTAAAAAAAAAATAAAATACCCAAAAATTTCACCAGGGTGATGGACAAGTCCGATGCTTGCGTTTTGTCTGGCGTGGGCCAAGGACTCCCACCAGATAAGACACTTGCGTCTACGACAAATGGTTTAGGAGTTATGAGTGATTTTGTACTTTCGATCACTACAACACCGCCATCAGGCCTACTGGGGCGGGCCTTGGTGACGTTGTAGACGGTGCGAGTACTACTATCCCTCAACGTTTCAAGTCTCTACGACTTACGGTTTAGTATGCCCGATCAGTTTTACATGGAGATTGCTGATCCTTGGCCATTCTAACAATTACAATAGGGTTTCAGCACTATACGCTTGAACCCCTAAAAAAATGTCAGTGTATAACACTGTATTGAAAATTATTAAGAATACAGTTAAATAAAGCAATAAGCCATGATTTACAGTGATTTTATAACAGCTAAGCGGCTTTGCTAGGCATTTCTAAAAGCATGATTTTACTGGGCTTATTAATTTAATAAAATATTTCCGGCAAGATTTAAAAAATAAAAAAAATACCAACAAAACCAACAAAAATGTAATCATTTCATATAACAAAAAATAATTTCTCCAAAAAGCAGTTATAGTTCTTCAGCAATGTTCAGCATAATGGTTGCCAAGTACACAGATGCAGTGGCGCAGTAATACTGATGTAATGAGGTCACAGGTGTGTGTTTATAGAGTATTTTACAAGGGTTTTGAATGCAGCTCTGCCAATCATAAAGGACTGGATCTATAAATTAATTAAAAATATCGCAATAAAACGATGTGCTTTATGTGATGACCATAGCTCAGTTTTTCTTCTTGCTTATGGGCTGAAATCTATCTTTTCATCGCTAGTGACATGAGCTAATGAGTGATATATTCTGATGATTTCCCAGTGTGAGCGGGTGAGGGCTGCGGCGACGTGGGTCAGCTTCCTGTTTAAAACAGTGCCGTCTCTCCCTGTCACCGAGATTCGGCAGGCCACGTGAACCCTGTCTACTGTCAGTGCGAGGAGATGACAGGCCCAGCATTCATCACGATTAAGCCTAATTAATAAAGCCTGCAGCGATCATCAAGAGAGATCCAGGCATAGAGTTTAATCTATCCTTTACTAAAAGCACAGCCTGACAGCCACAGCTGATTTACGCCAGGTATGTGCGCGCGTATGTGCATGTGTGCCGTATAACGTAATGATAGTGGATATACGAGAATATGTCACCATATGGGCTCTTTAGCTTGTGATTGAGAGTCCTTGAGCAGGTATCCGCATGCATGTGCGCATATTTGTGTGTGCGTGCATCTGTATGTATATGTGTGTCGGCCCCGGTCCCCTCTTCGTCTGCTGGATATTGACAGTCGTGACAGCACGTTGATTATCAGACCCACAGGAAGCTGAGGCCTGTCGGCCATCAGGTATCTGCGTGAGAGACGAGTCTCCCTTCAGAGTGATGAGACAATCGAGAGAGGGAGAACGTGCACGGGAGAGAGAGAGAGAGAGAAAGAGAGGGTGGGAGGGAGGTTAAGGGTTGTCATGGCCATCATCATGACAATAAGCTGTCTGGTGTGAAAGAGACAGGCAGGTCTAGGATCAGGATCAGATTAACGATCACACTGACCTCCAGCCGGGCTGGAAGTGAAACAGGACACATTTAAACTCCACACACTGAGAGTTTACATCATTAGATGGTCCTGCACTGCCTCAAATCAGGCTCAAGAAAAACAGATTCCCTTTCACGCTGTGTTGTTTTCATATTAATTACAGCTGCTATTTACAGTACGCTTTCTGTCTCTACTTTAATGAACTTTCTATAACAGATAATGGTGATTCAGGTTTAAGATGCGATGCTAATGCTAGGCCTTAAAATGCAAAATTACTTCAGACTTTGCCACAAATTTAAACAACAGGATATGAAGTCACGCTCTGGGGCTTCTGTTTTAAATTATTAAACTGAAATGTTAAAATGTTTTATCTACTGTATTTTCTTGTAACAGTTTAAGTCCTGCAGTTATTCAGACAGGGTTACATAAGGTTCACTAAATGTACTACTTTATAACTAAGATAAACTTAATGCCTGGTTACTGTGAAACAACAGTAAAACAGCTTAAATTTTACAATTTGGTTTAGAAATCAATCATTTTGTGACATAACCACCTTGTTTATGGTTTCATATACAAGTGATGTGCTTCAGTTTCAACAAGCTGTTTTAGGTTTACTTTACTTCAAACACCAGATCATCATTCACTCCAGTGGCGCTAGTTGAACAAACCCCTAATTTCCAGGTTTAGAGATGACAACACCAAACAAATCCAATCTGGTTTAGATCAGGTTCAGTGGATTAACAACACTCTCTATAAACTTAAACTCAGGGTTTGAGTTTATAATTCATTATGACTCTGGAGCGCATGCACCTGAAATTGTAACATCCGCAGCCAACACAATCAAACAAAACATGGAGAGCATCGGTTTGATTCACTTCTCTTGTTTATATAATATAATTCATATAAAATACAAACCACATTTTCAAACTAAACTCAAACTTACCTGGTTAACCACTAAATATGCCTGTGAAATAGGCCACAGAATTCACACAAGCCGTTTATGACTCATTCCAGAAATTAAACAAGCAGTTGTAATTTTGAGTGCATTCATGATTCACTTCAGAATTCAAACAAGCGCTGAATTCACAACTCCTTTCCTCCCATAGAAAGATAAGATGAGAATACTAAGAATAGTGATGCTATTCCAAATTCGAACAAGCAGATCGTCACAAGAATTCATGATTCACTTCAGAATTAATGATTCACTTCGAGATTCAAAGACTAATGATTTACCTCAATTTTTAGAAAAAAAAAAAACACTGAACCAAATTAATCAACCAAGAAAAAAGAATGAAATAAGTAGCAAAATACTTGTTTATCCTGTTATACTCGGTTATTATACTCTAGTCCTCCGCTGTCCCGAATCGTCGAAATTTTTAGGGGTTGCAGGTTATCAAACGAGCGTTCATCGCGTCCTCCTTCAGACACGTCCCATCCTAAACAGGTGAGTCGCAGCAAGGTTCCACTTGCCAAGAAGTTTTTCCTCTGTCAACGCAAAACAGCAAAATGCAGTGTGACACGAAACAAACAAAACACAGCCAATCAAAATAGTCATTTTGATAAATAGTCAGAACGCACTCGCGACCTACTACGACTGATAAGCGAAAAACCAAGCTCTCATACCTTTATTGTTTCTTCTTATTGTTGCATCTGAGATGCTTCTTCGGATGCTTTTATTTTTGATTTAATGAATTTGTCATTTAGTATCCAATTTTGAAATTCCAAAACCAATCTCTTCTTGTCCATGTATGATGTTACGTCTATGCTCAGGGGTGCGCATAAGTTCAGACCGCGCATTTGCGTACCGACATGGTTGACAGCTGTTAAAGGAGAGGTCCACTTCCAAAACAAAGATTCACATATAATGTACTCACCCCCTTGTCATCCAAGACGTTCATGTCTTTCTTTTTTTCAGTCGTAAAGAAATTATGTTTTTTGAGGAAAACATTTCAGCATTTTTCTCCAAATAATGGACTGGTATGGTCCCCTGATTTTGAACTTCCAAAAGGCGTTTTAAATGCGGCTTCAAACGATCCCAAATGCGGTTGTAAACTATCCCAGCTGAGGAAGAAGGGTCTTATTTAGCAAAACGATTGGTTATTTTCAT
This sequence comes from Cirrhinus mrigala, assembly GCA_036247105.1. Classification (NCBI taxonomy): domain Eukaryota; kingdom Metazoa; phylum Chordata; class Actinopteri; order Cypriniformes; family Cyprinidae; genus Cirrhinus; species Cirrhinus mrigala. The sequence goes on from CM070013.1 coordinate 25,003,981, forward strand.
TAAAAAGGTATGTTAAGGTAATTTCTCCCTCAACTTCAAAAATCATTTCAAAATCGTCCTACATCCCAGTCTTTGCAAAGTGAACATGCAAAGATCAAACAACCTTAACAAGAAAGGTGAAACAGCGATGTAGGATGATTTTGAAGTTGAGGGAGAACATGAGATGGGAGTTTTTCGACATACCCTAACTGTATTAAACTGGAAAAAAACAGAGTTCAGGCAGAGCAAGACAAGGTGAGCATTTGACATTAAAAAGTATATAAATTGTATTTTTTTATGAAAATGACCAATCGTTTTGCTAGATAAGACCCCTCATCTTTGGCTGGGATCATTTAGAACCGCATTTGGGATCGTTTGAAGCTGCATTTAAGTTTAAGGCTAGAGTGGTCAGATGTCCCCGTTTTCCACTTACTTAGAAAATTGTGACCCTGGACCACAAAACCAGTCATAAGGGTCAATTATTTTGAAATTGAGATTTATACATCATCTGAAAGCTGAATAAATAAGTAATTGATGTATGTTTTGTTAGGATAGGACAATATTTGGCCGAGAATCTGGAATCTGAGGATGCAAAAAATCTGTGACCCTGGACCACAAAACCAGTCATAAGGGTCAATTTTTTGTTAGGATAGGACAAAATTTGGCCGAGATACAACTATTTGGAAATCTGGAATCTGAGGGTACAAAAAAATCTAAATATTGAGAAAAATGCCTTTAAAGTTGTCCAAATAAAGCATATTTCTCATCAGAAATTAGGTTTTGATATATTTACAGTAGGCATTTTACAAAATATCTTCACGGAACATGATCTTTACGTAATATCCTAATGATTTTTGGCATAAAAGAAAAATCAATAATTTTGACCCATACAATGTATTTTTGGCTGTTGCTACAAATATACCCCAGCGACTTAAGACTGGTTTTGTGGTCCAGGGTCACATATTGAGAATTGCCTTTCTCCAAATTAAGTTCTTAGAAATGCATATTACTCATCAAAAATTAAGTTTTGATATATTTACAGTAGTCATTTTACAAAATATCTTTATGGAACATGATCTTTACTTAATATCCTAATGATTTTTGTTAGAAAAAGATTTTTGTTTCGTTAGAAAAATCTATCATTTTGACCCATACAATGTATTTTTGGCTAATGCTACAAATATACCCCAGCGACCCTGCATCTTTCCCGAATCTTACATCTTTGCCATTATTTCCAGCACGCTCACTCACTTGTTTTTATTCACTCATTTAATAGGCTATATTAGTGGAATAATGTAGGGAATAGTGAATGAGAGTATACAGTAGGGGGTTATTTTGGATTTCAGCCGTAGTGCAGTATGACCACGCCATTAGTTTCAAGATGATGGTTTCAGTTATATTTTTCCGTCCAGCGGCCTCTTTCACCTTTACCCTTTCACTTTATCTCACTCTGTATCTTTCATCTTTACACTGTCTCTCACACTGGCTAATCACCAGTGCTAACATGATAATGCCATAACTCAGTTGCTGTCCAATCATGTGCAGAGCACTGTGATGAGCAGCAGTTGAGCTGATGATCAGAGGGGGGTAGAGGATGGTCTGAGCAGTGTTAATCAGCAAAGTGCTGAAACCAAGAGTTAAAGATTTTGTGTCAAATGGTCTTGTACTCACAACCCATCCAAGGATCATGTATCAACCCTATCAGAGGCCTTCCTCAGCCTCAGATTTTGTCTTTGATGTCCATGTTTCTTTTAAATATAAGCATACTACGCTCAGAAAAAAGGATACCACTCAGGTGGTATCCTTTTAAAAGATACATTAAGGTACGAATATGTTCTCTTTTGTACTAATTTGTACTTTTGAGGTACAAAGGTGTACCTTTTGAAAGGGTACCGTCAACATGTAAAGAGTAGGATTCCTTGTCCTGAAGCAAGACAAAATCTGTGATGTTTTGTGTTTTTCCCCCCTTTTCATGATTCACAGCATTCATTCACAGTGCACGTAAAACCTTGGCACAAAGATGCGTGGTTTGATGGTTTAATCAAAGCGAAACAATGAGCTGACGTTTGATTGGCTGCTGTTGCAGAGGCCTCTAATTATGATTGGCTGCTGATATCAGTTTAACAGAGAAGGGCAGGCATTCTGTAATCATTCTCGCAGCTGGTCAGCACTTCTTTATCTCCATGTGTCTGTTAGACTCTGTCCCTCACTGTCTCGCTCTTCTCTTTTCTCTGTACCGCTGAAGGGTATCAGTCGATATTCCCCTGTTCCTCTCTCTCTCTCTCCATGTCTCTTGGAGCAGGACCCCAGATGAATGATTGCCCGGGCTGAAAGTACATGTTTCTCAAGGACCTCTGATGGGCAGCGGATAATAAAAATGATGTCGCGGCAAGAGGAAGTGTTCTCTTGGCCCCTCCCCTCTCATAATCACGGTCCTCCCGGGCCATTATCCCACCCACCAGCACTGCCAAGCAGCCTGCGGGGCGAGCAGCACTCCAGCCGTGGGTAGCATTAATGTTTTGAAGAGTGCATTTGCAACAGGTCAAGGTGGAGTTTGAATGGATGAGGGAAAGTGTGATTTTACAGATACGTACTCTGTATTATATTACGTATAAGCGGAAATGGAGCACATGAACTGCAGTTCAGTGTGAAAGGTATAAAGTATATGATTCTTTTCAAACCAACCTGTGTGTGTGTATGTGTATCTGAAAGGGAAGAGATGGCCTATGGAAGGAAAGCATTGTAAGTATATTAATACAGCTCCTTTTAAAAAAAGTATTTATAAATTTCACACAGCCCCTATAGACCTAAAATGTTTACATTCATTTAGAGACAAAAAAAAATAAAAAAAATAAAATAAAAAATAAAAGGAAGATCAACAGCGTGAGATTAAAATGAGAGTGCATAAAAAGACTACTACTACCATTTAAAAGTTTTTTCTACATTTTAAAAAATGTTTTTCAATAATAATAATAATAATAATAAAAAATCTCTCAAGAATACAGTAAAACAGTAATAATTGTGCAATATTGTTACAATTTATAATAATGTTAATTTGCTATTCTTATTTATTCCTGTGATGGCAAAGCTGAATTTTAGCCAGAGTCACATGGTCCTTTAGAAATCATTCTGATATGCTGATTTGGTGCTCAAGAAACATTTATTATTATCAATGCTGAAAACATTCATGTTGCTTAATATTTTTGTGGAAACTGTGATTCTTTTAGTTCAAAAGCACAGACTATTTATTTGAAATATACAATGTCTTTATGGTCAATTCATCTTCAAAATGTTTTTCATTTTAAACAAAACATAGCAATTTTGTAATCTGTGATATACTAGCTCATAAAATAAAATTGATAATTAAGTGAAACTTTTGTCTTTCTACTGGCTAATGATAATCCTCAGAAAAGTAAGTAATTTTCTTGTTAAATTTGTGGCTATTTATATGTAACTATGACAATGTTTATACTATATTTTTTAAATGTTGGGAGAACAGTACATTTTCATCTCCATTACATGTTATAACAATACAACTGAGAAAGTTGTTCCTAACATGTCAACAAATTCAACACTTTTAATATAGGATGATAATGATATTCCAGTATATATAGTAAATAAACTGAATCTAATACATATATGTGTGCCAGTATCTGTGTGAAGATACGCAGATCCAGTTCTCCAGGCCTTACCTCATAGGAAGCAGGGACAGGTCAGTGTGTGGGTGGTGAAAGAAAGATAGAAGGTAGGGAGGGATAAGAGAAGTTCCAGGACTACAGAGGATTGGTTTGGCAGATGCGGGGCTCTCTGCATGTCGGTGTGGGTTTAACGCAAAATGCTCTTTAAATCCACTCCACCGAAAATGTTTTAAAAAGGCAACATTATACTTAAACACTGTCACAGTCAACTTAATATTCTAGTTCGTTTCATAGATTTTGTTGTTGTTAGACCTTGCCTAATTTGATTACCTAAATTCTCTTTAAAGGGGTCATGAACTACCTTTGTTTTTTTATTTGTACTGTTCTCTGAGGTCCACTTATAATGTTATCAGGATTTTAAAAAAAAAAATACATCATAATTTAGAAGGTAATAGGCTATTTTCTGTCCTGTTTTGACCCCCCTCATCTGTTTGAATAGGCATGGCGGCTTGTAGACTCAAAAGTAAACGCCCACCGCTAAGATTGGCTAATAGTTGTGTATGTTTGACAGCCTACAGCCTTCACAGATGGACGCTGCTGTACATATCAAACAATCTGTAATAACAGGCAAAGCAATAGTGACAGCAATAGTTAAACACACTTGTGTGGTGCAAGATTACTGCCGAATTCAATATAGTCAGCAAAGCATCGTCTTTTAGTTTCAATCTTTCTGAAAATCCTGTGTCGAATTGTGCTTTGTTTGTAAACAAATCCACATTAAAATGAAACAAAGGACCAATTTCTTACTGACTTACTTTCCTAATGTTGGGATCAAAAGGAAGGCAATTCAAAGACTTGTCCACAACATGGAAATGTACAGCATCTTGTTGTCTTCGTAGATATCTTTATCATATGGTTTCCTCATAGACTTACGTTTGCCTTTCTCGTTATTTACACTGCATGTGTGAATCTGTGGGTGGAACTAAACAGGCAGTGATGTAGAAGCAGGCGTTGATCTTCTTCTGTGGAGGCGGTGTTTAGACACACTATTACATCATAGAGTGGCACATTCCACGTCCTATCGTTGAATTCAATATAAGATGTTTTAAGACTAACAAGAAAGTTTTGAGTTCTAAAACTTACAGGATGATTTTATAGTAAGCCACAATGACCTCTTATACAATATGTTAAAAGATCAAGGGAATTTTGATTTCTCAGTTTATGATCCGTTTAAGAGGATGCATGTATATTCAAATGACATACAGTAAGATTTTCTTTATGTATTCATTCATTCATTCATTTTTCCATATATATTTTCTTAACATCGATCAATCATCAGTCAATTCCCATCCCATTTTTGTAACGTTCCACACCATTGTGTATCAGCAAACACGACTCACAGCACAACTTCACAAAAAAACAGGGCCAGGGAAACAAACATTTTAGTTATTAGCATTTTTTCAATTATGCATAAGACAGATATATACGCATTAAAAAGATGAAACTCAAATGCTCATTAAATTTACATAGAATGGCATCTAAACAACATGGCGCTCATGCACAAGCTCTTTTAATGGACTCTGATAAAACCGCATTAAAAATCAGGAGCTGGAGTATCTGCGCTCATAGAATCACTCTTTATCTTGCACGATCACCCTTCAAAAGCCAAATTAATATAATTGACTTTTAATTAATCCCCTTGATATTTGCATCAGCACATCTGAGCAACAGGTGTTCTGTTTTGAGCCTGTGCATTATTTAAAGCATATTAAAGCAGCGGGTGATTAAGGTGCTCACATCTACGTGCTAATGTCAAATAAAGGTGGTAAAAGTGACAGCCTGTTGTGTTTTTCTTTCTTATTTATTGTTTCTTCTCTTTTGTCTCTGCGCTATTCAGGAGACTAGAAAAGACATTGTGTGCTGCTTTGAAATATTGATTCTGTTAGTAAGACTCTAATGCTGAATGAATTACTATTTGATTCAATAATTTAGACATTAGACAAAGATGCACCCAGAATTCACCATAAAAACCAGTAAGCACTGTCTGCTTTCTATATACACTGAAAGTCTTTAAATGAATGTACATTATCTGTTTTATCAGCAATGTACTTAATGCTAGCTACGTTTTGTTGCACAAACCTGTAATTGAGTCATCAGTGTCCCATTGTTTACTCGATCAAGGCCTTGCAAGTGGCCAAATTTGTGTTTATGGTATACACAACACAGGAAACTAGGGAGTGAAATGAAACAGCATTTGTTTCAGTGTCTTAAACTCTATTGCTACGGATGTGTTACCATGCCAACAAGGTCATCAGTGTTAAAAGCATCCGCGAGCAGCGCTTTGGCTGTGATTGACAAGTCAGGGTCAAAAAGTCAATGTTATTATGTTATCAGGGGGGTTAATATAAATACCTCGACTCGCCGGTGGAAGCAGACGGAACGGAAATCCTAATATCGCGCTCACGAGTGGCAAGAGCTCTGGTGCCATAGAGCGCTATATAAGTTGTCCAAATGCATTTGTATCTTCACCGTTGGTCTGTGGAGGTGATGCCACAGATGGCAGAATGAGAGAGGAGAAAGTGAGAGAGAAAGGTAGAGTCGGTGCTTTGATAGGCACGTCTCATTTCTGTGCCGACAGCTTTGTCAATAGCCCTAGGACGCCTACCTCTCCCCCTCCCCTCCCCGTGATTGACAGCCAGCAGGTGGCGGCTGAATGGAGTTGTCAGGAATGCTGCTGATCAGCCGCACGTTGCTGTTAACGATGGAGGAGCGGCCCGGCGCGGCTGCCCAAGGTGATCTCTTCTTTTACGAGCGACAGACGCCCGCTGTGTATCCCCACCTCACCACAGGGTTCCAGTCTAACACTGCCATTCATATCTAAGAAAGAGAGAGTCTATCTCTCCTTCATAGGACAGAAGGACTCTCGCTGTCTCATAACAATGTTACATGATGAGAAATGAAGGAGACATTATCAGTTTATTCAGCTTAGACACTGTCTAAGAGCAGAGAGGTAGATGTTAAAGGTGAAGTGTGTCATTTCAGCACAGCTAGTGGCAGCATACAGAACTGCAAACACAGTAATTACTAGGGTTGCGATGATAAATCGATGCATCGTGAATTGAGAAATGATTCTGCATCAATTCTGAGATTTTCTGAATTCATCGCAATTCACGCTCAAATCGATTCTAAGCTTAGTTTTTCAACAGCGGATGGTACTGCATGCTTTAGAAACAGCTGTACTCTGCTTGCTTCCAATTCCTTACACACACCTGAAGCTAAAACAATCATTTATAAAGTTCGAAAAGGCTATATTTACATTAAAGGAACACGCCACTATTTTTGAAAATAGGCTCATTTTCCAACTCCCCTAGAGTTAAACAGTTGAGTTTTACCGTTTTTAAATCCATTCAGCTGATCTCCACGTCTGGCAGTAGCACTTTTAGCATAGCTTAGCATAAATCATTGAATCTGATTAGACCGTTAGCATCTCGCTCAAAAATGACCAAAGAGTTTCGATATTTTTCCTATTTAAAACTTGACTCTACTGTAGTTACATCGTGCACTAAGACCGACGGAAAATGAAAACTTACGATTTTCTAGGCTGATCTGGCTAGGAACTATACTCTCATTCCGGCGTAATAATCAAGGAACTTTGCTGCTGTACTATGGGTGCAGCAGGTGCAATGATATTATGCATATTACTATAACTGAGCTCACTGAAGTGGTTTTCATCCAAGTAGGCTCTCTCAGCCAAAGGACCTCCATAGCTGTGCATCGCATCACGCTGTGTTCTTCTTCTGAGGTAAATTCTGGCTTATTCCTCTTAGTGTGCCTTCTTCTTGAAACAAAAAGTAGCCGAGATGAACTTGACGAATATTCACGTTTGTTTACGGCGGTGACTTGGGTGTTTACCTACATGTCCGCTCTTCTCACGTGAATGTTTAAAATTTGAAAAGCCAAGCTGCTCATGGGCGATTAAATTAGAAATTATAAGTTTAGACAGTAGCTTGCGTTGGTACGGATTACTTTATCAGAGAATGTTTGTATTCAGCGTGACTTATGTCATTTAAAAGTAGACATTTTTCAAGCTTTCAAGCTTTCTATACATATATTTTTACATATATATCATGTATATGAGGCAGGTATTTGCTGAGTTTCAGGTTGTTTTATTTACGTGTCTATGAAGAGAGGTGACAGAGACCGAGACAGCAGAGAGCGCACCCTATTTGTTTTCTTTACAAAAGCACATTGTTTTGTTGTTATTATGACTATATACACAAATAAAAATAGACTCTCATGTCCCACATCAACATTAAAATAGTGTAGATTAGTGTACAATGTTTTATTCATTTAACATATTTAATATTTGGGGCATCCAAGTTTATTTGACATATTTGAACATTTTTTAAAGTAACACAATAGTTACTTTCCCTGGTAATTAGTTACTTTAATAATGATGTAACTGAGTTACTATTTGTGAGAAGTAACTAGTAACTATAACTAATTACTTTTTTTTTTTAAAGTAACATGTCCAACACTGGTTAAGTCTCTTACCGGCCTGTTTAGACAAGTTCTCCATAAAACCAACAAAATAAGCCCTGCAAATTAATAATAATTATTTATAAAATATAAAAAATTTATATTTTACAGTCATATTTTATGGATTTTATTTTTTTGATTGCATTTAAAATATTAAATTTGCAAGAAAGTATTTGCTTTGGGTTTGTAAAAGGTTTTTTTTTTTTTTTTTTTTTTTTTTTTTTGCATGGTTTAGCATGAGTTTTTATTGCATTTACCCAGTTTTTACCAGCAGGCGTCACCAGCTTGTAGTGTTTCAAGTGCTTCGGAAAAGTGAATCATTGCAAAGCAATTGGTTGAATTGATTCAAAGCTTTGAAAAGATTCGTTTCTGCCATTACTATTTGAGTGTGCAGTTAGAAACTAGATTAAAATGCCATCTGCTGTTAAATACTAAGCTCAGAATCAATTCCAGAGACAATCGCAATGCATTCAGAAAATCTCTGAATTGATCCATGGATCGCAAACCTAATACTTATATTCAAACAGGTTTCCCAAACACTCTACCATTAATTGGATAAACAACACCTCCACAAATGGCTAAGAACTGGATTTCAAGAGAGTATTTTACCAAAATTAAAATAAATATATATTTTTGGTTTCTATTATTATTGTAATGCAGGGTTCATTATTCCGTGACTTACACTCTAAGTAATAAAATAAAATGACCGGAGAAGCAGCTCGTGAACAGTTGTCTTTACTTTCACTCTCTCGCTCAGCACTGACAAAAACAACAACCCAACTTGTCATTCAGCCAATCAGAGAGCACACCGATGAACTCTGAAGTAAATCAAGTTTTAGAACAGGAACACAGATTCCCTACTTCAACTTATTATCAATATTAACCTTACATTATTATTTTTGGTCGATTCTGCCTCGTGTGAATGACCTTTGACCTTGTTGAGGACCTGAAATGAGCTAAACACTCATATAAAAATCTAAATAATTGAAACATCATCTTTAATAAGAGAAAAAAAGTGTCTTCATATGACAAAAAGACAGTTATCTTTGAATTAAATTTTACCACTTTAATTTTACCACCGTTTTCATACCCTTGTCTACTTTGATCAAAACAACGCTACAGCAATAAATACTACAACTATATGAAATAAAGCTTTAAAACGGAAATGTATGGTAAATTTGATTCCAAACAATGGAGCGCCACACCTTTGACCTTTGTCAGGGACCTGAAAAGAACAAAGCATTCATGATTATATACAGGACTGGAATGTGCACACATTAACAAATTACTCAAGCGAAAACAATCAAGCATCTGTATCTTTTAGCATTAGACACAATCTTTGTTTTATCTCTCAATTGAACAGCTTTTTTTCTTCTTCTTTTTTTTTGATAACGACAATGAGTGGAGCTGGAGATGTCTGCCTCTGTTAAATGTGTTAACTTGTGTCTAAATGAGTGCATAATTACATATTAATTAGCGGTACTTAAGCACGTGTTTAAGTTACATCTGTTTTAATTACCTTGGCTAATCATATGATAGCAGATTTTTCTTGCACTGTATGCAAATGGGAGTCTCTTCCTGTCTACTGAGAGTTTTCTCCTGATTAGCAAGACACCTAGAATCCCACTGCAAATTAATTTACTTAAAGAAGCAGATTCTTTTATAACTCCGCACCTTACCATCTACTACCATATTGCGATGAGAAGAGCCATGTAACTGGAGTGTGTCTTGGGCCAACAAAGGACTTTGCAGTAATTATGCAAGTTTCTCCCCAATCTCATGCCCGTCAACAGGCTTCCTGCTTCTCCATGAAATGGTCATTATCACAGACAGAAATAGGTATATAAATTCAGTGTTAATGAAAATGTCAATTAGCAGGCTGGGCTGTCAGGTGATGCTACTTTGGCCTTACTCACAGTTCCCAAAATCCACAGCTCTGAAGAATGACACACACACACAGTCACACTTGCCTTGCATTCAGACAGCTGCTTAGAGGTGACACATTCTCCATCTCTTATCTGCCTACAGACTCTTTGTTTATATTAGGACAAGAGAGAATATTGTACAGTATGTCAAACACTTCATTTACAGGGATCTAACACAAAATGATAATATCTTAAATAAATCTAAATAAGCACAGAAATAATAGATTTGAAGTATATTATCTAGCAATCAACTCTAACATATGTTTCTCATTAATTGTGCTTTTTTTAGAAAAACACATATGCCATTATTCACCTCCTTTCACTTGGTTATTCACATGTTTAGGTCATTAATCAAAACGAGACGGGCAGGCGAGGAGGGGACAGAACATGATATCTTACATATCTTACACAGGGCTCAGATCAGTCTATCCCTCCTCAATGCACTGACATCAGACCCAAATCACCAAAAATAGAAAAAAGAAAATTATTACCATTACCGCTCCCACTTACTGGCTTCTCGACACCCGATAGAAAAAAAAAAATGCTCGAAGCCTCCAAACCCGGCACACGTACACACGCGCTGACACCCTCAAACAAACATCTGTGGAGGCGAGCGAAATGGCAGAAATAAAACGGACAGATTTGCACCAAAACGTCAATAAAAGGAGGATGTATTAAAAGCACATTTGAAATTCTTAGCAGCGTCGGGCCTCATTTGGAGAAGTCTGGGTCCTGCACTTTTAAAAGCACAGGATATAAATCAATTTTGGTGGCTGCTCATACTGAGACCTCAATAAAAATGAATAGATGAATGTAGCTCACCCTGGACACATTTTTCAAGTCTCTGAGCCATTCTGTAGCCATAATTATGATTTTGATTGCTCCTGACCACTTAGCACATAAGGAGTAGAGGAATGAGCTTGAGCTTGAGTTTGAGTATGAAATCGCAACTACGTTTTTATGTCCACAAATCAAAATGTGTGCATCAAACGGAAACGACTTTATTTGTGCGCCGAATAAGTATTTAACATGCTATAAACACTAAACGAAAAACAAACCTGGGACAAGTGAGGGCATGATTGATCTTTTCACCTATTCCTGCTCTCTCTCCCCTCTTCTCTTCCTCTTTCTGGTCAATAACCCATCAGACAGATGACAGGTGGAATTGTCTGTTGACTCTTTAAGTGATTGGAGCCCTTCAGCAGCGTCCGCACACCCCGAACGGAGCCTTAATGATGGACACCTGCGCAATTTCACACAAGCTGGTCGATGTGGAAAAGGAACAGAGTAAACACATCTATACAGTCACAACTCAACTGCCCCTTTAAAGACACTCTCGTAACACTCCACTAACAACGCCGATGCATTTCATTTGTTACAGACTCTCCTGAAATCACACGGTGTTCGACGGATCTGTTTATTAAGCTTTGTTTTTTACCGCTAGCGTGGAATGCTAGCGTATTAATGGGGTATAATTATAAATCTCAGACTGCTGTTCCCCTGTGCAGTATACAGACTGCATGCCAGCGAAGCCACAAACTGCAGCATTCTACCCCATTACATCTGCAATGATTAGAAATGGAGGAGAACATCTGGCGTCTGTGCTGTGATAGAAAAGAGCATTCTGTCCTTTAATGGATATCTGCAGGCCAAACAGATCTTATATTTTATCTCGCAGAGTTAACTCTTCACACGCCAGCTGCTCGGCTAAATACAAAAAGGCTGGAGAAAGGGAGCAAGTGACGATCTCTTTAATTACGCTGCCGTTTTATTGGGTCCAGAGCACGTGCTCCACGGGGGCGACATTTTGGGGTTCTGAAAACAAGAAATGCAGGTAATTATTTAACATTATACATGGAGCGTTACAATAAACGCCTGGGTTTGGTTAAGCTTAAACATAATTTATGCAGTGTATGTTAATGAAATATTCTGAAAAACACAGCATGCATGCAAAATACCATTAAACATTTAACCTTAGAGCCATATGGAAAATTTCTGTGTTTTAAAATCATCGTAACCTTTCAAAAGGTTCTAATATGTACATTTTAGGTACTAAGGTGTATTTTTAAAGAATTAGTTCACTCCTGAATTAAAATGTCCTGATCATTTATTCACCCCCGTGTCATCCAAGATGTTCATGTCTTTCTTTTTTCATTCGAAAAGAATTACGATTTTTGAGGAAAATATTCCAGGATTTTTCTCCATATAGTGGACTTCAGTGGGAGCCAATGGGTTGAAGATCCAAATTGCAGCTTCAATGCTGCTTCAATGGGCTCTACAAGATTCCAGCCGAAGAATAGATAAGGGTCTTATCTAATGAAACGATCGGTCATTTTCTTGAAAAAATAAACATTTATATACTTTTTAACCACAAATGCTTGTCTTGTACCAGGTCGACTTCATGCATTACGTAGTCAAGTTGGAAAGTTCACGCGTGACGTAGGTGGAAGTACCAGCCCAGTGTTTACAAAGTGAACGTACAAAAAAAAATCAAATGCCCTTTACAAATAAAGGTAAAATAATGATGACAGACGATTTTGAAGTTGGAGGAGAAAATGAGATGGAGTTTGCTACCTCCCATTAAAACAGATGGTAGCGTAATTCGACAGAGAAAAATGCTACCTATAAGATTTTGCTTCCAGCATGATATTAATGTTGTGTGAGACTAAGGTACACATTATAACAAATGACTGCAGAGGGCGCCAACGACCTGACGATTGTTTTTACACTTTACTGCGCGATCTAATCCGTGTTTAATATTGATACAACAGCATTTATTTCCAATGTCCACTTAATCTTTAATATTTGGCCATTTCTTTATGATAGAAAAGCTACAGCCACTGTAACTGCATATTTGAACATACTTGAATATGTGGATATCAAAACCTGTAAACTCAGAATGAGAGTTTAAACTTTTATTTTGAAATCGCGATGAACAGTTAGCATATTGTTAAAGATAATGATGTATTCTCCTGTGTTTGGGTTTATTTTGATTTACCTTACAAATCTGATGAAATAGCGTATGTTGCGTTCCCTGATGAATGTTATAATAAACCCAAACTCAACAACTACATGCAGAGATGGTGTTTGAGACACTCCACACATGTAAATGATAACAGTTTGTGGAGTAGCATTGGAGCTGCTTTAAGGTACGTCACCTGCACGAATGCAAATAATTAAAGCGCATATGTATAAAGCCTGGACACTGGCAAAATGCAATGAGGATTTTTTTAAATCGATTACTCGACTAGAAACGAGGAATGGTTGCAGCCCTAGCGAGAAGTCATAAACACAAATCACAGAGCTAGTGAAAGATGAGCATTTGTAGTTAAAAAGTATATACATTTTATTTACTTTATTATTAATATTATTATTATTTTTATAAAATGATCATTTCACTAGATAAGACCCTTATTCCTTGGCTGGGATCGTGTAGAGCCCTTTGAAGCTGCATTGAAACTGCAGTTTGGACCTTCAACCCCTTGGCTCCCATTTAGGTCCATTATATGGGGAGAAATCCTGTAATGTTTTCCTGAAAAACCTTAATTTCTTTGCGACTGAAAACAGAAAGGCATGAACATCTTGGATGACATGGGGTGAGTAAATTATCAGGAAGTTTTTATTCTGTAAGTGAACTAATCTTTTAAAGCACTATTGTGTATCATTTATGGGTAAATATGATACAAAGATTTACCTTTAGATTTTGTATCAATTTTAACAGAGCGAGTGAGCATGTTTTCTGGTCTCTTTCGCCGGTGCAGTCTGAGCATGCTCAGACCATGCTTACCAAAACAAATGCTGTGAGACTGTGTGAGAATATTTTCAGTGCTGAAAAAGCACTTCACATAGCTAAAAAAAGTGCAAATATAAACAGGGACACACATGTGCACTGAATTAAGACTCAAAACCATCTGTATGAAGGCACACAGAAACACAAATTGTAAGTAATTATGGGAATTGTAATGCAAGACGGTAATTAGACACAAAACCAGACCTGATTCACGTGATGGCTATCACACTAACACCTCACATGTAGGTCTCGGATGGGCTCTGACATTATCTTTTGCAACCACACCCGATGCATGAATATTGTCTGCCATATGAATGAATCGTTTTTTTTTTTTGGTCTTACTGGTGCTAATTATGGCTAGCTGATGAAAGTCTACCTATAAGACGAAGGCGCCTTAATGAATATGAGCGGTAATTAAACAGGCTAGTAACACGACCCTCTCCTGCTGAGGGAGTTTCAATAATGACAGGGGAGCGTGGATATGGAAAATGGCCGTCTTTGCCTGCAATTCGTAAAAAAGAATATAATTGGGCGACCGCAGGCTCAAATGATGGCCTTTGCCAACTCCTGACAAAACAGGCATAATTAAGAGCTTGCAGCCTCAGGAGGGGCCTGCAGGGGCTGATCTCTGAACAGCAGTGGAGGATTAGAGCAATGAAAGACCTGCCCCTACACCAACACTAACATCACAGATCACCTGTTTAAACTCAGAGCTGGGTTGAAGACAGATACATGAGGTCATGCTAAGATGAGAACCTTCAACACTGTATATACTGTACTAAACATAGTATTTGAATGAAAAAAAGCAGAAACGATAAAAGAAAATGTTCTGTTGATACATTAAGTCATTATAAAATGAATGCTGCACACTCTATATACGCTGTAAAAATTCAAATAAACTGAACGTTCAAAGTTGTAAATAAAGATTGTCGGAAGGCATTTTACAAGAAAATGCTATTTAGGTTTTCTACTTCAAAATTTCACATTTAACTCAGTAACTTTGTTACTCACCATTTCTTTACTGCTTGTGAAACTGACTTTTAATTTCGGAGTCACAATTGTTTTCTACACCAAATATACAGTTGAGGTCAAAAGTTTACGTACACCTTGCAGAATCTGCAAAATGTTAATTATTTTAATTATTAATTATGTTAATTATTAAAATAAGACGGATCATACAAAGATGCATGTTATTTATTTAGTACTAACCTGAATAAGATATTTCACATAAAAGACGCTTACATATGCTCCACAAGAGAAAATAATAGTTGAACTGATAAAATTGACCCCGTTCAAAAGTTTACATACACTTGATTCTTAATGATTCAGAACTGTGTATTTTTTGTTTGTTTGTTTAGTGATAGTTGTTTATGAGTCCCTTGTTTGTCCTGAACAGTTAAACTGCCTGCTGTTCTTCAGAAAAATCCTTTTTCTTTTTTTTTTTTTCAGAATTTTTGTGTATTTGAACGCTTTCCAACAATGACTGTATGATTTTGAGATCCAGCTTTTCACACTGAGGACAACATATGCAACTATTACAGAACGTTGAAATGCTCACTGACGCTTCAGAAGGAAACACAATGCATTAAGAGCCCGGGGGTGAAAACTTTTGAACAGAATGAAGATGTGTACATTTTTCTTATTTTGCATATGTAGCATATTTTTCATTTAGTACTGCTCTTCAGAAGCTACAGAAGATACTTACATGTGTCCCAGAAGACAAAATCAAATTTACCCTGAACTTCAAATTCAAAAAGTTTCCACCCGCCAGCTTAATTCAGTGTTTCCTTCTGGAGCATCAGTGAGCATTTGAACCTTCTGTAATAGTTGCATATGAGTCCCTCAGTTGTCCTCAGTGTGAAAAGATGGATCTCAAAATCATACAGTCATTGCTGGAAAGGGTTCAAATACACAAAAATGCTGAAAACCTAAAGAATTTGTTTGAACTGAAGGATTTTTCTGAAGAACAGCGGGCAGTTTAACTGTTCAGAACAAGCAAGGAACAAATGAACAACTATCACTGAAAAAAAAAAAAAAAAAAAAAAAAACAGCTGTGGATCATTCTTAAGAATCAAGTATATGTTATTTTCTCTTGTGGACTATATGTAAACGTCTTTTATGTGAAATATCTTAATCAGGTCAGTACTAAATAACTAAATAGTACTAAGTACTAAATAATATGACTACAACCCAGTAATCCATCTGTGATTTAAATATATTTTGACTTTAATTTCAGCGAAATTTCAGTTTATTTGAAAGAGCCAGAATCATAATATTCACCTTTCTCCCTCCTTGTTTTTTTAGAATGACCTATAAATTAATAAAATATGACTGGAAGGTTTTATTAGTTGTGATGCAGACCTCCCAACTTTGTGCGAGGAGAGGGAAAATATGAAGGGTTATAGAGCGAACAATCTCTCGATAATTAACAGGAGGATAAACAAAACATAAATTTGGATATTGCGTTTATTTGGACTACCACTCAAATATGCGTGAACCACGCAATTTTAATTAAAAGATAAATCTATGTGACACTCTGCCTCAGAGTTAATTATTCAGTGTTGTATAATAAAAATAAAGCCTATTAAACATGCCACACACTGTATTTCTCCATTAACAGTAAAACGAGCATGCATTGGGGACGTTTTAGATTCAAGGGCTGTGTGTTGTGTTTTCTCTTGTTTTCCGTCGTTTTCAGCACTGGGTTATCCTATGTGTTTTCTAGGAGAAATGTAGAACAAATATATATATGCATACATGCATATACTCACACACATCTTTACCACATTATACAGAAGAAGGCATAAAGGCAGATAATTTAATATTAACTGTATGTCAGTGTTAAATTTTAACGATCGTATGTTTGCATGTGGCTTGTGTTGATGACTTTGCTGGTCTCAGTGTTACAGGTGGTGCTCATTACAGTTTATGAAAGCCATTTGATTTCATTTAGTGCTGTTCACAGCTCTCTTTGGTGCTACACATCAACAGACTATTTTTCAGTTTCACTATCTGTAAATGTTATGGCCAACAGTAGCAGCCATGAAGGGCCGTAAATATTTTAAATGCTTTTTGACAAAGATCTGTTTTTTTTTTTTTCTTCTTCTTCTCCTGTTTCTGCATTTTATTTTATGCAGTGCTCGGTGCATCTTCATTCATAAGAATTACCGAAAAACACTCAACACTCAAAAGCTCTTACTGTTAAAGGAAGTGTGTACATTCAACATATGCACATATTTTAAACCAGATGACTTATATTTAATCAGTTAAATGTGCTTGCAAATTGAAAACAGTTCTAAAAACCACAGCTTTCAAGACAAACTCTTTTTCCAAAAAAAATTATTTAAAGGAGAAGTCCACTTCCAAAACAAAGATTGACATATAATGTACTGTACTCACCCCCTTGTCATGCAAGATGTTCATTTCTTTCTTTCTCAGTCGTAAAGAAATTATGTTTTTTGAGGAAAACATTTCAGAATTTTTCTCCATATAATGGACTGATATGGTTCCCCGATTTTGAACTTCCAAAATGCAGTTTAAATGCGGCTTCAAACGATCCCAATGTGGTTGTAAACGATCCCAGATGAGGAAGAAGGGTTTATCTAGTGAAATGATCGGTTATTTTCATTAAAATAATACAATTTAAATACCTTTTCATCTCAAACACTCGTCTTGCCTTTCTCTCCCTGAACTGTGTATTCTGACTCAAGTTAGGGTATGTCGAAAAAATTAAAATCGTATTTTGTCCCTCAACTTCAGAAATCATTTCAAAATCATCCTACATCACTGCAGAGTACCAACCCAGTATTTGCAAAGTGAACATGCAAAGAAGATCAAACACCCTTAACAAAAAAGGTAAAACAGCGATATAGGATGATTTTGAAGTTGAGGGAGAACATGAGATGGAATTTTTCGACGTACCCTAAATGTCATGAACCGAAAAAAAAAAAAAAAAACAGTCCAGGCAGACAAGACAAGCGTTTGAGATTAAAAAGTATATAAATTATTTTTATGAAAATAACCAATCATTTCCCTAGATAAGACCCTTCTTACTTGGCTGGGATCGTTTACAACCACATTTGGGATCATTTGAAGCTGCATTTAAACTGCATTTTGGAAGTTCAAACTCGGGGCACCATATCAGTCCATTATATGGAGAAAAATGCTGAAATGTTTTCCTCAAAAAACTTAATTTCTTTATGACTGAAGAAAGAAAGACATGAACATCTTGGATGACAAGGGGGTGAGTATATTATATGTGAATCTTTGTTTTGGAAATGGACTTCTCCTTTAGCAAACAGACACAAATGAGTGAGACAAAGTCATTGTTTTAAGAGGTAGAGGTTTTATTGCGTAAAACACTGGATAAAACTGTACTGCTTCAAAGACATTAGAACTTCTAAACAGCAGAAAGAAAACAGCCATTTCTGAAATAAAAACAATGTCTCGATAGTTCATCAGAATACTTCTTTTCTCTTCTTTTGTCAGACAGATGTATGACAATAAATAATGACTAGGAATAATCCTTAAATACAATAACAAGTCATCTACTTGTTAAAAGCATGTAAGTAGCAATATAATCCTCTAGCCTCCTCTGCATCTCCTCTGATATAGAAATATTCTTCATTTAGGAATGTTGGACAGTATAATGCTCATGATCACATACTATAGAATATTATAGAGAGAAAGAAAACTGACATGATTATTTATTTTTTTCTTTTCCCAAGAAACACAATATTGTAGAGCTCTAAAATATGCAAGTGACTGCACCAGTAAAATGACATGGTTACAGGTTGTTTTAAAGGAAAAGGTTTTTTTTTTTCTTTTTCTCAGTGGTAGGGGAGGTAAAGTGAACACATTAGCACCTCAACGTATGGGACTGACAATCACTATACCAAAAAATGGCATGAAATTAAAGAAAAGGTCTTCCAGTGTCACTAAAAGAATTATTGCCTGTCTCAGAGCTCCAAACATGATCCAATACGACAGATTACTGGAAAAAGCAAAGAAAAAGTGCTATGAATGGAATGTCTTTTTTTTCTTTCTTTTACGTTTATTTACTCTAATATACTTGGAGTGCACACACTTACATACATACAAGAAAAGCAAGCGGCTGACAGTCACCAGAAAACACAGTAGTGCGTTGAAGCCTCTAAAACTCGATGCAGTCACAAAGTATGTCTTTAATTTCAAACGTCGCCCCCCAGTAGAGCTTATACAAATAGTTGTATTAAATTTATCAACTTGATTTAAGGCAGTGAGAACTATCCTAAGAAAAAGAAAAAGAAGAAAACAACAACAACAAGAAAGAACGGACCAAAAATAAAAGACTTAAGTATATTCTTGAGTTATTGTGAATTAAAAGACCCCTTGCTTGGAACCGTACAGTTTGTAAAATCTCCACTTCTAGACTGTCTTTTTTCAACCTCTTTCTATCTTTTCTTCTTTTTTTTTTTTTGTCGAGATGTTGTGGTCTTAGGGCTCTGATAAGGGTTTATGTTTTTATTTACTGCTTAGTGAGGAGTGTGGCGGGTATTTGTGAGTCCTCTAAACTCCTCTTGGCGTGAATAGAGCAGCCGTAAGGCCCTGGGGTTTAAGTGCTGAGCTTCCCTGTGCTGAGCGGGAAGATATTGACTTTCTTAAAGTCTGGATCATTTCTGTTTATCACAAAACATTAATATCCACCCTTCCCCCCCGCCACCCATGCATCTCTAACCCCCTACCATACTTATTTACCTTCTAACCCCTGCTAGCCTTCAATAAAAGGAAGTACAATGAAAGTTGATACACTTTATTTTGTTCTTTAAGAGGCTTGATTTCATAGGATCCAAACTGCCTGGGTTGTTAATCTCTTTTAGTAGAAGAACATTCAGGACAACAAATACACACAAAATGGGGCCATGATGACGCATATCCAAACATAAAAAATAAAATTTGTACAAAATCCATTTGATGCTTTTTTAGGGGGAGAAAAAAACATACAAAAACAAACAAACACATAAATGCCATCCTGAAGTTTGATTACAGACAGGTAGCGGAAAAGTGATTATCTATATACTTCATATCTACAGTGCCTTCATAGTGCTACTTTTTCAAGAGCTCCATAAAGAAGGTAGTCCCACTGTGGGTCAATAACCCCCACAAAAGAGCTACGGTTCCTTCATATTATTTCCAAGTTACAACAAATAACATATTCAGCCTCTTGGTTACATACGGTCAGTGTTTGCCCAAAGTCCACCAGTTAGAAGGGAAGCAGCACCTTCTTCAAAAACAACAAAGTGACATTTTTCGTTAAGAAGCGTTGAATGGAAATCAAGCACATTTAATTTTGTGTCTCCGCCATTCTGTTGTGTCACTTTAAGTGATATACAAATTACATCCTAACAACTGCACAACAATGAAAAAGAACTGAAAAACTATCCACTGATTATTATACAACATTATTGGCCATCCTTCTTTTTTTGATGGGAGAAAGACAAGAAGGGAGGGTGAGGGGAATGAAAGAGGCTGATAGGAAGTGCTACTAGTCGACAGACAGGTCTGAGGCTGACCCTTCTGCGGCCCGGCTATACAGGCGACTAAGGTTTCTCTTGACGTGTTCTGAAAGAGTGAGGAGAGGCGAAATGGGGAAGAGGGGGGTGAATGGAAGTAGCGTGGGAGGGGGGTTGAATTGATTTCCTCTGTGATGACAGCTCCAGTCAGGCTGGCACCAAACGCCCCAACCCCCCCATTTTACCATCCACATCCCTCCGTCCGTTCACTCCATCCCTGTGCGTCAGTGGCGCTGGGCAAATGGCCACTGGCGGTGTCATGTTCTTGAAGGGTGCGCTCAACAACTCCCCTCCATCCTTCTTTCCCTTCCAACTGTCGCGAAATCGTTGGCGCGGATCGTTTTTCTGATAAAAGCATTATTTTTGGGACAAAAGTCACTCTGAAGAATTTAATGACTGTGTGTGTGTGTGTGTGTTTTTTTTTTTTTTAACATTGTCATTTTTTCCTCCTCTTCAGTAATGTCTCTTCAACGCTCAATTCAGGCAACTCCAATAAGAGCTGTGTATTTAGTTTCAGACTCATCAGAAATAGGGTTCAGGTTTCTATACTTCATCATCTCCGTCCTGTGCTTCACAGAATGTTACTGAGGCTGAAGTGTTTTGATTTGGGAGTTAATGAACCCCAACAGTTTTTTGGGGGGGATTTTGAATTTCTTCATGTTTCTTTTATAGTGATGCAATGGGAATGCTTCTATGAGGTGGTGTCATTATCACTTCAAACACCTGAAGGTCCTTAGAAATCCCTGGATTGAGTTTTATGCTTCACTCAAGAGAGCGAGGAGTATCACCAAAAATACCTTCGCCAGTGTTCACCTGAAGATTCCCGTCCTCTGAGTTTCCGGAGACGTCAGAGTCAATGCGGGAGCGTTTGAAGCGTCGGTCGGGGTACTGGCTGTTGTCAAAGGGCATGCGGTGAACACACAGCACGTGGGTCTTCAGGTTACCTTTCTGAGAGGCGCTGTAAGGGCAGTAGCGGCACTGGAATGGCCTCTGACCTCCGTGACCTGGGAAAGAAATTGACAACATTAAAGTCAATAAAACCTGCTACACATGCCACACACTTTACAATCTTAAAAATAAAGGTTCTTTAATGGCATCAGTGGTTCTGTGAAGAGCCTTTGAACATCCATGGAACTCAAATGCCAACACATTCTCACTCCCAACTCGTCACTTCACGAGTTCACCCTTACATCTAATCTGGTTGAGTAAACAGTAAGCATATTTTGGCATGCTGTCCTGGGGGAGGGCTCCGAGCCCGGAATATGGCCCGAACCCAGAGAACTCCCCCCATCCCAAGTATAGGATGAGGATAGATTAAGAGTGAGGAGTTGGGGTGGAGAGGGGATGCCGAAAAACAGTCGAATGACGGCGGTAAGTCGACTGTGTGCATATATGACTTGTGCAAGTTTGCATGATTAGCTAGACGAGTTGCACCTGTGCCAGATTAGTTGATTATCTGATCGTGCTCCTCCCGAACTTTGTTATCAAACATCATATATTGATGCTGGGTCTGGACCCCTTGGTGTCCCCTTGGGTACCCCTTTAGCATCTTTTTTCAACGTTCAGGGTCCTCCATTGCTTTAAACAAGAAACGCTTTGCGTAATATGAAGACGCGAACAGCAATGGGAATTTTATCGTCATGATTTGATTATGTATTGGGTAATAATATTGCCATTATTGCATATATACAGTGTGGTTTTTCAATGTAAACAGTCAACAGTTTAATTTACATTGCACTATTTACACATTTATGAGCACCTAACCCAAACCCTGCCCCTAAACCTACCATTTGTCAATAAAACACATCAGATAACAGGCAGATACAACTACAGTCACAATTTATTCAAAAAGTATTAATATTCCAAGTCTTCCGAGATAAAACGTTCGATTTGTGAGAGGAATAGATGCGATGTCCACCGTAAAGCTCATCCTGTATACAAATTCAAAAATTGCCACCAGAAGAAGCGTTACGTAAATCATGGGGTAATTTTTATTTTTGGGTGAACTATCCATTTAAGTTACTTACATTTTAGACAAAAGAAACTTTTAATTTTGGGTTGGGAAAGAAAATAGTTTGAAATGGCACAATAGTAGTGGTGTTCCTGAGCGAATCAGTGTTTTTTGGACATATTGGTATAAATAAATTATTAAATGACTCGCTAATAAAGACACATAAAAGTTTTGAACGAATCTGTTAAATGAATGATTCAATAATTCAATAACTCTCATAAAGACACTGGCTATGTCAAAAAAAAAGCATAATATTGTGATTTCCAACATACTACTCTTTTTCACCTATTATATAGTAGGAATTTATGCACATTTTGATGCAACCAGTCTTGTTTTTGTTCTCGAATGAATCAGAATTTTCAAATGAATTGGTTAACTGATCATTAAATGACCTTTTGGTGCCAGAAGAACCGTGTCTTGTGACCGAATGCGTCATGCTAAAGTATGGGAGCATCTTTTTGAATGAGATGTGAACGCGTTAACGGAGCGGGATAATTTTCAGTGATTAAAACCTTATGTTTTACTCTTTTCTTCACATAAAGATATCGTATGGCTTCAGAAGACTCAGAATGCAACAGGACTTGTTTGTAATGCTTTTATACTGCTTGTTTATGGTCAGTTTTTGCAATGTGACTATACTTGTATTTGCCTGCTATGTGTTTTATATTGTTCAGAATTGTTTAGGGTAGGGGTGAGTTTAGGTGCTCCAATGAAAGTATACATTTATATAAAATTATTTCTATTTTTTACAAATGCATGCAAACCAAATTAAGACAAACAACTGAAAACAATGCGTGTCGAAAAATGACACTAAAGGGCTACTTTGAGCATTAAAAAGCCATGCCAAGGGGTCTTGACCAAGGGTCACTTTGTGACGAGTTGGGAGCAAGAACGTGATGCAACTACCGAATAGGTTCTTTAGATTTTTAAAATGTTCATTTAGGAACTGTTCACTGAAAGGTTCTTTGAGGAGCCAAAAATGGTTCTTGGGATCACTGCAAAAACACCCTTTTGGAACCTTTATTTTTAAGAGTGTATTTCAAAGAATTAAACACTTCGTGCCTGATTTTAATCAGAGGGCCTAGATAACACTTGTGTGTAGTATCTATCTGGTTACAATCACCACAAGATGGAAGTTTAATCGTCTGATTCATCAGTATGTATCAAAAGCGTTTCCTCGATTCCGTCCGTGGACAATCTCTGCTGTTCAGATGAAGACGTTTTCTTTGTGCGGTATCCTACAGAAGTTCGAAAGTGCTCTTTTCAGCTTCAAGCAAGTACAACTGTTTAAGAGATTGGATCTGATCATCGGTGCATTGTACACAATGGCCCTTAATAGCCCACACAAGTCTGTTTGAGGAATGCAGATTACGTGCCTATCATATCTGGCTCTCTTATCGGGCCCATCCACTTAGAGCAAAGCCAGGCACTTTCAGCTACGCGCTACTTTAGAACATTAATAACAGTACATTTGCTCTCCATTTTTCTCAATTCAATTTGAAAAGCACTAAATCAAATTAACATGGCGGTTTAAAATAGCAGCCGCGTCGGTGCGGAGAATGTAAAGCGCCTGCATTAAAGGTGTAGCCGTGACGCAACGTGAAAAATGCGCGCATCCTCAAAGTAAGTGTGTGTACTGTCGTCTGCTTGCATATGCGTGTGTGGCACAAAAAAAGAAGGATTTATAAGCACTTTGTGTTTGGCTTTGGAGTCTCAGCGGCTTTCCAATACTACAATGTCTGCTGAGGCCTCGCTACAAAGGGGATTGCTGCAAGTTTTAGAGCTTTCGATGTTCCAGTTGTCTGATAAGCAAGCCGGCGACGCACAATCCCGGCCGTTTCATTCATACGCACTTTAATTTCACACTCCCTTACATTGCGCTAAGTCTGAGAGGCAGCATATTCTCATGCCACTTTATACTTAGAGTGAACTAGCATCACCAACTGTAAGTCAGCTTTCTTTCTCTTTTCTTCTCCTCTCTTTTCTTTTCCTGAAGCAGGAAATGTTTGGGCAAACGCAAAGGGAGCTGGGAGTTAGCTAGAGACTGAAGCGATTTTCAATCAATTTTCAGGATAAACAAAAAAAGATTGACCAAAATAAGGAGGAATGTAGAGAGGAGCTCCATTCGTGCTCACTGTGGCTATGACAGGACCTCAGGTAAATGATTAACAGGGCTCAGAAAGAAATACAAAAGAAGAAAGCCTATTGACATGTAACCTCCGTCACAGCTCTCCGTATTCATCCAGAAAGCTTCCTCCAGCTTCTCTTTTCAAAGTGAGATAATACTGCCCCTTCAGGGTGCCTATTTGGTGGTCAAAATAATTGGCAACAATGAATCATATTTCGAGGGGTGTTCTGTGGCAGGGCACATTTTTCTTATATCAAAAAGGGCCGTACACATTGAGCCGCTTTCAAAATGTTTCCCGTAATAGTTGCCCCGATTACTTAGAAACTAATTGGGGCAATTTTGGCTTGTTGCTGCTAGTTCCTAAATGACAAGAGAAGAAGGGGCAGAGCTGGAGGTTTTATGTACAAAGATTACAGTGTGTCATAGTGCGGGTGCCATGCTAGAACACTACAGCATGTTTGTTTTTGAGTGCTCATAGCAAAGCATGCAAACATCTTTCTCAATTTCATCCTCTTTCTCATTTTAGTGTCCTTGGTCTATAAAAAATACACTCAAACATTAGCATTTCCGTGTATATGTGACCCTGGACCACAAAACGGGTCATAAGGGTCATTTTTTTAAAATTGAGATTTATACATCATCTGAAAGATGAATAAATAAGCTTTTCAGTGATGCATGGTTTGTTAGAATAGGACAACTATTTGAAAATCTGTAATCTGAGGGTGCAAAAAAATCAACATATTGAGAAAGTTCTTAGCAATGCATATTAATAATCAAAAATTAAGTTTTGATATATTAACAGTAGGAAATTTACAAAATTTCTTCATGGAACATGATCTTTATTTAATATCCTAATGATTTTTGATCCATACAGTGTATTGTTGGCTACTGCTATAAATATAACCATGCTACTTATGACTGGTTTTGCGGTCTAGGGTCACATATTACAGATTAACATCAAAAATCAATTTGTGAAAAAAAGAGAGGAAAAAGTTAATAATGAGTTTAATATAGTCTTAATAAAAACTTGTCAATAAGTGATGGTGTATAGTTAGGATGTGCTAATTATAATTAGATTAATTAAAGAAACAAAGATGTTAATGAGAAATATGAGAGTACAAGCCAGTGCGTATGTATATTTATACTTTCAGGATATCCAGGGGCAATAAAGGTACAAATTATTTACAATTTATAAATACATCAGAAGCGTTTCCTCCGAGGATTCAAAGGAGGCAGTGTCTCCTCAAAATATTGGATGAGAAAAAAATAAGTAGCACAAAAATAAAACAATGCAAATATTACAAAATATGATGTAAAAACATAAATTACTTTTTTAAAGTAAATCTGTCCAATAGCAACACCAGCAGGTAAAGTTACAATGGGAGTTCATGCCTCTCTTGCCTCCCCTGAGCCCAATCTCACGGCAAGTCGTACATATTTTACGAGGTGGCTAATTCCTACAACCTCACTCGTACAAACTCATACGATTTCAGCGAAAACATACGTAATTTAAGAGTTTCACAATATGTATGAATTTGTACGAATGACCTACACCTAACCCCGCCCCTAAAACTACCCGTCACTGAAAAAGTACCCGTCACTGAAAAAGTTTGTATGAGTGAGGTACGAATTTGTACGAATTAGCCACCTCGTAAAATACGTACAAATTGGTTGTACGATAGCGTTGGTTTTAACAGACCCTCTAAAGTGTGCCATGAGTGTAATGGTGGATAATTGAGAATGAATGGGGGAAAGTCACATGATGGGAGGCAATGCCTCCATTGTGAGATGATTGGATATGACTGGTTATGAATGGCTGTGATTGGTTCACGTGATAAATTCCACCTCGTATTTGTGCACGTTCTGCTTTCATGAATCAGTCTGAATGAACAATATAATGGTGTTAACGGGAAGACTATTAAAAAAGTAAACTTAAACACCTATATTTTTCAACTTTGTCAAGTCAAAATTAAACTTCAAATGGCCTGAAAACATAATCTGTGGGTTTTTTTTAGTGAGCAATCATCTTGATGAAATTAAAGGATCATCTCCACATCTGTGACCAATATTTATCAAGCTTTGATGATTGATGATCTGAAAATAACTTTAGTATGAAAAAGATCATTTCATGAATAAAATATATAATTGTTTAATTTATTAAGTTTAAGTTATTATTTTGGAATAAATACAAAATGCTTAACACTAAACTAATGAGATTTATATGGTTCTAATAAACAGAATTGCCTATTAATCACATCAATAATGTAAAAATACAATATAGATTTTTATTCTGATAGTGAAAGTAATGTTTATTTAACCAAGAAAATGTGTTTGCAATTAAGACATGAATTTGCAATTAATTAAAATAAATGAGAGGACTTTGCTTCTTCATTTCAGAACCACCACTGCACACCACCAATATACAGATATCATAAGCCACTATGTATATCAACAGCGATGGCATATTTCTTTTTCTTTCTTGTTCGCTTTCTTTCTCTCATTCCTCTTTTCAAAGCTCTCCAGTGATTCACATCTACTGCAATTCAGGTGCCAAGTGACATGAACTAGTATAAAGAATTTTATTTCTCCATTCTCCTTCTCTTTCTCTCCAGTACGTGTCAATCCTTTCCACATTTTTTTCACTCTGTTTCCCGAAACTGTGAGTCCTGTGTGAGTAAAAATTCCAATGTACTTGTTACCAATGGCCAATAAATCTTTTGAATGTTTTGCTGCCAAAAACCACACAAGAACACATTTGCACCTCTATACGTACTAAGCTTTGTAAAACAACATATGGAAATGACAGGTGATTTTTATCTTTTCCCTCCTTTTTTTCTTACCCCTTTCCATCATTTTCTAACATTGTCTCAAAATAGACAGAGAAAAAGAGAGAGAAAGAGTTCTATTATTTTCAGCAGTGTGCCATTATCACGCCTGCCTAATTAACCCCTGAAGGCCTCATATGTGGAGATCAGAGGGCGAAGGAGAGGAGGAGGGAGGGAGAACCGACGACAACACCCACTTCCTGCAAATTCCCCAATATCACTCCATCATTGTCCTTCCCGCCGTCCATCATTCCAAAAATGAAAACAGAACAAAAATAAACGAAGGATGGCATTTATTCGATCAGTTCACTCGTTTTCTCGGTTCTAGATGCACTTTCTTAACATCTATTGTATCTAGCCTGTGTATTTTTCATCTCCATCCTCTCCAAAGACACGTCTAATGCTCCCTCTTGTGGCGCCTCCTGTTCTTGCTCTCTCACACTTTCCTTTTCATTCTCCTTTTCTTCTCTCATCATTCACACACACACACACACACACACATACTGTACATTCTAAAAAATATCAAACAAACCAACAAGATGCGTTCGAACAGTACGCTTGTGGTATGTAAGCAAGCAGACACAAGCTTCCACACACACTCACGCAGACATGGAGGTGCTTTGGCATGTAATCAAAATCAGTCTTATATAAATTCCATCTGATGCCAGAGCTACCATCTGTGAAAGAGTGCTGCCTCTCACCTCTGTCTGTCTGTGAGAAGTCACCCTCTCCAACGCTCAGCAACAAAGAGTGTGTATGTGTGTGTGACAGAGAAAGAGCGGGAGAAGGGTGTTGAGGAGGAAAAATGATTAATTTGCAGAATGCTTGTGATTTGCTCATATATTATTATAACAGCTCATCAGCACATGACGAATCCCTTGCCCCACGCAGCAGAAAGAACCTGCAGGGCTTCAGCACTTTTACTGTGTGTGTGTTTACACACTCGAGCATGTGTCCCTGTGTATGTGTGGCATGTCTTTGAAAAAATAATAGCTCATGAGCATGTCATGAATGCCTGTTTCTGCATGTGTGTGGCTTTGTGTGGGGGGAACACCGCAGGTATAGCATGTTGGGATGTTTGTGTGCATATGTGTATGTATGTATGTGTGTGTGTGTGTGTGTGTGTGTATGGGCTGGCACCTGACAGACTGCAGAGCCACTAATGACTTTCAGATGCTCACTGTGAGTAACTCAAACCTGAGGACGAGCAAGATAGGAATTCTGTAGGAGAGAGAGAGGCTTCCGCTCTACGGGTGATTAAGGGTTTAAACACTCATATCCTTTCAACTCACACTGCATATATGAACAAGGTCACCTGAGTTAAACACTTCCGCTCCTTGTCAATATCACACAAACATGGGTGCGTCAAGGTTTTTACAACAACAGCATGTGTCATATTGCTTTTATACAACAGTTAAACAAACAGGAAGTTAAAATTAAAGGGATAGTTCACCCCAAAAATGAAAATCACCCCATGATTTACTCACCGTCAAGCCATCCTAGGTGTATATGTCTTTCTTCTTTCAGACGAATGCAATTTGAGTTATATTAATAAATGTCCTGGCTCTTCTAAGCTTTATAATGGCAGTGAATGGGTGTTGAGATTTTGAAGTCCAATAAAGTGCATCCATCCATGATAAAAAGTGCTCCACATGGTTCCTGGGGGTTGACAAAGGGCTTCTGAAGCAAATCAATGCACTTGTGTAAGAAAAATATCCATATTTAAAACTGTATAAACCATAACTTTTTTTGTACGCACGTTCACAAGAGAGTAGTGTTCCACACTGTAAAAAATAAAAAACACAATTTGTTGAGTCAGCTTAAAATAATTTGTTACCCTGCTGCCTTAAAATTTTAAGTTCATTCAACTAAAATAAGTTTAGTCAACTTGAAATGTTAAGTTGTACTAAGTATCAACTTAGATATTTGTGTTTGCTAAACTTAACAGATGGGTAAGTAACCCAGCTGCCTTAAAATTTTAAGTTGATTCAACTCAAATATCTAAGTTGTCACTTAGTGTAATTTAACATTTCAAGTTGAATAAACTTTTTTTGAGTTGACTGAACTTAAAATTTGAAGGCAGCCAGGTTACAAATTATTTTAAGTTGACTCAACAAATAGTTTTTTGCAGTGCAGTGGATGATGTAAGCTCCAGTGAGAACATGCTAGTCTCTCAAGTACCAAATTTTGTTTACAGCAAAGGAAAACCAATCTCCTCTTGGCTAAATATCAAAATCCTCCAGCAAAATCCTTTTCTTTACAAATCCCCGTTTTGTAATTCTAATTAGTGACCGGTGTTTTGTTTTGCTCTCTCCACTGTGCTTCCGCATTCGTCACTTCTCACCAGAACTTTGTGTGTGTGCGTACGACAGTTAGTGGATGCTACAAATTTTGGGTTATAAAGTTTTAAATATGGAGATTTTTCTTACACAAACACATCGATTCTCTTCAGAAGGCATTTTTTTCTGCTTTTTTTTTTCAGAAGGAGCCGTGTGGAGTTTTTTATGATGGATGGATGCTTTATTGGACTTCTAAATCTCAACGCCCATTCACTACCATTATAAAACTTGAAAGAGCCAGGACATTTTTGCAATATAACTCTGATTGCTTTCATCTGAAAGAAGAAAGTCATACACACCTAGGGTGGCTTGACGGTTAGTAAATCATGGGGTAATTTTTATTTTTGGGTGAACTATCAAAACAAAAAGATACTTTTAATTTTGGGTTGGGAAAGAAAATAGTTTGAAATGGCACGATAGTAGTGGCGTTCCTGAGCGAATCTGTGTTTTTTGGACGTATTGGTTGAATAAATGATTCAATGACTCACTAATAAAGACTTACATCAAAGGTTTTGAACGAATCTGTTAAATGAATCATTCAATGACTCTCTCATAAAGACACTGGCTATGTCAAAACAAAAGCATAATATTGTGATTTCAGACATACTACTCTTTTTCACCTATTATATAGTAGGCAATTATACACATTTTGATGCAACCAGTCTCTTGTTTATTGTTCTCGAATGAATCGGGACTTTCAAATGAATTGGTTAATTAATCAGTGAATGACTCCCACATAAAGACATTGAATTGTTTTGTTCTTGAGTGAATCATTGTTTTAAACAAACTGAATCAATGAATTAATCAATGACTCACTCATAGTCACCCGTTGCCACCTACTGGCATAATGATGTAATATGAAAAAAAAAGGTTCACTGAAAAACCTCACCACTTATACACAGACTGACAGTCTGTCTAAAGACAGAGACAAGTGGTGTGATGTAGACAGTGAACAGTCTGCAGTAAGTGCTGTTGGACTGTGCTCAACCAATCAGCTTCAAGGACCGGAGCAGTTGTATAAGTGTTAAATGCATAACTGTTGAGAGTCAACTGTCTCTAAGATCACCTACGTCTGACTCATATACTCTCCCTGGGAAATATTGATTTTGGTTTTTGAACAACACATAATGCGCTTCTGTAAGCGAAGCCATGTCTGCCTATAAGATAAAAAAAGAAGCCATTGTAATATTTAAAAGAATATCTATAATGAATCTGCATCTGCAGGGATTACACAGTGCTGTGTGTGTGTTTGTATGGGGGCCAGGTTTTTCTGCTCTGTGCAGCAAGTGTTGTATATCCATTTTCTTATATCTTATATCTGGAAACTTTCCTTCAGTGTGTGTGTCTGTGTTTGAGTGTCACCTATACGGAAGAGAAGGAAAAGATAAAGAAAAACAGAGGGAGTGTGTGTCTGGGGAGAACGCAAGCCACAGAAGGTGTGAGCAGTAAAAAGTGATGTACCATCTGTCGGCCAGTAATAACCTGCGTGTTGTAAAGGCTGGGAGATTACTCAGCAAAGAGAGCTTCCAAACACCCAAATCCCTCCGCAACGTTAGTGCGCCACGCACTATCTCTCCCCACCTGCTCCCAAAACCCTGCTGAGGAAGATTCCACACTAAAACCGACATCACACCTTCAGATCCGCTCGCTCTGATTCGGTAAACACAAAGCAAGCAAAGACGCCGCTACAATAGACAGGCATCACGCTGAACATCTTTACACCTGCACTGTGCTCAGTTATATTATCCACCATAGTTAAGTTTAATCATTAGAAACTTGAAATGCATTCACATAAATATCAAGAGACTTCCACACAGAAAAAAGAACAGTTTGGACTGTTAATGAGCCTCTAGTCAAAATATTTCTCAGAGTGAAAAGTAAAGCTAGGAGAGATTTTATAGCACCAAATGCAGCTCTAATGGAAATCGGTTCTTAGTTTGGAGAACTGATGCTGTAGTGTGGCTCTCTGGGAAAAAAACAACACGGAAAAACTTGGATTTGGCGTTATGTGTGTATGTATCAAAAGCAAACTCTAAAAGCTCCACCGGGAAAGCGGCTCCCATGTTAAACACTGAACTAGATTACAAACTGCTGCGGCAGACGTACCTCTTAATACGCTCTCTGTTTCTCGGCTATACATTTCCCAGTCTGCCTGCCACTATATCTCTTTTCAATCTTTCTTACTTGGCTTCATTTCTCTCTTTTCTGAACAAATGGAATTCTTTGATGTGTTCCAGAGCATTTCGATTTGTTTTTCCACATGGACATGTCTGAGTAACTGCATGCAGAAAGTTTCAGGGAAGGATTTTTGGGATAATATACCGCTTCCTTCACTGACAGTGCATGAGAGGTGCTGGCAAGGGCCTGCGCGGAGCCCCGCGATTGGTCAAGAGTTAGGAAGGCTCATGGGTAAATGGCAGTATATACATCATGTGATGAGAGCGATGTGTCAGGCAGTCTCAGCAGGACTGCATGTCTGTGTGTGGGTATCTGTGTGGCCAGGGGAGGAAGAGTTCATGAGTACTCATCTGCAGTACTGCTCACTTCTCTCCTTCTCTCTCTCCCTATAGAGCATATTGCTGCACATTCTAGTGCTGAGCTGTCACGGCAGACACATAATAAATGTCTACGAGTGTGTGCGCGTGTGCCGTGTGTGTGTTTGTGCAAAGGGGGGAGAAAAGAGACCATCTCGTACCTGACTACTTTCACTCTGAAAGTGGTCATTTTGAATAAAAAACAGAAGTGCACCTTACAAAAAAAGGACTGTGGCTGAGTGAAGGTATCAGGACTCTGATATGTAATAACCTTGAATATATGGAATATTGTCAATAACTTTAAAAGCTTTAAAATGGAATCCACTAATTTTTTTTCAAAATAAAAGAAAGCTTCATATTTTATTTTATTTTTTTTTTTTTTAAGAAAAAATACATTTTAGAGTGGAGTAAACCCAAAACTTACATTTGCCGTAACTGTATATATTCTTTATATAATATGAAAAAGCAATAATGACTAATTTTCGTTTTGTTTTTAATTTATTAAAATATGTACTTCCATTTCAAAATATAGTCTGATGGCTGACATGTTTTATTGCTCATCCTTCATAATCTTAAAATATTGCACTGTCTGAGCATGTGTTTTATATCACTTTAAATATAATTATTCACATTAAAGAGCTTTTTCATTTGTTTACATTCATCACATACTGCATGTAACATCAGGCTTTGTGTACAACTAATTTAATTTTACCTCACTCAGTTAAGATAATGAATACATTTAATTGACAAAGGTAATGATGTGTCAAAGCTAAACCATTTATAAATAAACGAGCAAAATCCTGAAAGTGTTCATATAATCTTTCCTCTGTCATAACTGTGTGATTACCATATTTATACTAATCTCATAGTACTGTATCATGGTGTGTATGTATGGTAAACCATGGTATATTTTGTGGTATTAATACATTATTATGTTGTACAGAATACACTGAGGGGAGAAAAAAAATGCAATATACAAACAAACATGAGACTATTAATAGAGCGTTCTACCATCAAGCTCACGTTCGTGACCCTGGACCACAAAAACATTCGTAAGGGTCTATTTTTTTTTTTTAAATTGAGATTTATACATCACCTAGCGCTGATAAATAAATAAATAATGGAACTTTCCATTGCTGTATGGTTTGTTAGGATAGAACAATATTTGGCTGAGATACGACTATTTGAAAATCTGTAATCTGAGGGTGCAAAAAATCTAAATATGAGAATTAATTTGCAAAAAAAAAAAAAAAAAAAAAAAAAAAAAAAAAGTGCTGTGCATAATGGACATATAGCGCGATCTAAACCCTAAACACATTTTGTCAACGTATTGTCCACTTTCAAGGCATCGCGAGTCCACCTTTTACTGCAGAAGCCAACAAGCACCCTTGTTGTTTGTCAACAGAAGCCGATAAGTCAATTTTAGCGAATCAGCGCGCTGTATTCAGGTCAGGTGACAAGGCTGCCAGTCACTTTGAAAAGACTAAAAGTGATCGAGCATGATAATTTCGACAAACTTGATGAACTCGTGACATCTTCTTCAGGGCGTAAAAGGAAAATAAAAGCTGAAACTTTTTCACGGAACCTTGCAAAAGCAGCACGTTACAATGGTAAGGGAAAACTGCGTGTAATCACAACCATGCAGTCTAGGATCACAACAACGTTTGTCAGGCGTCTACATTTTGAGCTGATGAGATTACATAGATAAAACGAGTATGTTTTTTATCTCTGAAACATGAAATGTGGAGTTATCTGCTTTTGCCAAAAAAAAAAACCAAAAAAAAAAAACACTGTTGGTATATATAATACTTTAAATGAACTTTAATTTTGTAAGTTACCTGTATTTGTTATTATTACTTAATCAAAACAACTGCAGTTTGATTGATATTACTTGGAATGCACAATAAAAAAAATATGATTTATGAAAATAAATTAAAATGTTACCTGTTTTTGCAAATGAACTCTTCATATTGAGAGAATCACCTTTAAAGTTGTCAAAATGAAGTTCTTAGCAAATCATATTACTTATCAAAAATTAAGTTTTGATATATTTACGGTAGGAAATCTCCAAAATATCTTAATGGAATATGATCTTTACTTAATATCCTAATGATTTTTGGCATTAAAAAAAAAAAAAAAACTATTATTTTGACCCATACAATGTATTGCTGGCTGTTGCTACAAATATACCTGTGCTATTTACAGCTGGTTTTGTGGTCCAGGGTCACATTTTTATCATTGTTGCTTGAGAAAACAGACTGTAGCTTTCAAATGCAGTGATAGTTTCTCGAGAATTAGTAACACTTTAGTATATGAATACAAGATAAACAAAAAGTGAATATATTAATACTTGAAGCAAGCAGTTGTTTATATAACACTGTATTGTGCTTGACAAGATTAAATGATTGTGTGGCTTCCAAGCTTTTATTTACAACTTTGTGTCTAAGGAACAGTTAGAATACCATGATCTATCAGACCGCTGCTCCTCAAGGCCTCCACATTAAAAGACAATCAAAACATTCACTTTCCCACAGGCCCAGGACTAAGCAGACAGATATACACGGAGAGGAACAAAGGTGTGTGTGTGGCTGAAGCTCCAGCAGGTTTTGTTCTGCTGGCTATAACATGATCCATGGGTTTCTAATGGACCAGGGCCGAACGTCAATGCTGGACCTCCAGCAGGACTAAGTGCTCATCTGCTCAGGTATCAATGACATTTCCAGTCAGCTTTTATATGCACCAATACTGATCTATTCCCATGCAGACATAGAAATATCGATGAAGCGCAGACGTAATATGTGACCGTTTGCATGTAAGCTACCTGGAAGTACATATGAAATCGAAAAAATTATCTCGCTCTCGTATTACAACTCTCATACAACTTGAATTCATCTTCTCCTCTCTTCTCATCCCTTTCTTTCTATTTTGTCCCCAAGACCAATTTGTCCGCCGTAAGAGAAATCCCTCAGTTCGGAGGAGTCAGTGGAGAAGGCTTTGGCAGGGGGGGAGGGCCAGGAAGGGCCACCTCCAAATAAGTTCCATTAATCACCCAACACACTCTAATGTAACTAATATTTTACAATTAGAGGAGACAAGACGGAGCTCCGAGCCATCTATCTCTCTTATACCACATGATCATCGATTCATAAGACCCTGCCTGAGAGCTGAGCAAACACACACACACACACAGACTCTTGTTAAGTTGCATGTGTATGTGTGTGAGACTGTATGTGCTCGCCGATGATGAGCATTATGACACGGTGTGTATCCAGACGCACAGAGAGCTCTCGAATGGTGACAGATGACTGTTGTCTGCGTGCGTGTAAATGAGCGAGGAAGAGTGCGCAAAAATGTGTAAAAATGTGAAAAGCCTGTCAAAGGACGTCTGATAAGATTGATTACGGATTGACTGCAGATTGAAAATGGAAATAGAGTGCAATTCTCTGTGCAGACAAAGCCTTTCTCTTTCAGATATCATTTAGTTGGCCCTAATGACAAGATGTGCTACTGTATAAACAGGCTGTAACCGTGTGACTGACTTAATGGCGAAACAAAAATATAGGTTTTCAGTATTAAAATGTGTGCCACAAACTCTCACATCACTTCTATCAAGATTTACTGCGCTAATATCTGTTTCTTGAATGTAATCTTTTATCTGTCGTGTGTTGGTGTGTTTAAAGATCAGAGTGTTAAGCCTCCGTCAGCAATGGTGCTATAAGTTGATTTATAGCGCCATCTGGTGGTGTGAATGAGGGATTGCGTTTGCTATAGTGTGCAGCCTGCATGCAGGCCAAATGAAAGCCAGCTGAACAAATGAGAGAGAAGAGAGGTTCAAGCGCGGGTCACCATCTGCCTGGCTACAAGTGCTGGCACACAGCAACCCAACCGCGCTGCCTTCTTAAACAACACATCAGCTACATACACAGTCGCGCGAATATGACACCATGACGAGATGGAGTGACACTAATGTGCTGAAAGGTTTTTTACAATGCGTAAGGGTACAATTTGATATACACATGCAAACGTTTATGTGTGTATCCTTATTACATATCAGTAAGTCTTAAATAAATTGTATTTTGATACCTTATAGTGACTGAAAGATTACCATATTCAGTCTTTAAATTATTACCATGATACATGTAAAAAAAAAAAAAAAAGTAATAATAAAAATAATAAATAATAATAAATAATAATTATATAAAATAATATTAATGAAAAAAGCTGCTCTCCCAACTTGGTCAAGTTAGTCTATTTTCCGGTTTGAATGAGGATTTGCTCATTTCATTTATTTTGTTTTGTTTTGTTTTATTTTATTTTATTTTTAAATTATCTCTGTCTTTTCTGACTTCTGACTTTGTCTTTTCAGTCAAGACAATTCAGTGTACATGACATAAATAGGCCTAAATGTATTTTTATTTTATTTTATTTGACTATTTTCTCTGTCTTTTCTGACTTTTTGTATTTCCAGTCAAGACAATTCAGTGTATGTGACGTAAATGAGTCTTATTTTATTTTATTTTATTTTATTTTATTTTATTTTATTTTATTTTATTTTATTTTATTTTATTTTATTTTATTTTATTTTATTTTATTTTATTTTATTTTATTTTATTTTATTTTATTTTATTTTATTTTATTTTATTTTATTTTATTTTATTTTATGGCTTCTGACATTCTTTTCAGTCAAGACAATTAATTTTTTAACTTTCCAAGTAGTCATGCTTGTAAAACCATCTTAAACCACCTAAGACAAACATGAGGAAAAACACTTTGTCATAAAATAACAATGAACTTAAACTTTTTATGAACTTCAGCAGCATTTAATAATTTATGTTAATGTTATTAAATGTTAATGTTATTAAAACTAATAGGTCAAAATGCACAAATGCATTTTATTATATATATAATAAAATGCATTTGTGAATTTTAATCTGTTAGTTTTAATGTATTAATGCAAAATGTCTAATGTGTTAACTAATGTTAACTAATTTAATCTTACTGTCAAGTTGCAGTGTGTGTGGTTAATTAAAAGTCTGTCTATCTATCTATCTTTCTATCTATCTACTGTATACACTGTATTTCAAAAAATCGCTTGACTTTTGTCAGTGCTCCACAGCACTCAACAACTCCAGACAAGCTAGACACATGGAGGGGGGCAGGAAAAAGAAATGGTTACTTTTTCAGGATGTGAGTTTTATTAGGTCCAGGCCTTTCTCCATCTGGTCTGGTGTAGCTGATCCGTTTAAAAATTAGTCAGGCGTTGACCTCAGACACCTCCCCTCAACAGGGTCCCGACGGCAGGTTAACACAAATATGGATCCCATCAGACTAAAGGAGATCGGGTTTCCCTCCGCCGAGACCCCGCTAACTCACAGGAAAAGGTTAAGAAAAACATGAAATACGGACCTATAATGGGAAAATGTTCTCTTGGTCTGCGGTGGAAGCGCTGCTTGTGTGTCTATGTGTGTGTGAGGATGGTTTTCATGTGTTTACAGAGCAGGGTCTTATCTCTCTGAGGTATTGACACAACAGGCCCCTGTGCCAAAGGGTGTCAGTTATCACTTGTCATTGGCCTACGATGAGAGTGTGTGACGGGGCAAATTCATCTCTAAAAGAAAGCTGGAGAGAGGGAACGTCCTTGAAAGACATGTCCTGTGTTTATATGTGTTGCTTTGATACAGTTAATGACATCAGAGAAACAACAGATACATCTGCATATTGCATTTAGGTCAAATGACTTCTTGGAAAGTCAAAAAAAACGTAATTTAGTCTCATTTATGCCACATTGACCCTTTGCAAAAGACCCACCCCCCTTAGTTACTCTTTCTGCTGTTGTAAAAATACATTGCGGTAGCAAAGAAGAAACTGACAATGCGCCAGCAGACAAGACAGGGACTTTAGGTATGAAACAAAGTCTCAGCTTTAAACTGTGTCCTTTTTTTAAGAAATTCAAACAATAAATACCATTTTGTGGCTCTTTAATGTGGCAGATCGCTGTGGTGCCTCAGTTCAAACGGCATGTGAACTGATCATCTCTTCCTCTTTATTAGTTACAGCATGAAATAAACATGAATGAACATCAGAAGGTATCTTGTTTCAGCACGGAAATACATCACTACAAACCATTTTTCAAGTTCAAGTTAATCTACTCTCTTGTCTGGCTTGTTTGTCAGACTAAAATTGCGGATTCTGCGTTATGATTGGTCAGATCGCCTGTCAATCAAAGTTCCTGCGAGGGTCAATTGTATGTTCGCATGGACTTTTGTTCACATGTATTGTGAACAAAAAGTCAGAAAAGGCAGAGAAAAAAATGAAAGAAGAGGATGAGCATCAATTGGCACACTAGTCTCCAGCTCTCACAGGTTTGGGGAATTAACACGGCTATAGCCCAAGGGTAGAGAGCCACAGTTAGCAGGAACACAGCCGGTAATTCGAGCTGTCATAATCCGCACTGCTCCCAAGTCACACACACACACACACCCACACACGCTCTTACACATACACACAGGCCTGTAGCCCTGCAGCTATAACACCATGTACTACACTTAACATGGGAGTCGGGGTGGGGAGAAACAGGAGGACAGACAAATTTATCATTTCTGCTGTCTATCATACAGTTCCTCAGCTCACAACAGTATATTGAAATGCTGCCCTGCGTGTTAGTGCGAGAGATCGTTAGGTTTATAATTAATTAGTTAAATAAAAGATTAGTTTACACATTTTATCTTTCCAGTAAAATGTCAGCAGTTTTTTTTAAAAAAGACATTTACTCAAAAAAGCATTGTTACAGAATATATCACTGAACAATAGTTTCAGTGTGTACTTTGTCTTGTTTGCGTCAGATTTTCCACTTGTTTTAGGGATTAGTTCACTTCCAGAACAAAAATGTACAGATAATGTACTCACTTGTCATCCAAGATGTTCATGTATTTCCTTCTTCATTCTATAAGAAATTATGTTTCTTAAGGAAAACACTTCAGGAATGTTCTCCATATAGTGGACTTCAGTGGAGCCCCCAAGTTTGAACTTCCAAAATGCAGTTTAAATGCAGCTTCAAATGATACTAAACAATCCGAGCCAAAGAAGAAGAAGGGTCTTATCTAGCATTTTCGAAACAAACTGACAATTTCAATACTGTCAGGGTCAATAGGTATGGTATGTTAACTCCCGTCTCATTTTCTTCAACGTCAAAATCGTCCTACATCGCTGTTTTACCTTTTTTTTTTTTTTTGTAAATGGCATTTGATGTTCTTTGCATGTTCACTTAGTAAACACTGGGTCGGTACTTCTGCAGTGATGTAGGACGATTTTGAAGTTAGGGAAGATAACGAGATGGGAGTTTTTCGACATACCCTAACTGTATTGATCGTATTGAACCGGAAGAAAACAGTTCACGCAGACTTAGACAAGACAAGCATTTGAGGTTAAAAAGTATTTAAATTGTCAGTTTGTTTCAAAAGTGACAGGTCATTTTGCTAGATAAGACCCTTCTTCTTCGGCTGGGATCGTTTAGAGCCATTTGTGGCTGCATTTAAACTACATTTTGGAAGTTCAAACTTGGGGGCTCCATTGAAGTCTATTATATGGAAATAATTCCTGATTTTCTTTTTTCCTCAAGAAACCATTTCTTATTGACTGAAGAAAGAAAGACATGAACATCTTGGATGACAAGGGGGTGAGTACATTTTCTGTAAATTTTTGTTCTGGAAGTGAACTTATTTAAATGTAAACCTTGTAAATGTGAGGGTAAATATAATGTATTATGTTTTTGAAAAAAAAAATTCTCACAAAGGCTCCATTTATTTGATCAGAATAAAGTAAAATTATATTATTTATTTTTATAATATATAGTTATATTATTTAATTTTAAAACAAGTCTTTTCTTTTTTTAAAATATCTTAAAATATAATTTATCCATGTGCTGCCAAAGTTGAATTTTTAGCAGCCATTACTCCAGTCTTCAGAAATCATTCTAATATGCTGATTCTGAGCTCAATAAACATTTCTTATTAATATAAATGCTGAAAACGGTTATGCTGTTTAGAGGATTTTATGCTGTTTAAAAATTCCTGATAATTTACTCACCTCATGTCATTAAAGATGTTCCATGCGTTTATTTCTTCAGTCGATAAGAAATTTTGGTTTTGAGGAAAACATTCCAGGATTTTTCTCCATATAGTGGACTTCAGTGGAGGCCAATGGGTTGAAGGTCCAAAATGCATTTTAAATGCAGCTTTACACGATCCCAGCTGAGGAATAAGTGTCTTATCTAGCAAAACGAACGATTTCTAAAAAATGTTAAATTTATATACTTTTTAACCACAAATGCTCGTCTTGCACTAGCTCAACCTCACGCATTGCCTAATCATGCACACGTGATGTAGGCGAAGTACCGATCCAGTGGTTTAAACGCCCTTTACAAAAAAAAGCTAAAACAACATTGGACTATTTTGAAGTTTGAGGAGAAGATGAGATGGAGTTTTTCATCCTATCCAATCCTTTTAAACCAAAGTACACAGACGAAGAACTAACCACATGTGACTTTTCCAAAAGACGCACATGCGCATCACAGAGCAAGTACAAGACAAGCATTTGTGGTTAGAAAGTACATACATTTTTATTTTTGTTTCTCTAGATAAGACCCTTATTCCTTGGCTGAGATTGTGCAGAGCCCTTCGAAGCTGATTTTGACCTTTAACCCGCTGATCCCCACTGAAGTCCACTATATGGAGAAAAATCCAGAAATGTTTTCCTCAAAAACCTAATTTCTTTTCGACTGAGGAAAGAAAGACATGAACATCTTGAGTGAGTAAATTATCAGGAAATTATCAGGATCCTTTAATATTTTTAATGGAAACGGTAATACATTTTCACCCAGGATTCTTTGATGAATAGAAATATCAAAAGAACAGCATTTATTTGAAAAAGCAGTATTTTTTAACATTATAAATGCCACATTTGATAAATGTAATGTTTAATGTGTCCTCGCTGAATGAAAGTAAAAATAAAAAATAAAGTAAAAAGCAAGAGAAAGTAGGAAATTTTTTACAATTTTCAAATTTGTATTGCTATACAACAATATCATTTTTAGTACAGTGCTAAATACAAAATCACGCATGGTACCTTAACCCTAACCTTTTTCATTTTCACAAATTGCAAATCTGGTCAAGTAGCAGAAAAACGCTCAGTTGTTGACGCTGGTGTTTCATAGTTTGAATACATTTTATTTCTCATTATAAGTACAGTTCAGTAGTTACAAAACAAAGCATCTGCCATGAGGATACAGCAACCAAATGAAAATCATACAGTCCACAAGACAGCTCAGAGGTGTGGAATGCTCACATATTAGTCCAGAACGACTGAAAGAGAGATAGATGCTCAGTTATACTACACAGAGGAGGGAGCCAGAGGTGTGCTCATCTATAACCAGTGTATATAGGGATTGGTCAAAACATTTCCTATCACTGACCCTCCCTGTCATAATTCCTTTACCTTACGTAACCTGTACTAGTTTACTGAAACTAGTTTACTAAACAGCTTCACTTTGAGACTTTTTTTTTTTAAATTTTTTAATTGTAGCATTTACAAGAGGACATAACCTTGCATGGAAACTATAAAAACAAATTCGATTTTTTTTTTGTTTGTTTGTTGTTGTTTTTCTTTTTAGAAATACGTTTTGGAAAGAGGACAACTAAAGAATATATGTGAAGAGAACAGACTCGAACGCAGTGGAGTCTACACACAATGACTTACTGGGAAGTTCATTGAATTGATTCTCAAAGCAACAGAGATGACCATCGTAAGATGAGATAGTTTGAACTACACAGACCAAATCAGCAGAGTTCACAAAAGAATAGAGAGAATATCAGTTCACAACGTCAAGGGACGCACAAACACGCACGCACACACGCACCTTCATTTTCCATTAGCGATCTGCGTACTGTATAGACTGGTTTTTCATTTACTATCACAGTGCAAAATACTTCAGGGGGGAAACCTCAGTTTTGTATTCGCTTGCGTGAGGCATGGGTATATATACTGTATGGATTTATACGCTTGCAGCAACAGAAGAAGATTGTCAATCTTTCTTTTTTTTCCTTTTCTTTTAATGTTATTGGTATTTTACAAAGGTGAAAGGCAAAAATTACAGTACTAGAGAAGAAAACTCCAATCTAATACCTACACTCTAAAACAGCTAGCTTTGTAAATGCAACAACGCATGACTGTATCTATGGCTAGACAATACTTGTTTCTTGTTTGCATGTTTCTTTTTTCTTTTCTTTTTTCTTTAATAATTGAATACATCAAACCATTTCAGTAGTCAGTAACACTTTGCAACACTGATTGGTGGCAGTATATTACAAACACAATCTCATAACCAGAGTACTTGAAGTGAGCGAGACTGAGATCAAAGCATGTAGGGTTAGGGGCCGCGTTTCTGTTTGATTTCCGCAGGCTGCGCGTTCGCAGTCTCCTTGGCTCGTGCCGTTTCGTCAGACACGCTCGGTGTAAACTAGCTCTTCTGTCACCTCGGCTGGTTTTCGTCTCGAATGCTACAGCGTCCTCTTTCTCCGGAGTCAGCCTCTGAACGTCTCACAAACACGTCAGGAGAACAAATCGTGAAATCACGTCGCCAGATCTCGAACAAAAAAGGCGTAGCTTCCCTTTTATTTTTAAACGCAGCGTTCGCGTTTTCCTGAAAGTACTGGATTGTCGCTCTTCCGCTTTGACGTCCAGGCACTGACTGCTGCTGAGAGTGTGCTGAGTTTTTCCACAAGAGTGTGCTTGGTCTCCAAACGTGTAGTGGGTTGGTCCAAACATCCAGAGGAACGGTTTAGGGAGCCTCAGACAAATAACACTGGTGAAGTTTCAGTGGGCAGTGAGAAATACCAACAGAGAGAGAGAGAGAGAGAGTACAGGGAGAGAGAGGGAGCAAAGTCTGTTCAGTTTCTCACTCTCTCATTCTGAGACTGGCAACTGGCCGCCATCTTGGTTCAAGGAATGTGTTGCTCTGAGGGACAAGCACTTCAAAGTTTCCTCACTAGGTCAAAAAAGCAATTAAAAAC
This sequence comes from Cirrhinus mrigala, assembly GCA_036247105.1. Taxonomy (NCBI): domain Eukaryota; kingdom Metazoa; phylum Chordata; class Actinopteri; order Cypriniformes; family Cyprinidae; genus Cirrhinus; species Cirrhinus mrigala. The sequence continues at coordinate 25,047,306 of CM070013.1, forward strand.
ACAGAAAGTATTTATCAGCTACACAAGGGAGGTTTCAAGACACATAAAACACAGGAAGCAAAAAATCTTTTTTTTCCTTGTTTTCAGCTCACTAAACATCAACAAATCTTCTTCCCTTCATCCAGCGAGAACGCTCGTGTAGGAAACCATCTGAGCTGTCCGTTAGTCTTTTTTTTTTTCTCTCTCTCCAAGTCTTTTACGTTAAATAATGCTTTTGATAAGATCATGTCCTTCATAGTCACAGTCCTCTTCCTCTTTTTCCGTCGCCTGCTCTTGGCCTCTCAGTCCAGTAGGGGGAGGTGATGTTAGTTTCTGATTAGTCCTGCATCTCTGTGTCAGTTAGGCTATGTTCAGGGGTAAGAGCAGGGCCAAACCGTCGGGACGCCTCTTCCTCCGCCCACAGATGAACTACGGTTAAGAGAACAAACGCAGATTAACACCACGGCCTGTGTCCTTCCTCTCTCTCTCTCTCTCTCTTTCACACAAATGCATACAATTTTTGACAGACCATTATTAACAGAAGAGAGTCAAATCAAACCATATTATTACGTTTGGTGTGATTCAATAAGTGCATCTCGGATTTTGGTAACACTTCAAGGACATGAAATTCAAAGAACTCTATGACCATCAGTAATGATTAAAACATGTCTTATAAAGAATTAGTGATTTAAGGTCCACTTAAGTGTTACCAAAATGTACATACTTTCATGCACTTGAACAACAAAGGGTTTTTAACAATAATGATTAAAAACACACACACACACACATTTTGCTTTTGATCACTTAATTATGATTTCAAAGCAGTTATTATAATAAAAATTAGGATTTAGAGTACATTTGTAAAGAAATGAATGAACACTGCCTGTGTTTGTGTCTTTGTGTGTGTGTGTCTGTGTGTGTTTAAATGTTGACTATAAAGCTCTCCATTCATACGTACTGCTAACCTCTAATGGCACTGAAGAAAATATGTCTTGTGAATTATTAGATAAAACATTAGATATGGGAGGAGGGTAATTTGAATACTTTCAGACTTCTTCCAGCTCTAATATAAAGATATAAATATATAAAGTCTTCCAATATAAAGACAATAACTCTCTGAACATTGCACTCGTGCAATTACTGCTGAAGTTTGAATCTGGTGAAAATGCTTACTGCTTTTTTTCCCTATTTATGTGCTATCGCCGTTTGAACTAAATAATATAAATGTTGTTTAATTCCCTCTACAACCCCTAAGAAAATTATTTGGCAATAAAATCTACAGAGTGCATTTCCGAGTCGTGTTCTTTTTTAAAGTGCCTCTATGAAAATGACAAAATGAAATTAAAACATGCATTTATTTGAGTGTGCTCTCGCAAGAAATGTTATGGAAATGAAACGAGGAGTCAGTTCCCCGCTAATAATGGAATAAAACATCGTCATTTAGATTTGCCAAAGAGCAATAACGCTGACGCCCACTCGCTTTGCATTATGCGCACATCTCAGACGTGCTCTTCTTTAACAGACACACTTTCCGCTCGGATGTCAGACGCTTTTGAAATTGCTGATAGAGATTATGAAAAAGAATTAACCACTTTTGCGTTCTCGGATACAAAATACTCTTGCACAAATGAAAAAAAAAAAAAAAAAATATAAATATATATATATATATATATATATATATAAAATTATCACACTTTTTTTTTTTTTCTTTTTCATAAATGCCACTGCTCTACTATTTGAGAAACTGCAAGAGAAATATTTAGAAACATAAGAATTTATTTGTTTGTTTTTGCTCATCTTGGATTTATACTGATAGCAAGTGCAAGAACGTTTTCTGTTACTGATGCCATTACAGAAATACCTTCCCGTAATGAATTTATTCCACAAACAAAAAAGTGCCCAATAAAACAGGGCTCTCAAGTAAAACAGAATTAAATAAAACCGCTTGTGTCTGGAGACTTCATCTCATGTCTACACCATTAAAACTTATTTTGAAAATGTACTATTCATTTCTTTGTGCTTACAAAAATTGAGTGCGCCTTTAAAATTAATATCAGTCTTGCCAGGATAAGCAAATCAAACCAAAGGTTTCTTTCAAATGTTTGGATGAAAGAATGCAGCGCACAGTTTGTCCAGGAGATGGCAGTGTAAGCCCCCGAATTAGCAATCCAGCCAAATTCACGTTGAAAATAAGATCTTGTTACTCAATGTCATTTTCCTTTAACCTGCTGATATTTCATGTTAATCCTCAGATAAAGTGGTTGTTATTTATCAAATCTGAAGTGATTGGCAGTGTTTTTTTAAGACTATACTACGGTCACAGCTCTACAGCTGTCTGATGGCATTTTTTGTGTCCGTGAGGAAATTAAGATAATCATAACCATAATGATAATAAATTACATTCTCGAGTTTTAAAAACGCTTGGTCTCCCAGGGGCCAGTGCTCTTCGTGACTTCCTCTTAAAGAAAGTTCTGGTAATGAGTTACAGATTCCGCCCCATATTTGATTTTCACTCTTCATTAACTAAGCCACCTGGAATGTTATTATTTAAGGACGCCATTTCTTTTCCCCAAACAACTGCCACTGCGATCTGGAGACTAGCACACCAACTTTATGATCGTCGCAACTTTTTTTTCCTCCTCCTGTTCTGATCAATTTTGAAGTCTCCCCGTCCGCATGTGGAGTGATTGCTTAATTATTTCAGCACTCTAGAAATCTTTATCATACTCTGGCCTGTCAAATTATGTTGTTATCGGTCTGTTTTCTCATAGGTTGAATCATGAGCCAAGCATTCGTTTTCCCTGCCTTCAGGTTCAGTTATTTATGCATGATCGATATTATTACTTCACGACCTTAGAAGTTACAAAAGCGCTTCGTTTAAAACTTGAAATGGTAATGAAAACGACACTCCGTCCGCCATGTGGCGGCGTGGCGCCCTCTACTGCTCAAGCCTGATAATACACCCTCTCACTGTAAGACAAGAGAGGGCCCTGGAAAGTAATACAAGACATATGGTAAGAGGACACATAGCTCCAGGATCCATCTTATGTTAATACATGTGTCATGCTTAACAGAATGGCTAAATGAAAAGGCAGACAGAACAATAGCACAGCACAAGGCTGGAAGCAAGCTCAGTTAACAAGGGCCAGCACACTTGGGGGAAAAGCGGGGCCGTCTGGAGTCAAAGTCCTGACATTTCCTAACTGCTTCTTATTATTCCCGGACCACAGAGTTAAGGCGAAGCGCGCTCCCATCTAAAACACAGGCCCGCTTTATACCCCGACCTCCCTCAGGTATTCTATTTTTACCATGAAATCTACTTAGTGTATATTTGTGTTTCAAAGGCCCGTTCGTTTTGGGTTTCCTGAGAACAGGGGTCATTTAATTGAAGGAAAATGTGAGGATATGAATTTCTGAACTATTGAATACATGTTTAAGCAATCAGATAAGGAATATGGAACATTTATTTTGCACATGGCCTCCTGACTGATACTTCTACCACATTATGTAGCTACTAAGTGCTTAGTCTGTTCGCAATATCCTCCGTTCGAAGGAAAACTTGAGTTCAGCTGTTTTCGCGAGTCTGCAAGTCTCTGTTTTTCGATATGAATGAAGTCTAGATGTAAGTGATGTGGTTCGCCATCATCTCCTGCTGAACGCAAACACAACACACACTGCACATTCTGCCACGGAGGGTGGCTTTGTTCTCTCCCAGGCATCCGGTGCTGCTGGAAAAGAGTTGTTTTTGGCAAAGGTAGACCTCATTGTACAGCCCAGTATTTATAAATATGTAAATACGAGTCAGCGTGCGAATACACACACACGCAAACACACATATAAGCGGGCCGAACGCAAGGAAGTGCACCCAAATCATATTTTTAGAAGGTTTTAATGAATACAGGATGTTTATGAATACCATTTGTAGTGATTCACAAAGACTAGAAGAATCCTCGCACACCACCCCCTCCTCTTCTCCCCTCAAAGCGTAAAAGAAACCCAATGTTTCTGGAGGAAACGGCAGAATTGTACATTGGTTCAGATTGCCTTTAGATAAGTGTACACAAAGAAGCAGGCGACCTCGTGCATGTGGAACACACTAGAAAAAAGTCCTCTGCTTTTCTCTTGTTAAAATGCACCGCGAGGAAAGGACGACTGTGAAGGTAAAACAAACAGCGTGTTTGTTACTCCGCCGGATGACTAGGCAGCAAGTAAACCTGCCTCAGATGATAGAGAACGACACAAAAACTGTTTGTCTTCACCAGAAAGAGAGAAACATCCACACGCGAACCAAGCTACGGTAGCTCTCGATTCCGAGTCGTCTTCCGGAGAAAACGGAGGGCTGGGATGTGGATGTGTCTTGCTCTCTGACTCAGTCTATTTCTGGGGCAGAGATTCTCACACTGATACTACCTCCACTGAGCAATTTAAAGCCAAACACTGATGTTGCAATCTGTCTTCTGTGCCTGATAGCGCTTTTCTCCCTCTCTAACCCAAATTACTTTCTTTTCATATCTAATTATATTTGCTAATGATCTTATAAGGGGATAATGGAATGTGCTTGATCTATTACCTTTTTTTGCAATACATAAATACAATACAAATGGCTATGCAGCACTTTGAAATTTTCCATCATCCGTTTCAAGCAAAGCGAGGAGAGGATATTTAAACAATATCTAAAATTTTACCACTAGTGCGATACAAATCTCTCTGCTCGTTCAGAGCTGCTAACGTTTTGTCCGACTACACTGTGGTCTTTTCATGCCTGCTCACTTGTGTGCTCATTCACTAACAGGTTGTGAGGGGGGCGACCGTCGGGCCACGACCTCCACCCTGGCACGTGAGGCATTGAGTGCGGACAAACACGGCTAAATAAATGAAAAGACGCAGATACGGGCTGCATCCGAGCGCGTTTTAATGTTTCATCCGGACTCCGGACGATCTCTCCAGAGGTCACTGTGCACTGTTGTTATGAATATTCCCTTTGGCCAAGCCCCGCCCTGGTCTAAGCCTCTCCCCATTCTTCCCTCAGTCTTTTTCCCACAGGCCCGGCGATGGCCACGGCATGACAGCCGCACTAAACCCCCCGCATTAATGGAAGGAAATGGCATTCGATCTCCATTTGATCTCCTAATCATTTCTGCTGAAATGATAATTAGTGTCCTCACAATCCTCTGACTGTGAGAGAACAGTGTAAAATAAAGCAGAGCTCTTGTAACCGAAATGACACTTCACTCAACAAGCGACGGTATTCAATAACAAATACGTTTTTCTGGAACGTATATTTACGTATGCCTCGGAAAGGCGCGCGCACACACATGGGCTCCGTCCGCTGGCGACTGCTGTCTGTGATTCTTTTCAACTGACATAATCCTGATTGATTCGTTCAGCAGATAAAAACTCAGTCCACTTGTGCCCTTTACTGCTGGAACATAATACGGCTCTTTATTCTGCAACAATGTAACATAATGGCGTCGGAATGTGAGGAGGAAAAAAACGTTAGGGCTGCGTCTTAAATGACTGTGACACTCTGCGGTTCAAGCTCAAGCTGTGGTCTAATGTAAAAGAGAGAAAGGAGGAAGAATGAGGGAGAGGTGAAGGGAGGGCGAGGGAGAAAAGAGAAAAATCATTAAGCGCAGATTACCAGAGTGCCCCACTAACAAGGTCGAGGCAGGGTTGCTGGTAAAAGTTGTCATTGTCTGTTTCTCTTAAATGTGTGCGCCTCACATTTCCCTCCGATGAGATTTGGGTTACGTTGTTTTAAATTCTTCGCTTCGTGTCTGACCCCCCCTTTCGTGCGTTTTTAAAAAAGAATCTTTTGTTTGACAACAGGAAGACATGAGGTCATTTTTTGTTCATCAGGACGATTAGAGAATGAATCATGCTTTTTATTTCGCAGGGCTTGCTTAAATAGGCCAAACACACACACATGCGCGCGCGCTTGCTTTCACACATATTCATTTCAGTTGAACTGAAAATGTAAAATATTTAGAAACTTAGAAATTTAAATTCACATTCCTGAATTTAAATTGAGGTAGCAAACTTGGCTGCAGAATTGCTATTTGAATTCGAAAGTAAGCAATTCAAATGAAAAGAAAATGTAAAAAGACGTAAAAAAACGTTTTGAAAAAGTAGATGGATGGATAGATAGATAGATAGAATTTATTAGATTATATTAATTATATAACATAATGCAATAGTTTATAAATAATACAATAGTTATATTATTAACTTATATTATTACTACATTATTATATTATTAGTTATATAATATTTGATATAATAATTAGTTATAATTATAATTATATAATATTAGTTATATAATAATTAAATATTGAAAATATTTTGAAAAATAAATCTTGAAAATATTTTGAAAAAATGATAGATGGATATATATATATATATATATTATATATATATATATATATATATATATATATATATATATATAAATCTCTGGATCTTTCTATTCATATATATATATATATATATATATATATATATATATATATATATATATATATATATATGAATAGAAAGATCCAGAGATCAGCAATTATCTGAAATAAAAAGCTTTTGGAACATTATACACTATACCATTCCAAAACTTGGAGTCAGTATAATTTTTATTTATTTATTTAGGGAAAGAAATGATAGAAATTAATACTTTTATTTAGCAAAGATGCTTTAAGTTGATCGAAAATGATGATGAAGACATTTATAATGTTACAAAAGATTTCTATTTCAGATAAATGCTGTTCTTCTGAACTTTCTATTCATCAAAGAAACCTGAAAAAAATTCTACTCAGCTGTTTTCAACATAATAATAATAATAATAATAATAATAATAATAATAATAATAATAATACATGTTTTTTGATCAGCAAATCAGAATATTAGAATGATTTCTGAAGGATCATGTGACTGGAGTAATGATGCTAAAAATTCAGCTTTGAAGTCACAGGAATAAATTACATGTTAAAATATATTCAGATGAAGAATAGTTATTTTAAATAGTACAATTATTTCAAAATTGTACTGTTTTTTGCTGTACTTTGGATCAAATAAATGCAGGTTTGGTGAGCAGAAGAGACTTCTTTAAAAAAAAAAAAAAAAAACATTAAAAATCTTACAGTTCAAAAACTTTTGACTGGTAGTGTATTTATATTAATCATATAGAATAATACAATAATTCATTAAATATTTTATAAACGTAAAAAATAAATAAACAACTTTAAACAAGGGTGGAAGAATGTTTCTTTTTTTTCTTTTCTTTTAAATAATGCATTACTCGTGTTTCTATTTTTTGCATTTCAATTCAGTATATTCAATTTATTCAATTTCCTGTGGGGTGTGGCCAATTTGATTAAAAACCACACTCATGAATTCAGAAGCAGCCAATTCTTCAGATCTGAATTTTGCACGACCCAGACATACGCATGAATGCAAAGTTTCGCTTTTGTTGCGGCTGCTTCCTACAAGGCGTACACAAAAACAATGAGTAGCAGGAAACAAACAGAGCATTTTATGTGCTCTAAGAAAATGAGAAAAAACTTAAGCTCATCACAAAGGAGACCAACAGACGCAGCCTCATTCATAAACATTCAGTGTCTGAGATGTTCCTATAGGATCGTGTTGAGCAGGCCTCTCCCTCTCTCTCCCTGTCTCGCGTATGTGTTGTATTAATTGTGAGTCCTAATCTAGAAGAGTCGGGGGTCCCTGGAGCTAGCGGCGCTATTATTCGCGCAAGCGTCGCGCACCGCACCGCTCTCGCTTACTAATTTTGTGCGACGTCGCACCGCTCAGCCGAGGGAACGCACCGCCGAACGCTGCGTCTGAGTCAGTCAGACAGCTCCAGACGAGGTCCCTTTAGTGCCACGCTGTCAGTCACTTTATATGTTGTGAAATAGAGAGAATGAAAAGAGAAAGGGAGAGAACGAGCGAGAGAGAGAATGTAGAAACAGAACAAGTCCTTTTATCCTGCTCGGCGGGACCTGTCAGTGCCACCTTCTCTCTGGTTTCCCAGCAGTCCCAACACAGCAGCTATCAGAGGGAACCTGACATCCACACACCGCGTTTTCCAGGGGGGAAGGAAATCATGAGAGCGGTCCCACACAAGCGAGCTGCTAGTACATACTCTCCTCAGATCAAGCAACAGTCTCTCGTAAGAGAAGAAAAGAGAGAGAGATTTGGATTGAGATTTGTTTTAAGTGGGAATGTAGGCTGACAGGCTTTTGCTGCTTCTGACATGTGATAGAAACTAGGTTTGCGTCTCCCTGTGTTCATTTCGGAGTTTGGACGGAGATGAGAGAGCGAGAGTGTGTCGCAGCTTAAGCGTTGATAGTTCTGTCTTAACAGCTCTTTATTCTCGCACACGCGTCGCAGTTTTGACTCCAGGCACCTCCGGAGTCACTTCTATTTTTCTCCACATTTGCAGGCCTTTTTTGTTTGTTTTTAGAGGAAGGAAACAGCTCCTAATCCATACGTGACACACACACACACACACATCCATGCGTGCGCGGCACATTTCATGGATTGCAGTGCGGGAAAATCACGAGCACCTGGCTGAGTGCTTTTTTTTTTTTTTTTATTTTTTTTTTTTAAATATGATTTTGCCTGCTTCCCCACTGGTCTCTGATGATTCAACAGTTCCTGCTCTAACATCTGCTACTTACTCTTACTGGGTCTCAATTAAGACAGCAGTATTTATGAATCTGCTCTTATTTACATTTCTATTTTTCTGCATATGTGCGTGAACGGCGGCCAAAACAGCCCCTCTGCCCCACACACCACGCAGATGTTTCTTCAGCGAGGCCAAGAGGTGAGCGCTCAGTTTGAGAACGGCGACGCGAGAGTGCGAGCTAAACAGAGAGAGATTTAGGACCCCAAGATTTGCAGCTTCACTGTCACACAGATGAGAGCTCCTACTCTCAGGTGATTGTGAAATATGGGAGTTTGATTGAGGGATTGTGGAATTGCTGAAAGCCATTTCCCCTGTTAAAAAGAGGTGGTTGCTGCATGTTGGAAAAGCCCACCTTTGTGTGTGTGAGAGAGGAGTGTGTAAGAATTTGTGAGCCCAGGGATTGCTTTAATTAACTACAGTCCTTTTTTTAGTTTTTAAGTGTTTGCGTTTGCTTTCAAGTCAAGGTGTTTTTAATTAAACCATCATGTTCTTCCTATTTGCCAATCACAATGTCCTTCAAAAAGCAAGGTATTTGTTTCCAGAAATACATTGTATGTCTTAAAGTAGCCTACAGCCACCGCCAGCAATTTTGATAATTTTTACTAAAATTGCATGCCCCCCAGAATATTTTGTTGTATGAATATCTGAACATGCAATACAGCAAAATAAAGAACAAAGAATCTGTTTTATTCTAGCTTCGAGCATTCTTTTTTATCAACACTTGAATGGTAAGTTTCATGAAAAAGCAACATTTTGAGTCAAAAGCTGTAAAAATCAAGTTTTTGTCAAAACATGGATTATATTTAGTACGATAATCAAAGAAAATATGCAGTAGATCGCTTCCATCAGCACCCCTCGAAGCTTCACAGTTCTTTACCACTTCCTGGATTGACATTTCACTCTGTAACATTAGGTAGTTTTCATTTATATGCTGTTTAATGTTAATAAATGCATTATTTTTCATATGCATCTGCTTACATACGAGATTGCTTGTTTTTGTGCCGTCCTCGTCTGTGTTTTTGATCGGGAGATTCTGGGCTCATTCAGAAGATACGTAATGGTACCCCAGAGTACATAACATTGAAACCCGGAAAATTCTGTGTTTGGCGGGGGAAAGAGTTCAAAGTTTCTGGTCAGTAAGATTTATTTTTATTTTTTGGTTTTTGAAAATAGTCTCTTCTGCTGAAGCCTGCATTTGTTTGATAGGTAAAACAGTAATACTGTAAAATATTATTACAATAATATAACTCTTTTCTATCTAAATATATTTTAAAATACAATGTTTTTCCCTGTGACGGCAAAGCTGAATCAGTGTTGCCCAGTCCGCGGTTGTCCAGCGCAATTGGGCTACTTTAACACTGGCCTTGGGTTGTTTTTCATGTCTGTGGGTTAAAGCGGCCCCAATAACATGATATTTAGCCCCTGCAATGCAAACTGTACCAGGGGAATCCCACCAAAAAAATGTGTATTTTACCCCTCAAAACACTTTTTACAGAGGGATCACTTTGAAACGACTGGGCTACATTTGAGCGGCAACTGGGCGGATTTTGTTTTGCGAAAACCTGGCAACCCTGAGCTGAATATTCAGCAGCCAGTACTACTTCAGCATCACATGAAGTTTCAGAAATCATTCTTATTTGCTGATTTGTGCTCAAGTAACACTTCTTCCTCTTCATCTTTCATTATTTTTCTTATTATTTTATAGAAACTGTGCTGCATTTTTATCAGGATTCTTTGATACATAGAAATCTTCCATAACATTAGAAATGTCTTCACTGTCACTTTTGATGTCACTGTTAATGCTGAACAAAAGTAAAAAATCTTTCTGAAATAAATACATAAATCTTACTGACCCCAAACTTTTGTACAGTAATCTATGTGCTTGTTGAATATTTAATTTTAAAACCTTAACCCTTAAATGCATACCTCAGGTCTTTAGCGACCCAGGACGTCATGCACTACCTTCCCCCTCCTTCATTTTTTAAAGTTAGACATCAACTGTATTAGTATTCCTCAATCTATTCATTATAAACAACATAACAAAAAAATAAAAATAAATAAATAAATAAAATATACAAGAATGTCTGTTTTGTAAAATTTTTTGTAAAAGTGTATAGGGTCGCTAGAAACCCGAAGTATATTTTCTCTGTGCAACAATATTTAAAATCTGGTGACTCAGTACATGCATTTCACCTTTTTCCTCAAGGTGGCACTGTTTAATAGACAATAATGACGTGACGTTTCACTCATAATTACCGCAGGCATGAAAAAAAAAAAATATCATCAGCAAAAACTGAACTGGTTTAAACAGCTATACTGCAGAGGAATTACTGTATACGATAAAATATAAATGCCACTGTCATTTGATGGTAGATGTGGTGCATACTGTAAGTTGCCAGCAATCAAACTATTGATTTGAAATCACTGAAAATGAATATGAGCCAGATGCTGAATGTACTGTGGAAGTGCGCTCTGACGATGACGGCAATGGTACAATCATCTGCCCAAATTGAATCCTTCTAAGTTTCAAAAGGTAACAAAATACAATCTGTAATTGTTCTTAAAATTTCAAGAGTTTTTATTATTTTTTTTTTTTTGCTAATACAGCAGATGGAGATCCATCCGTGCTGGATATATAGGTCTGTGTCGCTAAATACACAAATACGTAATAATGATTGGCAAAACATTCATGAATTTAAGCGTTAAGCATTAATGAGTCGGACATTCATTTCACACTCTACTTTCAAAGCTTTCCACTGTATGCTATAACATGGAAACAGGGGTTTGCTCCCATTCAGACCTAGAGACGTCAGGTGCAATTGCTTGCAGTCGCCGTTCCAATTCATCCCAAAGGTGTTCAATGGGATTCATGCTTTGTGCAGGCGAATCAAGTTCTTTCACAGCAGACTTTTCCCCAAAGGAAGTCTGTTTGTCAGAGGAGATTGCATGGCTGTATCCTGGATTTTATGCACCTGCTAGTAATGAGTGTAGCTGAAACAGCCAAACATGTTCATCTGACATACTTTTGCCCAGTACTACATAAATCTTCTACATTAACCGTATGTATTTAAATGGTCAGTCACAACTATGGAGTACGGTCATGTAGGAATGCTAAATGAGTGTAATATATTACAGTGTGCAAATTATTAACTAATTAAACATCATTACTTCATTTTTCTAACATCTGTTAATTCTCAGTTTGGACTCTGAACTCTGCTTTGGTAGTACTTAAAGTATAAAGCCAGATTTATGTTACAGAAGTATATACACACCTCACAGAGGCTAACAGTGAGAAGTTTCAGTGTGTTGGTTTCAACAGACCACTCACGTCTTTAATAAACAGTAATGTGTTTCCGTCACACACAAGTGCCTAATCATGCCAACCTAATGATGCCATTAGAAGAAACAAACACGAGTGACATCAGAATGACATACTGTAAAAAGCCTGGTATTACTCCAGCTAATAGATATATAACCATAGGAATCCAATGCGAAAACACACCTGAGATCATTAAACAGAATATGAGAGTATTGAGATCCAGGGTTATATGTGCACCAGAAACGAAGCCTTTGTTTACCTTTTATTTATTTACTAGCACAAGTAAAGCGCTGTTGAATATGAAATGTCAAACTATTTATGTGCAGTGTAAGCACTTAAGGCAAGGCTTTTTAGTTTTTGACACAACCTGTAAACAACAGAAGATCTAACGTTCTCTGTAAAGACCAAACATGAGTTGGCAGATATGAAAGCATTTATCCATGGAAACAAGAATATGACTATTTATGCAGACAATAGCGGAGAGAGAAAAAAAACCCCAGTACTTTTGCTTCTCGAAATCCACTTCACACTCTTAAAGACCTCTTCTGTTTAGATATGGCAATTTTATCAATTACAAATGCTTTTTAGTCTATTTCAACCTAAATAGCTGCTTCCATGGGCAGTCAAGGAACAGTAAGTCTCTCAAATGTGTTATTAATAATTCATCTGAGAATGGTGTTTATGAAGTTCGGGAGGCAGGTCTAATAAGCATGGGCAGCATCTAATACGCCATGTGCTGGACAAAGCGCTTTTGAGAATCATTACTTTGTGTGCTTGTCTAATTGAGACTTCATAAATTACCCAGTAGGCCTCGACTCGCCGCAGATTGCTCCCTGCCTTCGCTTGAACGATACGCCGCGCGTTTTCTCGAGAGCCACATCATTCTCGAGAGCACGTAAAAAGGCCGGCACGTGAAAACGGTAATGGCGAGTATGTAAATAACAATAAAAGCGTAGCGAGTAAAATAAGGCAAACCGGCGAGCGAATAAAGGGCCTTTCTGCTTAAAATTTCAGTACAATCGCAACAATTATCCGCTTTTCCTCACTCTCATTGTTTTTGGCAGGCAGATCCATAACATTCTTTTTGTTCCACTTTGGTCTCCTCCTTTTTCCCAAGCCTGAGAAACTTCAGACATGAGAACCCTTAGCCGCCTCTAATATAAAACCAGTGAAATTTACCTAGGATTATAAGTCATTGACAAATAACCTTGCTGATAGATGCGAACTAGATTTTGTTCAAAGCACTCTGACAGCCTCAAAAGAGATTAGTGGAGTTCTTATCAGGTCAGGGGTGTCACGGGGGAAATGTGTTTAAAGTCACATTGATTTATTGAAAGATTTTCCAATAAGAAGACTTCTCTCGACTCGCAGACATGCGTGTGTGAGAGAGAGAGAGAGAGAGGAAGAGAGGGACTCAGTCATTGTGAACTCCGCTGGACTACAAAGGGGGAAAAAAATGTTAAAAACAATTGTACACAGACCCCAAATAAACACAAGAGATCTTTGATGGCCGGGTAAGTCTACACTGCGTTTCCTTTCCCTTTCCCATCATCTACTGCGTGCTGTTCTTCCAGACAAAATAGCAATAGATGACCAATATACGCACGAACGTTCACACGCACCCACAAACACACACACACACAAGTACACGCTGACAAGCAAGCATAATAAGATCCTTTGTTCCTGCAGGCATTCATTTGACACTATTACCTTCTTAAGAGTAATTATGAATCTTTTCAGAAAGCTGGATTGTGGGAACCGTTGGGTTTGGCCCCGGATCCACCCACCAGCGGCGAACGGATGAGAGAGAAAACTCAGAGTATCACTCCGCACCCCTGTCAGAGAAATGTCATTACCCCTGTATCTCTCTCCTAGTCTCTCGCAGTCTTTCACGATCCCGTCTTCTTCCCCCCTCCCGAACAACCCGCTCTTTCTCTCTCTCTCTCTCGTTCTCTCACACTCCCGCTGCTTCGTTTGATCTCTGAGGTCCACTGGAACCCTGGAAAGCTATTCCAGCATTTGCGGTCCGTCAGAGTCCTGTGGAGAACCTTCTGGATGTGTTGGTGTGTTCAGGCTGTAACCCTTCCTGCTGACATGGCTCTCCACCACACAATCTGTCAGAGACTTCAGGTTAACAGCACACCACAAGCTCGGATAATGGACGACGCTTCCTCAAATCGACCGTCTTACAATTCTCTACCACAGTTTGTCTGTCTATAGTACTTTTTTCCCTGCTCTATGTTTGTTTATACCCCATTAAATGGTAAAGACATAAAAGCAACGTTATAAACAGGTCGCTGCCAGCTTATGATACTTAACCTGGGCTTCAGATAACACGGCGATAAACAGAGCAAGGAACCTGAGAAGTCTTGAGAACTTGGAGACAAGTGTTTGTTTGTGTCTTTATCGAGTCCGAAATCAAAGCCTTGCCCCAGTTATGTGTCGACCCATGGTATAAACTCGCTCTTTACTGTACATCATCACCTGATCTATAGTCTCAGTCAGGACCCACTGTCTCTGCTCTAATAGCTATTCTCCAAAGTACTATAGCGGTCGACAACAGGAGCCGGATAATATTTTTATGTTATCAGTAACACTCCCACGTTTGTTTTCGCAGCCACTCAATGGCCAGAGCTCGGGGATGACAGGAAATGGCAGCGTTTGTTCTGATTTCGACCCCCTCCTCCCCTTCCACGATACAAGACCAAAGAACGTGGGAGGACCCACAATGCACAATGATCTCTTGTTCAGATTGAAATGCTTTGTGCATTCATCTATAACTGCCCAACATGCAAAGATAACCAGCCAGTCTGATGATCAATAAATAAATAGCAGACAGCATGAAAAAAAGAGAGATAGAAAGAGGGGAAATAATGACACAAAGGCAGACAGAGAGATGGAGGGTTCTTTGACTTCTATTTGTCTTGTTTTAATAGTGGAAAATGGAGAGGAGCAAAAGGGAAATGCTAAGGGCAATTTCCATGAGAATGGCACACTTTCGTGTCCTCTTTTGTATTATAGATATACAATTTTTGATTTAAGAAATACTTAAAAATGAAAAATTACAAATATTTTTTTAACATAAAATTAACCTTGGATATAAAATCCAGAATTAAATATATTAAAAATGCCTTATTTTCCCATTTAAACTGATTTTGGCCTGATCTGAACCTTCTCATTTCCTGTTAATATTGTATCATTTCAGGCATGTCAGAGTCATGCAATTCATTGTAGCAAAAAGTACTTTAATTATTATTAAATTTAAATGAATAAAAACACAATATTTAGCTGTATCACACATTTTGAGTGCATTTTTCACTATTACAAAATATTTGAAATTTCTTAAAATTGTGAAATTCAAAAAGTAAAATTTGGACTCTTTCTGCGTTATAAGATGGCAAGTAAATAATCAAAAATGTTCAATTATTATTATTTTTTTTACATGTAGCATTTATTGTAACTTTATTTCTCAAGTTCAATCACCTAAGTCTGTTAATAAAGTTATTTAAAAAAAAAAAAAAAGATAATCACATGAACATTTTTCTCTATATATAATTTCATTATTTTTCATATTACATAATTTCAGGCAATGCAAGCCAATGTAGCAAGAACTACCTTAATAATTAGCACATTTTAATTAATTAAGTCACAATATTATATGTTATAAGATAAGTAAACAATCAAAAATGTTCAATTATTTTTTTTTTAACATGTAGCATTGATTTTAAATTTATTTATTTATTTAAATTTAGTTCAATCACCTAAGTCTGTTAGCAAAGTTATTTAAAAAAAAAGATAATCACATAAACATTTTTTTTCTATATGTGTATATATATATATATATATATATATATATACATATATAAGTTCATTACTTGTATTATTATATCACTTCAGGCAATGCAAGTTAACGTAGCAAGAACTACTTTAATTATTAGCACATTTTAATGAATAAAATCACAATATTTTTCAGTATTACAAAATATGTGAAACTCCTTAAAATTGTGAAATTCAAGAAGTAAAATTTGGACTCTTTCTGTTATAAGATGGCAAGTTAATAATCAAAAATGCTCAATTATAATTATTATTATTATTATTATTATTATTATTATTATTATTATTATTATTATTTAACATTTAGCATTCATTATAAATTTATTTGTCGTTCAATCACCTAAGACTGTTAAGAAAGTTATTAAAAAAAGATACATTAACATTTTTCTATATATATACATACGCAAGTTCATTATTTTTTATATTACATAATTTCAGGCAATGTAAGTAGCAAGAACTACTTTAAATATTAGCACAATTAAAAATTAATTAAACAAGCACATTTTAATTAATAAATGTACAATATTTTTCACGATTACAGAATATGTGAAATTCTTTAAAATTGTGAAATTTAAGAAATAAAATTTGGACTCTTTCTACATGATAGGGTGGCAAGTAAATAATCAAAAATAATTAATTAATAATATTTTTATGCTACATTAATATTGTTATTATTAGTATTATTTATCATATAGCACTATAAGTGTTTGTCAAGTTAAATCATTCAAGTCTGTTAACAGTTACTACAAAAAAAAAAAAAAAAAAGATAATCACATAAACTTTTTTTCCTGTAATTTTGAAAAATATAATTTCTTTATTACCACAAGTAAACATTTGATCCTGTTTCTTTCTTCATTTTGTATTTACATTAAATATTAATGTTTTTTTCTGGTCCAAAAGTCCAAATTTTAGTAGCAAAACAAATAAATAAATGAAATCATAATCATAATAATACCTTATACAACATTAATAAAAAAAAAATCATTCAAACAGCTCTTATAATATTAATAAATTAAATTTAAAAATAAATTAATAAACAAACAAACAAAAAAATATCCACTATATGTGTCACAATTGAATGATTTCACCCATCTCACTCTGTGCTACACTATTCCTTCATTTCAGTCAATAAATGCAGTGGTGGCTGACAAGAGGTCTATGATCAGATGCTGGACATCATCCTCTCATGTTAGCTTTGTAGCAGAGATCTTAAGAGCAAACGCGAGAGCATAAGGAGTGAATGTTAAAGCTTATAAAGTGAAGCGATGGAAAGAAAGGTTCACGGTGGGGTTATCACAGCCAGGCAGCACTGGGAGCTACGTGGCTGTTTGTGGGTCTCTGCGCGCACACACGAGCGCCGCAGAAATGACACTTGCTTATAGCTGTGTATCACAGAGCAAACAGCAGCTCTTTGCCTCAAAGTCTGCCAGCCTAGAGAGCGGATCAAACACAGTGTTTGGGTGAAACCATATCGACAGAGTGTCAAGCACAACAGGGGCTGCGAGGAGGGGCACTCGCCGTCTTTCTTTCTCTCCCAGCCTCTGTTTTTCCACAAAGAGCCATTGCTATGTGTGTCAGTCACACTGCAAGACGTGTGTCAATATCTAATTGCTCTGATGGCTGAAGATGGACGGAGCGAGATGGCAATCAAGTAAGTCGGACAGAAGAAAAAGAGCCGCTTTATTACAATTCCATTACGGCTCTTTCGGCGTTGCGACATGGATGAAGGAAAACTATTACTCAACCTGCACACGCTATGAAAAATGAAACTAGTTCTGATATACAAAACTGCTTTGTTCTTGATGAAGATAAACAGTCTGGGTATGTTTGTATTCATTATATAAAGTCCATAGCAAAACCATACCAAAATAACACGTCAAAAATAATCAAAAGGGGAAAAAAAATCTCGCAAAAGCCATTTTAAACAGCGTGTCAGTACTGGACAAATGACTCTGTGGTAACACCCACCACCCTGCCTCCATACACAGGAAGACAAATATTGAACAGGACTCCACACGCATCAAACAACACTGTGGGGCAGGGCAGAGTAGGCCTGGGTCTCGTCTGTAATCACAAATGTCCAAATCCTCTAACAAGGTCCAGAGCTCTGTCCCCCACATCAAATGCGTCTCTGCGTGCCGGGTTTCCATTACGTTACTCTTTACGGTGATCAATTAATGCTGTCGGGTGTATATCATTTTTAAAGTCTTAAAACGTAACAAAAGTAACAAATTAAAACTATATCACGTGGAACCGAGAGGTTATCCTCTTGTCCACGCTGCACATCCCTCGCTTTTTACAGTTTTAGTCAGTTATGCAGAGTGACCTGTAGGGGGAGCTGCTCTTTTATGACTTGGGGGGTGTATTTGTGTAAGACAATAAAAACATTAATTTGCCCTGAAATCATTCCTGACGTAAATGTAAAATGGTGCCCATTGGAACCCAGTAATGAAGCATGCGGCATCTCTGCAGCTTCTAATTTGACTAGTTAAATGACTCCATTACGTGTTTAACAGACAGAGGCAAATCATTTCTGGTCAGTTGAGGCTCACTTAGCCGCGTCACAGGGCTTGGGGAGAAATCGGGAGATAACTGGTCCCGCTTCTTTCCTTTTTTTGCACTATTGCAGTCCAAACGTAAGAGGCTGAATGATATGACCTGCACATGTTTCTTCTCATTCTCTCTTATATCTGTCCATCTCTGTCTCTCTCTCTCTCTCCCCTTCTTGCATCCCTCTGTTAATTAGGTGTCCACTGTGCATGATCAAAGTCTGTATAGTGAAATACATAAATAGATGCTCATCAGGGAGTGTGTTTTTAGCACAGACTGTACACACTGTATGAGCATGCTTCTGTCATCTAGCTAGACTGGGTTCAAAAGTTTGATTGGTTAAAATAGTGCCTTTTTCATGCTTTGTGGATGCAAATATAAATAAATGAATAAAGATCAGCACTTTAGACAGAATCAGTACAATATTTTATAATCAACAAATGGCAATTTAAAAGACAGTGCTACGTGTAGAAAAAAAAGGTAAGACTTTTTAGAAAAATGTTAAGCCTAAGGACTAAGCCTCAAAGTAATTCTTATTTTAGCTGTTTTATTTTATTCATTTATTTATGCAGTTTGCATTTTAAAATAAAAAAGAAAGAAAGAAAGAAAAACTATTTCTAAATTGAAGTCTAATTAAATCTATTAAATTGGAATTCCTGAATTGTATTTTACAATTTTCTAGCAAAAACATGAAAATTAAATTAGGACTAAGCCTCTAACTAATTATTATATTAGCATTTATTTGTTTGTTTATTTGCATTTAAAAATAAGAAAGAAAGAAAGAAAGACTAATTCAACATTAAAATCTAATTAAATCTATTGAATTTGAATTCCTGATTTGTGTTTTACAATTTTCTAGCAAATATATTAAATAAACAAAAATTAAATTAGGACTAAGCCTCAGACTAATTCTTATATTAGCTTTTATTTATGTATTATTTATTTATTTATTTTTTTGTTTGATTGATTGTTTGCATTTAAAAATAAGAAAGAAAGAAAGAAAGAAAGAAAGAAAGACTAATTCAACATTAAAATCTAATTAAATCTATTGAATTTGAATTCCTGATTTGTATTTCACAATTTTCTTTTTTTTCCCCTATTCCATTTATTTGGTATTTAAAAATGAGAAAGAAAGAAAGTATTTCTAAATTAAAATCTATTACATTTGAATTCCAGATTTGTGTTTTACAATTTTTTTTAGCAAAAATATTAAATAAACATAAAAATTAAATTAGGACTAAGCCTCAAACTAATTGTTATATTAGCTTTTATCTATTTATTTATTTATTTCATTATTCAGTTTGCCTTTAAAAATAAGAAAGAAAGAAAGAAAAAAAAAAAGAAAGAAAAAGAAAAACTGTTTCTAAACATCTAAATCATCTAAAATCTAATTAAATCTATGGACTCTAAATTACTGATTTGTTTTTCACAATTTTCTAGCAAAAAAATATTAAATAAACATCACAATTAAACTGCATTAAAATGTAAATCAACAAAAAAAACCTAAACAACAGATTTAAGAAAACTGAATATTTAACTAAAAATAAGACCAAAGTTATGAGACAAAATGTTGGTTTGCAGTTATTGATAACTGCCAAAATCAAAGAAAATATTAGTTTGATTTTTTTTTTTTTTTTTTTTTTTTTCTAACAATAACCTGGGTAAGAGGACAAAACCATTATAAAGTGTGACAGTTTTGGTTAATTAAAATGATTTTAATTAATGATCTACCACAATGGTTTCAATAGCAATTAAACAATGTCAAAATATGACATTGTTTTATGATTTTAATTGTTGTATAAAGTAGAGGTCAAAACACTACAAGGCAAAAATAAATCTGACATTTGATGTTTTTAAATCTAGATCATTTACTTTTCATTTTAGGTTAGGATAATAGTTTAGGTTTAATAGTTTATCTAACATATCTAATAGCTCTAATAGGACAAAATAAATGTATTTTTTTTATTTTTTTTATTTTTATTTTTTTATGGGACATTAAAGTCTGTCATATTTATGGAAAGAGCCACACACTGAGATTGACACATGCTTTCACATATCATTCATGTGTAGAACGTGAAGCCAGTGTTGAGATAGAGGGTGTGAGAATTATCAAACCCACAGGGAACGACACCAATTACAGATAGCAAGTGGCCATTCCACAAACAGACTCATCAGTCTAAAAACACACATCACACATACACACACACACACGCACAAACGCAGGTGGGTAAAGACAGGCACTCTTAAGGGATATAGGGCTGATTAGAACAGGTGCGTATGTGTGAGTCAGACGGGCCTCTCACCTCTGGCTTTAAATGCGGTGATTAGTAATGGAAAAAGAGTTAGTGTGGATGGGCAGATTCCTAGAACACTCTCTCTGCCCTCTGCCACGCCACACAGAAGGACAGGAACTGAACCCCTCCGCACGTGCGGGAAGCAGGAACATCTCTGCTGATGGACAGAGAGCCAATCACAGGCTGGCATCGCTCATAAGGATGACAGCACATGTCGAAGGATTTCATCATATAATCTGAGAGGTATCAAGTTTCTATTTGCCGTTAATTAATGATTCATATTTTAAATGAATTGGCTTATTATATTGTATAAGTTACTTTAAATGAACAGAAACAAGAAAGGATACTTAAAAAAGAAAATTCTGTCATCATTTTGAAAACTGTCCAAGTGCTTTTTGTCCATACAGTGAAAGTCAGTGTCCAGTGTTGTTTTGGACCCCATTGACTTTCATTATCTGGAACAAAACAGCTGAAACATTTTTCAAAATATCTTCTTTTGTTTTCCACAGATTAAAGAAGGTCACACAAGTTGGGTGCAACATAAATGATGACATAAACTTCATTTCTGAGTAAACTATCGTTTTTAAAACGCATCGCCCCAGCTGTTCCTGTGTGGGTCGGTGTGAGTATGCAGGGTCCAGAGTCTCCCACTCTAATGGGATAGGTAATTATGCAGTCTGATCTCACAGACGAGGGATTTAAGAACTAAGTATACTATGTGACACATGTCTGGGGTTATTAATAGTCATAACTGGATGGACAGATGGACAGGGCCGAGATAATGCCATCAGATGCCATAATAATCTGCGCTGCTGGCTTCTTAAAGTACAAGCAAACTACACACCGACTACAAAAAGAACTCAAATGTCTCCGTACAGTAACGTCCTCTATCTCCTCAGCGCTGGTCTCACAGCAGATGTCAAACGCTGGTAAAATGCACCGGTGCGAGATCCTGAAGAGCAAAGCTCTCTTTATCCCTTTAGCGTCCGTGGCTCAACTCTTTGTAGTGCGACTGAAGTGCAGTGAAGTGGGCCGTTTTCACCCCCCTTCCCAAACGTCCGAGTCCTAACAACTCCCCCCACCCATCCCCTCACGTCTGATTGTTGATCCTCCTGAAGAGGACAGATCAAATATTCCACTCCAGTCTGCGAGCGGGGCACAGATATGATTGGGGTTGACGGACGGGGCCCCCAGTTTGAAGTCTTAACAGACAGTGCGACTTTGATATCTGTACTCGGCGCGTATCACCAAAGACACAGGGAATGAATGAGAGTGAGGGGGAACTGAGAGAGAGGCAATGAACAAAAGCATCTGTGGAGTGGTCAGGGCCAGCGGCAGCATGTGTCAGAGGCTTTTTGAAGTTTAACCCCCTTCCTCTCTCTCTCCTTCTCCTCCTCCTCCTCCTCCCCGTATTCCTCCCCCCAAAGGCCCCACTTCTCCCTCACACTTCCTGCTTTCTGGGAGAGCCCAGTGGCGACACATATATACACGCATACACACCAAGAGCCTCATACAACCAATTACCAGCCCCTTGACTCTCATCTGTTAGACAGCGCTGCTTCGAATAAAGGCAGGAAACTGCTGTTCATTCTCTAAAAACGTGTTAAATTGTTGTGATTGTAATATGGGTAAAAATATCATATTGAACACATGCTGTGGAAAAAGTCAGTGTAAAAGCTTGATGACAGCAAGAATGCGGTGCATTTAAGAGGCAGGGAAGGCAGTGTCTCCTCAAAAAATTGGATGAGAAAAAAATTCGTAGTACAAAGAATAAAATAACACCAATATTACAAAATATAATATTAAAAAAGTATATAAATCACTAGTTTTTTCTAAAGAAACGCTGTACAACAGCAACACCAGCAGGTAAAGTTACAGAGGGAGTCCGTATCTCTCGTCTCCCCTGAGCCCAATGAGTTTTAACAGCCCCGCTAAAGCGTGTGGTGAGTTTGCTGGGGGGTAATTGAGAATGAATGGGGGAAAGTCATGTGATAGTGAATTTTCGGCTGTGATTGGTTCATGCAAGAAATCCCGCCTCATGTATTCGTGAATCAGTCTGAATGAGCAATATAATGGGAAGACTAATTTAACAGTAAAAGTAAACAACTCACACTTAGATATAACCACTTTGTTACAAACAATGTTGCGGGTAACGCATTACAAGTAACGAAAGTTACGTAATCAGATTACTTTCTGAAGTAATTAGTAAAGTAACACATTACTTTTAATTTACAAGAAAATATCTGAGTTACTTTTCGAATAATAATGCCAGTTACTTTTTTCCCCATTAAGGTGTTACTTTAGTTCTAGAATAAATGTAAACATGCATTAATTCATCTCTCTCACAAAAAAAAAACAAAAAACAGATTCAGTATTCCTTAAAATGAATAAAAACAGTGAAATGCACTCAGAATATGAAACAAACCTGTAATAATTAAATATATTAAATAATATCCTTTATGTATTTAATCACATTTTAATAACCAGTGTCTTTGCTGTTGACCTTCAATCATCCAATTCAACCATACTAATAAGCAAAAATTAATTTTTATTGCTGAGAAGTGTTGGACTTTCTTCCTCTGCGCTCTACTGTACAGACGTAAATTTACTTTTCCTTCGGCCTGAGGCTTTTGTTATGAAAGGGCTTTTTTATGTTTGACAAAAATAGAACTTTTTATATTAAAAACAAACAAGCAAACCCTGCCCAGATTTAAAAGTTAAATCATACGCAAAAGTAACATAACGTAACGCATTACTTTCCATAAAAAGTAACTAAGTAATGTAATTAGTTACTTTTTCTGGGAATAACACAATATTGTAATACATCACTTTTAAAAGAAACTTCGCCCAACACTGGTTACAAAATAAGACTTAAAAACATGAAAAAATGATCTGTGGAAGTTTTTAGTGAGTAATCAACTTGGTGAAATGTGAACAAATCTCAGCGTCTGTCAACAATATTTACCAAGCTTTGATGACCGATGATCTGTAAAATTCAAAAATAGTTAAAAGTTAATGATTACAAAGAATAGCTGAACATAAGTTCACAAATAAGACTGGGACATGAATTAACATTTGATTTTAAAAATCAGAACACCACTGTGATAAAGATAATTGCAATGATACCTATTATATATTAGCATCCAGACAAATGCATGATAATGTTCTGTTTATTATAAGCATGCTGTGCAGGTATGTTATCTGCCACTTTAAATGCTGGAGCTTTTTAAAATCAGGTGGATTCTGATTGGGTGATTTTAGCGTTCATCAGCTGGAAAAAAATTATTTCAACAATATCGTTCCTCAATGCGTCGTTAGTGTTATACTGTAGATTCTCTTATTCTAGTAGATTCTTATTCTCACCATTCTCTTGGTGTGAACGGGCCTTAATTCACAATTAGAGTACCAACAGGAAGCCTTTCTGATGGCCTGCGAGCGACAACTGAAATCCGAAAGCAGCAAAGTTCATCTAATAAGAGGAAAAGAGATAAACGTGCGCAATCATCATTTTCTTAACTTGCGTTTCCGCAGATTCAAAGCACAGAGCTTTAGCATAAACAGCAGGCAGGAAAAGTGGGTTTTTAAAAACTCTGTCTTCCTGGGATTGAGCGTTCGGAGCAGAGGGATGAAGAAAAGACTAAACAGATGTCACAGCTTGGCGGGAACGAGGGAGTTAAATAGCTTTATTTTTTTCCTCCCTCTTTTTAAATGTCTCACGTATAAACAGATTTTGTTGCTTCTTAAAGTGGGCTCAAAATTAAAGCGTATCGTTTTACACACATATTGCATGCATATTAGTGAGCCCCAGCTGCCCGTGTCCTGTTCTTAAGAGCCATATGATTGAGTTAGGGGCCCGGGTATCAGATAAGATTTAAGCCTGCTCTCCCTGCGCGCTCCCCCTCTGCATTTTACTGCTAACTTATTAAATGGAGAGAAATGACATTATTTTTCTGAGTGTATGTGTAATTATTGTCACACACCTGTGACTCCTGCCATAGACGACAAGAGGAGGAGAGGAAGGAAGAGACGGCGGCGAGGGGAGAGATGTCGCTCCGAGCAGCGGGAGCTCTGGGTTTTTTCCTTTAAATGGTGGGTGAGAGAAAAACAGCGAGCTTGTTAATCACCGCATCTCTGTCGTGGGGAGAACAAGGATATTCTAACAACTCGAACGGCAGACATCGCCGCGAATCTGATCTGAAATTAAACGGCCTTTCGTGTTGTTTCCTTCAGACAATAACATTCTACATGCAGCCTGAAGTTTATGGAAAACTTTCCCTTTTTTCTCTGCCAAACAGGCTTTCTTCTCCACATACCACCAACAAACTGTTCCGTGTTGGCAGTTCTAGATGGCGAACAAAACGTCTCATCTGAAATTCTGATGCATGCGCCAAGCACACGTTCCTTCCTTTTCTTTTCTTTCTTTCGTTCTTTTCTCTTTTTTTTTTTTTTCTTGAGGGGACCACCCCGTGGAAGGCAACATGTGAAATACGGCTCTGAAGACAAAGGAAATTACCTATTAGAGAGGGAGCAATGATCTTCTTTTGCCCCGACTCCAAAAAGTGACTCAGAATGTTGTAATTGTTTACCTTTGACACTGACCGTAATTCTTCTCCGCTCCGCCGTAACAGAATATTTCAGCGACGCTTTTCAAAAGCTCTCCTTCTCGCTCTCTCGCCGCACCGGCGATGCCTCAAATGTCATCGAATCGCTCGCTTTAACGTATTTCTTTTCAACACCCGCTCTTCGCTTCACGGGAGGAAGGGCCGAGCGAGCAAGTGAGAAAACGACAAGAAAAGCAGCAGATCAGCTTGTTTAAGATATCCCGGCATTGTTCGCCGTCAACTAGGCCCTTAAAATGTGACCTCCGCTCCGTCTGCGACTTGTGCAAATACATCGGGTGCCACTCAAAGCCTTTTATTCCGACACTTTTGAAAGGGCCGTTGATAAAAGCTAAGCACGTCAGGAGGTTTTACACTGTCAGTCTCGCTTTCCTGTGCTGATCTAAAAGCATGGAAATAGCAGCGTTTTTTGGTGTAATGTTTTAATAGAAAACAGATGGCCGCAGATGTAGGGCTGCACAGAGCTGGGTGACATGTCTTTAATATTTTAGAGTGGTCTTGCTGTAAATGTAGAAGCAGCTGTTTCCTCCCCGTTGTAAATTTGGAGTTTTTAATTTGTGATTGACAGCTATTGGATTTGCTGTAAATTACAAAAATGAATATGGAAGCGATGGAACTGACGGCCAGGAAGGGGGGAGGAGAGGGAGGGTATTTGACGCCGTTCACGGATGAATAGATTTATGTGCACCCAAATGTGAGGTATTTACGTTCTCTCTCTCCGCTCAAGAACGCCGCTATATACACTGCTATATACGCCGCTGATATTTAAATGTACATGAATATTAAAATATAAGTGCGGGTGGAGAGGATGCGAGCGGAGGGGGGGTTTCGGGGGGAGGCGTCGCGCCCGCGTGCGCGGGGCGGCTGGTAACAGAGTTCTATTTCGATGTGTTTGTTTAGCTGCTGTTCGTTTAGTTTTAATGTCAGCCGCGAGTACAGCTCCCTTGACGCTTATGGTAGAGGTGATTGTCATCAATTCGCATCTTGGCATTTAAACCACCTGCTTCAAATATGCGTATTTGAAATGCAAATAAACTGCATATGCCCAGACAAATTAAAAAACATGGTGAGTAAACACTTTTGAAGTCATAACTTTCTCTCTCCTTTTTTTCATCAGGGACTTGCACTGTCAAATGTTCTTTTACTTGAGAAGGCAACGCCAGACAGATAATGCCTCTCAGAGCAAACCTGCATAATACTAACTGATTATATATTTATTTACGGTTTTGTTCACAAGGCATAGAGAGCGGTTATGTTTTTATCTCGGCCTCAGCTTGATTCTTATGCCTCTGGAGTGTTTTCGATTAACCGTTTCTGTCTCTTTTTTTGTCCTCCTGAAGAACGAATGCATTATATTTTCTCTCCTTATTTTCCACCTCTCTCTTCTTCGTCGCCTGACACTAGCGTTATTCAAACATCAATAGCTATACGTCTTCTTTAGCACTGACTCTTACTTTCATATTGATATTTATATGTGATCATTACTTTTCTTCTCCAGGCTTTGTCTCCGAGTGTCAGCTCTAAGGTGCGATATCCAATAGTGCATTCAGGGCAAAACGCAGAGCAAATACGCCGCATCAGGCTGGATACCTTTATAATGAACCCGGTACATAATTTTTCTTAAGGTGTCAATTTAAACATGTTGCGCATCTCTCTCTCTCTCTCTCTCTCTCTTTTTTTTTTTCTCCCCTCTTCTGCTTCTATCTGCTTCATCTGTTTCTGTCCAGGCCGTGTGAGAGGATACTATGATAAAGATGAGTTTTTAATCAGGCAGATGGCTGACACGCTAAACACTCTTCCTGTATGTGTGTAATCATTGCCATCACTCTCATTAATCATCATCATCATTCTGGTCATCATCATCGTCATCATGTTTTAGATGAAATAAAAACACAATGACAATCTGTGCTTCTGCAGTGCATTATTTTTCTTCCACAAAAAACGAATGAGAAGAACAAGGTGGGGGAGAAAAAAGAAAAACAAAACCCCGCTAAAACTTCTGCACCACTGCTTCCCAGCATTCTCTCGGTTTTGATAAAAGTTGCTGAATGTTGTTTCTCAAATTAACGAGCAGCCATTTCATTTTGTCAGATGAGAAATTTGAAGTAAACAGGGAGGAAAGACACACATGAAACGGCTTCCTTAGCGTTTAGGACCCAAACGGCGGGTTCGCGCGCCACACCTCATCGAGTATCGATCAGAAAAGCGCCTGTCATCCGTTTGACGAGCAGTTGTCAAGCACGCGCCGTGGTCCGTGCACCGCCAACGCCGCCGCTGCTAACGTTCACGCACCTGTCAACCGCAGGCAGGCAGAGCCCCTGATGAGGTGTTACCTAATTGTGTTTTAGAAAGCGATGACACCTCATCTCTACCTCTCTCTCGCTCCACTATGATATGTCTCTTAATGCAATTAGGCATAATGAAAAACTAGAAATGGTGAACACTGGAGGGCTGCTGGAAGTGATGCGGGGTGGGGAGGGGGGTTGGACTTCCTGCGGAGAGCAGGCATTCAAATGAGAACATAATAGGAACATCAGAACAAGAGCAGTATTTTCTGCGAGATGACAACAACATTAAAAAATCCAGGTAATTAAAAACATACTCTGTGTTTTGTCAAAGTGGCCGTCATTGTTGAAGTTGAAGCCTCTCTCCCCCCCCTCCTTCGGCATAAATACGAATAATGATCTCGGGAAGAGAAAAACGAAGAAGACGGTCAGAGAAAAGCAAGAGAACAACAACAACAACAGGGGGAGAAAAAAAAATAATCAATCAAAGTATTAGACTGAAAAGTTGTTCTGTTCTCAAGGACATCGAGTTCTCGGGCATTCTGTCGGAGCTGTCCAGTAGAAAAAAATGAGACATAACTTGGATGAGACGCCAGCGAGAGGGGAGGGGGAACGGAGGGGGGGAGAGGAAAGAGACACAGAAATAAACCCAACTCCCATCTGATGACCAGCTTGTCTATAATACTGAATCCCTGCGCCGTGCCAAGATGCAGAAACAGGATAAGTCCAGATCGGAGAGATTTGAACTGGTCTCGGGCCTGAGCGAGATGCGGCGACAACTTTCAAGCATGAACGGAATCACTGTTTCACCTGCTTAACCAGTCTTTTTCCGTAAGCCGATAAGAGATCTGAGCGTAAAATCGAGCGAGGGAAAGAGAGGGAAAAAAAAAAAAAAACATGATACATGGCATTCATCTTATCGTTTTCTCCCCCCAAAAAATTACAGGACAGATGATGTGGCCATCTTGAGATCGTTTGTCAACTGTCAGCCTGGGTTGACCTTGCAAAAAAAAAAAAAATACAAACAGGGAGGTGGCTGATATCATCTTTACCGAATAAAAAAGGCAAACCGAGGAGAGAGAAAGAACCGTTGTTTTTGATAATAAAGAGACATTTTGCCTTCCATTTGCAGCGCCAGTTAAAAGCGCAACCAACATGGAAATCCATTACGAAACGCTACTTAAAAAGTGTGACCAATCCTTGTGCAGTCAATTAGGGACTGGAGACAGACTATGATGTTTGTCGGTTAGGGTCTGGCGCGTTCTGATCGGCGAGGATTTAACGATGAGAAGGAGAGATTTGGTTAGCTTTTTATTGTTTTTTGTTTTTTTTCCATGGGGAAGGATACATAGATAGACGGATGACATGGATGGGAGGGGGCAGCCAAGCTCTGCTTATCTGTTTTCTTTCTCTCTCTCTCTCTCTGTCTTTCCATTTACAGAAGCATTAATGTGCACAGCTATGTGCTCATCCATTGTTCTGAGTTTTACAGCATGAAGAATGTGTTTGTGAAGCGGAGATTGTCAAAAAAAAAAGCTGCTCATACAGAGAAAAGACACAATATGTAATCTAAAGTGTGCAAAAAGAATGATTGGCCGGAATAAGTGGGGATGAGGTTTCATATTAAAAAAGATTTATCTTAAAGTATGGTGCTAATCCTTGGATTAATCCCCCCTCCTCCTCTCTCTCTTCTTTTTTTTGCATGCTGGCTTTCATAAAACCTATAACCCATAAAGTTCTTACATTTTCTGGAAACAGGCACGCTAGGCCTGATTTTACAAGAATTGCTGCCCAATGAATCATGCCGAGAATTCATCCTCTAGTGGTGTGCGACTCCAGAACTGATAATTAAACAACAAAACAAGTTTTTCAAAAGGAAGTGCAAAGAAACAAAGAACTTGTTACATAAATGCGGGAAATTTCGTTCACTAATCAAAAGAAAGAATAATGGCGGTTATCGCGGATAAATGCAAGAATTGTTTTCAAAACTGCTGGAGCAAAATGTTTAATAAAATGTATTAATATGAATAATTATTATCATTGTCTTTCCTCTTTGTGTTCTATATAATTTGTAAATCAGTGTTCTTTGCTTCACTGGAAACTCATCACATTAGAACTGCCTGTAAACTGCTGTTAGGCTGAAACATATGGGTGCATGCAGTCGTTAGCCCACTTCATAAATATTTCATTCATATTTCCTGTTTGTGTGCGTGGAGCTGTGTGACTGAAAGCCTATGCATGTGTGTGTGTGTCCGTGACTCTCTCGCTCTCTCTCTCTCCCTCTTTTTTTTTTCTTTCTGTGTATAATTAAATCTCAGCAGATTTCCTTTGAAACTGCTAATCATACCAGTAAATCAAGGCTGAGATTTATCTTGATGAAGGAATAGAAAATAACTTCTGAAAGTACCAGAAACACCACTCAAGAACAAACAGAAGCAGCCAAAAGGTGAGCTTGATTTCAGACTTTGCCTCGTAACTGTCATCAGCCGTCATTCAGCCCCGAACGCGCTCGAATCGCAATATTCTCGGCGTTACAGCGAGCTAAAATGGGATCACAGGCCACTTATTGAGTTCTTGCGGACACAAAAGGCCTACTGTTGCAGACAGCTAAAGCTGAGGCAGTTACTGTACCTTTCAAAACTAATATGTAACCATATCTGTTTTAAAAGGACGATTCATATTACTGTGAATGCGGGAGGAAAGTTGTTCCCATCTCCCAGGCCCTAGGAAACTCGAGTCCCGACCTAATGGCCCTCAATTGGAAGGTGGCCTTTTGTGGAAGGGGCTTCGCAGTTGGAGAAAAAATGACAGATGAAATTTTTGCCGTGATGTAAAACATCTTCAGCTTTTTTTGACAGCACAATGGCACTTACTGTGCTTTATGGTCGCGGTGGCGACACAAAGGTCATTCCGTATGTGACTCAGCGGACAAGGGCAGCACTGAATGAAAATTAGGTTATATGTGATCAACCAAGTTATTAATCTGATTAAAATGGATTCTCTTTGCTTCCTATTTAGCAAGGCTTGGGAGAGAGAGAGAGCAACACACACAGAAAGAGAGAGAGGGGGGAGGAAGGGACAAACAATGAAACATTCTGTTTATTTATCCACAGAAGAGCGGCGGCGCAAAAAAACGGCGCAAATTCGTTAACGTGACAGACGACGTCGAACGTGCGTTTTTACTTTCCGCGTGCATCGGTGTCCTTGCGCTGCCGCCTCATCCAGGTAACCTTTCTAATCCTGATTAAATTACTGCAATTAGAACAGCAGCTCTCCTACCTCCCCCCATATTTCCCTAATAAACAATACGCCATCTTAAATCCATTCGATGGGATTTGCATGGAACAATGCTCGAGCTCGTGCGATTTATTTCCATCTCTACAGAGGAATTAAGTGCATTTTTTAACAGCTAATGGTATAATGTGGGCTTATTTCTCATGCAATGCGTTTCTTTTATGTCGCTCCTCCACTCCTTCTATTTGCAGGAACTTTGCTTCCACCCTGTTTATTTGAAGTCTAAATCAAATGTGGCTTATTGGACCGGCTCTTCTTTTGCGTACGCGGAGGTGCGCGGATTCCGTCTGTAATTGCTACACGACCTCTCAAAACACACCCCTGTTGCCTCAGCCAGACTGTGTTTTCTGTATTTGTTTTATTAACTTTAGCGCGTTGTTTGCCATTGATGTGGAATAAAGGAGCAAATAAAAGTTGACATACTTGTGCTTTTTTGCTTTTTTTAACTCCAGCGCCTGCCAGCCCGAGTCGGGGCATATTCTCTCATTACGTTTGGAGTGTATGTCATACGCCGTGTGTAAGCATGATCATTATATTGTGTGCGCGAGGTGCGCCCTCGCGCTGGCAGGAAGTGTTGTTCTGCCGGTACAATCCCTCCGAGAGCGGATCGTCACATCTGAGGGCACCTGGGGAACGCGAGCAGCACGGCTATGAGGAATACCTCGAATTGAACAAAGTCGGAGAAACAAAACAAAACAAAAACAAAGAAATAAGATCAAATATAGGAGGAGGGGGGAATAAAAAAAAAAAAAAAAGCTCTGGGTCTAGGAGCAAATCTATTAAGTATTAGCTTAAGGGTTTCTGTCATTAAATGCAAACTATAGTGGGCTACGGGGGAATAAAAATAATGGAAGCATGCCGTGATTACTGCGCCAGTGAGAACACTTCATATTCTCCTCTCCCAAGGTTTTCTCTAACAAGATCTTTCTTTCCGTCTAATATTATGAATAGCATAATTGTTTTGCTGTCATTAGCATTGAATATTTCCCTGCCTTTGTTGTCATACTGGAACCCGATCCTTTATTCAGCGACCACTCGTTCTTTCTCTCCCCGCTGGAAGCGCCGAAGCCTACTGTACGGTACGTCGGCAAGGTACGAGACAGGAGTGAAAGAGAGTGAAATTACGAGGCCTTTCAAAAGCTTTCAGCTCCGCCAAAGTTGATATCGGAGTAAATTAGCGTCAGGAAAAATATTTTTAGAGATCGCACAGCTGCTGGAGGAGAGCAACAGGTACCATCCAGTGGGCTTGACAACAGCTTTTACAATTAATTGCTCTTTGAAACCAGAATTTGCGGCGCTGAGTGACAAGGCGCTAATTCACCTAGGTTGAAGTTAAAATGGTAATATTGAACATGTGAAATAGCACCTCGCCTTCACCCGACGAGCCTTCATCACACTCCGCACAATGGAGCGAGTGGAGATGCACCAACACTGTCTGTCACCTCCGAGACTTCCAAGGAGAGCGAAAGCGAGCGAGCAGTCTTTCATTGCGAGAGCGCTTCCCTCCGGCGGTGTGCTCTGAGATGGAGAAGCGTGGGACAGGGCTCAGAGAAACAGTCTGATGTGTCGTGTCAAGAGTCTACCTTTACTCTGTAATAAGACTGTTTGACAGCTCTTAAATGTACCACAACAGTGCGCTCGGAGCCTGACAGCATTTAAACTCCCGGTGACAGGTTAAACGTCATCTGTCAGAGATGAACGATTCGTCTCTGAGTCTTTTACAAATCAGTCGTACGCAACGTCCCGGTTCATCGCAGGTTCTCCGGTCCCGACTCTCACCTTAAGGATTACGGAGGGCCTCCGCGCTCCCGGGGGAGGGATTAAGTGTGCGTAAAACACGGACCGGGTGACCCTCGGGCCGTACGTATCATCGGAGTGTGACGGGCTCTCCCGCCTCTCCGCGGTCGCCCCGACGCAGGGGCTGCGTGGATGCTAGCAGACTAACACGAGCCATATTACTGTTAATTAGCCACCTGATGAGGACAGCATTACTGGCAATTACCAAGTTTCATCCCCGCGCCGCTTTTTGAGTGCGGAGATCTCTTTTTATCGAAAGGGAGATGAAAGTCAGGGGCAAATAGCGAGAGGGAAAAAAAGGAAATCAAGTGATGTTTTGTCTGTTCTGTGGTATATTCTCTCTCTCGTTCTCGCTCGGCGTCTGTAATGGTTCTAGCTGTCCGTAAATTAGGAGACCGCAATAATTACTTAGTAGTAATTGCTATGTGGTAAACGAGCATGTCATTGAGGTGACATGCACTGGTGTGTTTGCGTGTGGAGTAAATTGTGTTTTTAGAAAAATGAATTCGAATTTGGAAACTGCACACTGTATGGCAGTGGTTCTTAACTGGTGGGTCGCAGGTCTGTTCTGATTGGGTCATGGACAGTACAGTTTTTAATTTTTTAATAACATATAAAAGCAATATTATATTTACATAAAATATAATATTTAAATATATATATATATATCTAATTTTTATTATTTTTTTATAATGAAATCACAATAAATTACATATAGCGTAGACTTCACATTGATTTGCTTTATTATAAATTGTGGTGGGTCAAAGGTCTGTTCTGACTGGATCATGGACAGTACAGATTTTTTTTTTTTTTTTTTTTTTTGATAAGATTATGTAAGAACATATAAAACCAATATTATATTTATATAAAAATATAATATTTTAAAAAATATTTATATTTGAAATCAGATTTTTTAATGAAATCACACAAAATTATACTGTATATATTTTTTATTATTTTTAATAATGAAATCAGAATCAGAATTAGTTTTATTTGCCAGGTGTGTGCAAACACACGAGGGATTTGTTGTGTGTTTTTTTTTTTTTAAGGTGCTCCTGGTACATACATGCATACATACATAGATACATACATACATATCTGACATGAGAACAGAAAAACATTTAAATAAAAACTTAAATAAAGAATAATGTGTTTGAATCTGGAACAGAAGACTTATTTACAGATTTGTGCATTATTTACATAATAATACTAGAGAAAAAGGCAATAATCACTATTATTATTATTATAATTATTATTATTATTAAATTTATATAAAAATATAATATTTTTAAATATATATATATACTTAAAATCAGATTGTTTTATTGAAATCATACTAAATTATACTATATATAGCACATACTTATATTTCTATTGATTTGTTTTATTATAAATTGTGGTGGGTCGCAGGTCTGTTCTGATTGTGTCATGGGCAGTTCATAAAATATATCTAAAAACAATATATATATAATATCTGATTTTTATTATTTTGCAATAATAAAATTACACTATTATTATTATTATTATTATTATTATTATTATTATTATTATTATAAAATGTATATAAAAACATAAGATTTTTAATTAATATTTAAAATCAGCTTTTTAAATGAAATCACACAAAATTATGATGTATAGAGCACATACTTATAATAATCATATTGATTTGTTTTAATATAAAAAAGCAGTTTTTTATTATTTGTAAAAATGAAATCACACTATTATTATTATTATTATTATTATTATTATAAAATTTAAAAACCTATTTTAACTCAGATTTTTTTTATGAAATCATACAAAATTATACTGTATATAGCACATACTTATAATATTCATATTGATTTGTATTATTATAAATTGTGGTGTGTCGCAGGTCTGTTCTGATTGCGTCATGGACAGTTCCTAAAATATATATAAAAACAATATTATATTTATTTTCAAACATTTTTATGTTTAAAATCAGATTTTTATTTTATTTTTGTAAAATAATGAAATCACACAAAATTATATATACTGTATACTTATAATATTTATATTGATTTGTTTTATTATAAATTGTGGTGGGCTGCAGGTCTGTTCTGATTGGATCATGGACAGTACAGTACAGATTTCCTTTTTTTTAAGATTAAGTAAAAATATATAAAAACAATGTTCTATTTAAATAAAAATATAAAAATTTATTTCAAAACTACATTTAGATTTTTATTTTTTTTTAATACTTATACTCTTATACTCTTTTAATACTTATAACATTCATATTGATTTGTTTTTATTATAAATTGTGATAATAATTATTTTTGATTATTCTGTACTCAGACAGTACAGATTTTTAATTAGACTGAGCAAAAATATATATATAAAAACAGTAT
This sequence comes from Cirrhinus mrigala, assembly GCA_036247105.1. Classification (NCBI taxonomy): domain Eukaryota; kingdom Metazoa; phylum Chordata; class Actinopteri; order Cypriniformes; family Cyprinidae; genus Cirrhinus; species Cirrhinus mrigala. The sequence goes on from CM070013.1 coordinate 25,082,326, forward strand.
TATATTTATATTCAAAAATAATTATAAAAATAATTCTTTTTCAAAAATACATATATTCAAAATCAGATTTTTATATTTTTTTTAAAAAATGAAATCACACAAAATTACACAGAGCATATGCTTAGAATATTTATATTGATTATATATATTATAAATAGCAGTGGGTTGCAGGTCTGCTCTGATTGAGTCATGGACAGTACAGATTTTTGGTAATATATATAAATCCATGTATATATTTAAATCCATGATTTTATTAAATATTTTATTAAATATTGCACAATATTATCAGCATTATTCTAGCATTTAATAATAATAATAATAATTAAGCATTACAATGAACAAGAAAGGTCTGTTCCATGCTAAACGTTACTTACGTGGAAGTGTGATGTTTGTGCAAGCATGTGAGAATATGTCATCATGTTCCTCGGTATGAAGAGAAAGTCACAAGTCGCGTCTGTTCCTTTACATCTGTGGGTTCACTGTGCGCATTGCAGGCACCATATGTTTTTAATTATCATAATAGAACCTGGTCAGAGAACAACACACACTCACACGAGCGCTTTATTACCACACTCACTGGAGAGAGGCGGATTGAAAACAAGAGAAAGACTGAGAGCTAGAAAGGCATATAAAGTTAAAAGAAGTTAGCGAGGGGGGGGGGGGTATGGAAAAGATGAACTTAAAGCTGACAGGAAGACAGGAAGTAGTGCACTCTCTCTGACCCACACCAGACTGGGGTCAAGACCCGCCCAAGAGAGGGACTGATCCTACACCCTCCTGACAGTGATAATTGGCCACTGGTGACTAAACACCATTTACATTTAACTACCCACTCCTGTCTGCTGGGCAAGATACATGCTAACACTCGCACACACACAGGCGCTAAAATGAAAGGAGTAAAAATACTGGGAATTCCTAGAACGTATTCTTTAAAGGTTTTTTTATTCAGAGTTTGTAAGTCTGCCATGACATATTAAGGAGGACACATTGTAAATTGATAAACCCAAAGGGATTTGCACAGAAGAAGAAAAGGAAAGACATAAACCAATCCACCTAAGCATACAGTACACATCTTTTCTTGAGTTGACTTTCGACAGTTATTCACTCGCTTTCATACACCCAGTCCCTATTTCTCTCCGTTTCCTTCTATCTTTCTCCGTCTCCAATCATCTGTCATTCTCACTGAGTGGTTTGGAGTGAATGGGGACAGGGTTCACTGCTTTTCCACCAGGGGGTGTCATGGCCTTATGAACTAGGACGGTTGGGGTGAGCAGCCCCCCTCTTTCAGCAGTCCTTCAAGTCTGATCACTCTATACGTACATCCTCTCTCTCCTTTTTTTCTGTCTACTACAGAGCCGTGGCTTGAGGAATGTCTTGACTGTGTGGCAAAACTGGATTGTGGGTGGTGGCTGGACAGCTCTTAGCGGTAAACATCTGAAACCTGGGCTCCTAAGCACCATCTAGGGCCTCAGACACTCACACAGACACGCGCTTTATACTATTAAGCAGGGTAGAGATGAAAATTCACACACTTTAGACAGGCCGGGTAACTGCGCTCTGTACTACGAGCGTGCGCTCGCAACTGCTCCTGTGAGAAATCTAAATGTGGCCATTTTTCAAGACGGCTAATGGAGACAGGGCGGGTGAATCAAGATAACTGTTTACACTGCAAGCTACGACGACCACGACAATGAAAACAACAACAAAAACAAAACGGGGTGAGGGTAGAGAGTGTGCGAAAAGCTCGGCGAGAGCGATGGCGGCAGACAGAAAGGACACTAATAATCTCATTTCTCTTGTCCGTCCGCTTTTTTTTCTTTGCTGTAAGTGGTGCTTCACAATAAATGAAAGCACTTTTTCTGGTGACACGTTTCCATTCTTAAAGCGCACCAGCAAACATTTAAAAAATGTTGAAGGCTACGTTGTTACTGTCTGCTGGCCGTAACAACATTTCACACAGGTGCCACAGATAACCGGGACTGATGTGTGGTTATTATAACACGCGTAGCTTGTGATGATACGTTGTTAAATTAAGGGGAAGACAAAGAGGAGCGAAAGAAAGACAGACAAAGAACACAATGCTCGAGACGTGTGCAATGTATAGATGAAGATATGCCACTAACAGACCTAGTATTGATTATATGATACACTTACACAATGGCTGCCTTGCACAATGGAACAAGGCCATTAAGCAATGTGAACAATACAAAGCTAATCCACTAGACTACACACAGTCTGAGGTGTCTGATAGAACTTGACTCTAAATCGCAGATGCACTTCACGATTATTATGATAAGCTAGATTCTTTCTAGTTTTAGCTTTCTGGTTTTTGTTGTGGTTCAAGGAAATAAATATGCACGAGGGTTAATCTACAATACCGTGAATGTAAGATGCTTGACATGCAAGAGAGAGTAAATGTGTTTGTGTGTCTTATAAAAGCGGTATAATAATGAGGGTGTCACTTTAAAATGACTCTCAGTCATTCCATCCCGGATGTCAAGGCATACCATATTCAGCGGAGATTTCTAAATATTAATGATTTATGCACTATTTGCATACAAACCTAATGCCAAGCCACTTCAGATAATCATATTTTGCCCTGAATTAAATTTTCAGAGGGATTTTTGCTTCATCTATGCCCAGCCCCAAGGAATCGTGCCGAATGTGTTTCACTCAATTTTGTACAAGAGACCCGAGCACAAAAGACTCAAGATCAGATAGTTCCACCTGTATGGTATTTTACATCTATTTTGCGTTCAAATGGAAAATAAAGTGCTTGTGCTGTTTTTGTATCTGTGAGTCAGTTTGTATATACGCATAACATTGGTGAGGTGAATTGTGAAATATACTATTATACAGAGGAGACTGTGTGAATGCACATAATGTGCAAAACAAAAATCATATTCTTAACAACTATATCTGTGTTGTTTTCCAGTAAAAAGATCTAAACATCCGTAAAACTGATTGTTTTTAACTTTTTTAAACATGCATATTCCAACCAAAATGTGGAAAACAAGTGAAAAAATCTGCAAGATGCACAAGACAAAATACAATTATATTTTCCATGCATTTGAAATCAAGTCTTAAAGGAGAAGTTCACTTCCAGAACAAAAATTTACAGATAATTTACTCACCTCCTTGTCATCCAAGATGTTCATGTCTTTCTTTCTTCAGTCAATAAGAAATTATGTTTCTTGAGGAAAACATTTTAGGATTTCTCTCCATATAGTGGAGTTGTAGATATGTGGTGCCTGCGAGTATGAACTTCAAACAAAATGCAGTTTAAACGCAGCTTCAAAAGGTTCTAAACGATCCCAGCTGAGGGTCTTATCCAGCGAAACAACTGGTTATTTTCTAAAAAAATGACAATTTTTATACTATATGCTCATCTCGTCTAGCTCTGCGTATACTCTGTGTATTCTGGTTCAAGAAAGTTAGGGTATGTTGAAAAACTCCCATCTCATTTTCTCCTCCAACTTCAAAATCGTCCTACATCGCTGCAGAAGTATACCGTCCCAGTGTTTACGTACTTAGGTAAAACAGCATGTAGGACGATTTTGAAGCTGGAAGAGAAAATGAGATGGGAGTTTTTCGACCTGCCCTAACTGTCCTGAACCGGAATACACAGAGTACATGCAGAGACGAGCGTTTGAGGTTAAAAAGTATAAAAATTTTAATTTTTATTAGAAAATAACCAATTTGTTTCGCTAGATAAGACCCTTCTTCCTCAACTGGGATTGTTTAGAGCCCTTTGAAGCTGCATTTAAACTGCATTTTGGATGTTCAAACTCGTGGGTACCATGGAAGTCCACTATATGGAGAAAAATCCTGAAATGTTTTCCTCAAAAAACAATTTCTTTACAACTGAAGAAAGACATGAACATCTTGGATGACAAGCGGTGAGTAAATTATCTGTAAATTTTTGTTCTGGAAGTGAACTTCTCCTTTAATATTTTCTGTAGTTTTGCTTTTTAAATATATTTGTTTTTCGTTAATTTTTTAAGGATACATACATACATAGTTTAAAGGAAAACAGCACAAAAATAGTTGTTAAGAATGCATTTAAATCTCTCTCTCTTACACACACACACACACACAAACTCACACACATGAAGAACAGGTTGAGCGGTGATACTAACACATTCCCTTCAGAAAAGGAAGAATAAACTGTCTGTTGACTTCTCCTTGTGGTCACTGAATGGTTTTACTGTATGTATTACTCAAACATGCCCACACACTGTCACAGCGTATACAGAGGCGCTCGGCTGCCCGTCAGCATCCACCAGCGACAAACTGATGGAGTCATGCTTTAAAAATGCCAAACAAAAAACTTTTGTTCTCTAGACAAAGCCTTATCTCTAAAGGTCAGTCCCTCTTCACAGCGGCAGGAGAGGAGGACGTCACAAGGGCACTTTTCAAAAGTCTTTGATTAAAGAAGGATATTACAATACGATACATTCACTACGATGACAAAAAACTAGCATTCATTTTCAGCCAAGTGAATGACCTCCTCTAAATATTAAATATGCAACAGGTTCCTCCATGACAGACATATTTTCCATAATTGAAAGGTCAAAAGCACCATTAATTGTTAATGTAAACCGTTTTGAAGGGGGGAAGCGAAACACATGGCAGTCTTGAGACTTTTCTCTCTATTGTATTTATTGTCTACCTTGTTTGAAAGACGGTGTAAAAATGAACAGACTATGGTGTTCCTTTGTTTTGTAACTTCAAACTATCACGGTGGAATGATGGTTAATTCTTTAACACAGCTGCACAAATATTTGTTCATCTCACTGACTTTTCGTGTTTTTCCAAGGTTATGACTAGAGATTTAGCCTGCTTTTTTTTCTCTCTCTTTCTCTCTTTCTTTCTCCAGATAACTGACTCACGTCGTTGACTAGTTCAGCTGACGTGAGTGTTAGTTGTTGATTCACTTGTGGTCAACATTATGGTGAAACAGAGATCCAAATGTCACTGGACAAAAAATACCAGATGTAGTAGCCTACCTATAGACAGCTTATATTGAAATAACTTCTTAAAACAAAATAACTAACTGACACCTAGACAGACTGTTGATAAATTTATGGTTACTAATCAAGCATAATAGACAACACAAATAAACTGGATTGAATGAGTAATATAATAGTTACAAATTAATGTAGCAATAAGTATTAGGATTTGTGGGAATGAAGCGGCTTAATAAAACATGTCTGGTAAAAAACCACACTTGCAGTACTAGTTTAAACCACCCTGTTTAATCCTACACCTATTTGCAGTAAGATTGTTTTAATGGGAGCAAAAAAAAAAAATATCTGCCTTGCTCTTCTGTGTTTGCAGAGTACAAGTAATAACACCAATGTACAGCACCAAACTAAGAACGTCTGTCTCAACTCCAGACTTGAAAATTAGTTGTCTCATCAATGAATAATATATTAAGAACAAAAAGAAAATGTAGGATACATAATTTTATTGCCTGACTGTTTGACTTCAGCGAAAATAATCTCTCAACTGTAAGAAATACCCTTAAAAAAGGGCATCGAAAGGCTGTGGCACCCACTTACTTTCTACTACAGCTGCCCAAACCAAACTACAAATTCGATTCTTAGAGATTTACTCTCTTTTTTCATTCACAGTTACTCTCTTTTCCTTTTTATCACGAAATTTTCAGAAAGGGCAGTGTGAAGCACAGTAGTCTCAAGGAGCACCAGTAACCTTAGCAGAATCATGAAAGCTGACAGATCATTTTTCACAAGGCCATAGATCCCGGGCTCTTATAAAGTAATGGGCTTTTGGGAGAGGCCTTTATGAAAGCTAAGATAGTTAAGTTCTGTGAGCTAGAGATGACACAGGGACCATCAGCTCCTGGTCTGTTCCAAAGCAGACACCCTTATTCCCAGAAAGAGGAGGGAAGGAGAGAGGGTGGGACTGGAGCTCTTGTAAAATGACAATATAATAAAGATTAATATGTTACTTTGTCATCCTGATGGTCTCTAAACTTGCCCGAAATAAGGTTGAAATCACTCAAAAGCAAATCTTGCTCCTTTAGAGAGTTTCTGTATTGGTGCAGTTCTGACCAATGAGGGAAACACTGAACAAACGTCTCAATGTGTAACTGGTTCACAAATAAGAAAGAGTAGATGCTGTATTTATGATGTGTTGCTCATAATGCAGTGTATACCATGTGTTTACTTGTCAGAGAGTGTGTATGTATAACAGTAAGGCACTGTTCATTGATATGTGACAGTAAAAGAGAGGTTTATGCTGTCATGCTCACCAGAGGGGTCGTTTCTTTTCATGCTGCTGTTGCCACTGCCTCCTCCGTTGGAGCTGCCGCCAAGGCCTCCGTTGAAGGCTGCGAGGTTCTCTGAACTGTAGGCCCGCAGGACAGATAGCATGTTCATCTGATGCTCCAGGTGGGTCTGATCAGGCTTTACCAGGCCAGGAGGACCGCCGCTTGGGGAGAGAAGACCAAGGCCTGTCTGCTGCTGCCACTGCTTCTCAGGGGTGGGAGGCTGAGGAGGAGAAAGGCCAGAGCTTTGGGGACCCATAGTTAGCTTGCATCTTTGGATGTCCTTCCCTGAAAGTGGAGATTCAGGAAGCATTTGCATGGACCCGCGGTCCTCCTCCTCAGCATCGCCCATCTCCATGTCTTCTTCTTCCTCCGCCTCCTCTTCGTCATCTGAACGCATATGCCTCTCTGTAGCAGTGGGGTTGAGCAATGATTTGTCGCGACTTACTTCGTCTTCCTCAGACTGGCCGCCATGTTCTTCAGATGCTTCTATTTCGCTGCAGGAAGCCTTGTCGGATAGGTCGTCCAGAGGGCCCTGACCACCCATATCACTGGGCTGAATTTGCTGCTGGTCCAGGAATCCAACAGGCCCTCTAGCAGAGCCATCATACACAGGACCAAAGGGCTTGTAGAAGTCACTGGAGAATGTGCCCATGGAGGCTCCATGCGGGGGCTGCTCCAGATGGTTGGACCAGCCTGCTTGTCCCTTCAGATCCCCAGACTCAGTCTCTCTGTCCCTGGACGAGGCTCCCTCATGGTGATGAAGAAGGCCTGGTGGTGGAGGAGCCAAGCCAGTAGCCTTGCCTGCATGGGAAGACTCTCCCAGGAGGTGTTCCTTAGCATCTTTTCCTGGGCCACACTTGCCTTTACCCAGGTGGTTGGCTTGCAGGTGGAGGGCCATCAGCTCCACAGAGGCAGTTGTGAAGGAGCAGAAGAGGCAGCCATGCCAAGCGACATTGTCCTGGATGGTGATGGAGGCTCCGGGGAGGGACCCCGCTTCAGGTCTAACGGACAAATCCAGAGGCTCGTACTGGGAGCGGCCACCCTCAGCTGGCTTGACGTCACTGGTGGGATTCTCCTCCTGGTTGGCCTCGCTGGCTCTTTTGGTCTTGGCCTCGGCGCTCTCCTGGCTAAAGTGCTGGCCATGCAGCTGACTCTCTCTCATCTCCTTCTCTTTCTTCATGGAGTTGAGGACAAAGCTGTCCATGAAAGCCTGCAGGGAGCCCTGGAAGTTGACACCGTTTCCCACCATGCTCTGGTAGGCTCGGCCCAGGTCGGAGAAGCTGGCAGGACTGTCCCCTGTAGAGGCTGGCCCCTCGGGACTCTTCATGCTCTCCGCGGTGGGCTCTGGCCCCGGTCCGTGGCGATCGCGTTCCCTTTCACGGTCTCTGTCTCTGGGTGAGAGCATTCCTGGTGGTACCCACTGGTGTGGGAGCATCTGACCCCCTCTGAAGTCAAGACCAGAAGGCATCACCCCTTTGAAGACCCCGCGAAGGACGTCGGGGCGAGCAAAGACCCCGCTGCTACTGCTGTTCTTGGCGTGGTCATCCTTGTGCTCGGAAGATGGAGGGTGGTTGGCTGATGGGCCGCTTCCGTTCTGTCGCTCACGGTGATGGCGCTCCAGGTGGTACTTCAGAGAAGCTGACTGAGTGCCTGCATAGTCGCAATGAGGGCACCTGTAGGGCTTTTCACCTACAGTGAGAGTGATAGAAAGAAACAAAGACAGACAGAAGCTGATGTCAGTACAGCAGTAATAATAAAGGTGCCAACAAGCTCAGCAGGAACCCTGGGCTTGTTCCACCTGTCAGAAGCAGAGCAAAAAGAAAAACAACATGTAAATATTTGACAGGCATCATGTCAGGGATTACGTCAAGCCTCTCTAAATCTCACATTCTGCAGCGTTCGACCACATTTATCACTTAGTAAACAGTCCATCAGCCTTTTTGAGAGGAGGGAGGAGTTTCAATACGGGTCGATCCAGCTCAATCCAGATCCTAGGAGTGAGCCATCACTCACGTCAGCGCCATAAAAAACATATCACCATATGGTGCCTTCAGTCCACTACAGAGATCATATTTTCAACTGACAACAAAACTGTCTGGATGTTATCTCTGTTCACATGGGGAACTGCAGGCTTGTGGTGCTGCTGGTTGCTGCTGTCTTTCGCTCTCTCACTTTCCGTCTCTCTCCTGGCCTTGTCTGCTGTCAAGCCTCTACCTTGGTGGTGGAGCTGCTCTGTGGACATTCTCTATTTGCAGTTTATCATAGTGAAGATAAATCAAGCCCCACAGAAGCTCTTTATTCCCCCCGGAGGACAACTGTGACCCCTCAGTCCAAAACGCACCCAATAAAAGGGCCTCATTTGAGAGCGAAGATAGTCTAAATGATATAAACACACCATATGTGGTGCACATGAACATTCCTCATAAGGCAGCCTCACACTGTGGATTACAAAATGCTAACCAGCATGAAATGTACTGTAAAAGAAGGCATGCAGGCAGTTTAGAAACACATGCATATGTACGAGGACTCTTGTTAAAAGTGAAAAGGGAGTAGCTTTTAACAAGAGAAAGAGTCTAAATTGCATTTGCATGATCCGATCAATATCGATATAAAATACGCTCTGACAACAATTAGAATAGGCTCGGAATGAAAGCTAGATTTATAAGATCAATAAGCAATAAACTAAATGCAAGGCTTGATTTTTGAGACCCTGTAATGTTTCAGGAATTAAATGATGACGTGCGAGGTGGAAAAAAAGACAGCGAGAGAGGGAGTTTCGAGAGATATGGGAAAATGAAAATAAAAGCATGTTTGTCGGTGTGTGTGTGTGTGTGTGGCTATAAACGCTTAGATTATACACATGGAAAACATTTTTTAACCCAGAAAAAATGTTGCATTGTTACGCAAGACTGAATTGAATGATTTAAGTCTGGCTCTGTAGTAAATCATGGATATAATTAGCAAATGGCATAGTGCTCAAGTAATTTATCATTATTTGGAGGGCGCCATTCCAGAAAAAGAATGGAAGATCTGCAGACCCACTGCACAGCTTCCTAAATAAGGGATTCGCAAACATAAACTCAATACTATATTGATAAGGAACAAATATACAGGGGGGCATATTGTGAAGGGCAGGAGAGAGGGTGAGAAGAAAAAAAAAAAGAAAAAGAAAAGGGTCTTTTGTTCTTTTACACAAGAGCGTTTGAAGCGCATATTCAAAAGACATCATACAAGATGAGCTTTTAACCCAATAAGTGCTTATCCTCTGAGCAGGATAACAGAGGCTTGGTGTGATTCAATAAGGAAACGTCCTTGATGCAAATGATCATTTTCAGTTCCTTTAACTGGAAGGAATGATATTCTGTACCCAAAATTAGAGTACAATTAGAGTGATCTGCTTTTCTCCACCCCATCTTGTGCGTCTGCTTATGAAAATACTAATAACATTAACATTTATTTTTACTTTTAAATAAAGCATATTAGGACCAATGTTAAAATGCTAAAACAAAAATCATTCAGGCTAATCGATTATTATGCATATATGTTTCTTTTTCATTGGTTGTGTGTTTATGCGAGTGTGTGCTCGAGTGCATGTGCAAGTCTCTGTGCGTGTGGCATGTTCTTTGTGCACCATTTGGGCTCAGTAAGACATCTGCTCCATCATACGTCAGGGGCACGTGTGACATCTGGGGAATATACTGTATCCTGCCTTGCAACATTACACACAATTTACTGCTAAAGGTCATTATGTACCCGTTAATCCACTTTTAATTGATATCCACACAAACAACACAACCTCAGGGAAACAAAATGGATCGCCAAGGCAGAGAGGTAAAGAGATTATTATTTTTCATCTTTTGAAACCAGAGAGTGCAAAACTCTGAAAAAAGTTTCCAAAGCTCACTCTTAGGGCTGATGGACTGTGTTAATAAAAATAGGGAGGAAAAAATACATATCAAATTGCCATCTGGTATAGTGTGACAGGCTTTATATAAATTACAGAGACCTCTCACTGTGAGTAGTACATATCCATTATCATTTCGCAAGTTCACTTCTAACGGAACGCTTTCAGTCTCAACACTTGAAGAAGTCCAGCGCAAACTGATTTCATATGGATTTGTGTGATTTGTCATGACTCCATAGTAACAGTTCAGAATAAACACCCACAGCCTTTACAGAAGGGCAATTAAAATAGTTAATAGATATGACATACTTTAAGATGAATTTCCATATGGCTTTACAGAATGGTGAAAAGACAGCCTGCATTGCACAGGGGGATAGAAACTGAGAGAGAAAGAGATTGACTGCACTGGAAAAATAGATGTGTGCGTGTTTTTTTTTTTTTTCTTCCTTAAGCTATGCTTTATCTATGCCAAATGTAGAAACGAGAATGTCAAGGTGTTCGAGTTCTCAAGCCCTACACAAAGTACCCACAACTTCTATTTACATTTTAAATTACCCTTTACTGTATGGCCCATTACTTCAATCCTTCCATTCATCTTAAAGACTTAAAAACTAACTCACCATGTAGTAAGCAAATAAGCATTACCGGAGAGAACGAAAACAAAACTAAATAAATAGGAACGAAACAAAACCGCAAACCAAGCACCAGACGACAAAGTCGAATTTTCTACAGGGGAGTCTGCTGAGTGACCTTTGTAATTTACAACGCTTATGGTTTGGAACAGCAGCGACTGACCGCAGACCTGAGTTTTCTCCCGCTTCAAAGTAAACGTTCGAAATGTTGTTCGACGCAAACGTAAACCTCCGTCCGGCCGTGCGAGCCAGCTCTCCTCGGTTCAGTCCGAGTCTCGGCTCCCGATCAGCAAGGTGAACTCGCACGGCCGATGTCTGTCTGTCCTCTCCGTCTCTCTTCAAACAAAGGTGATTCGTCTGGCATGTTGGTTCTCCTATAGCCTCGAGTTATGCGTAGCCATTGTCAGGAGCAAGGACCTTTTTATTTTTTATCTACAGCTGCTTACTGCTAAATACTGCCTTGTCCAGAAGGGGACAATCTGTGTCTCTAATTGCTGTCACTGAAGCCTAGATTCATTATGTGACTTTCCCATTAAAATGTGAGCATTAATTTGTATAATGAAATATCACCCACTGCAGTGTTCATTAGCTGTGGCCCCACACTATACGCTGCACAATGTTAGCTACCTAGAAAACTGTGCTTAATTTCACTAATGGATATTTTCCCGCTCACTGTTGGAGAGGAAATTAATACTGTAACATTAGCTCTTTAACTTTTGGAGAAATTTAAATTCACTTCATTCCTTTCAAGCCGACGTTAGAGAGTCATTAATCTAACATTCTGTCGCACAATGCCCTGGCCTCCTCGGTAAGCAACGCCATTGTGATGGGATAACGGCGTTCGGGATTGAGGCCCGCTTTGTGTCATCCACATGTCTGATTGCTTTAAATCAAGGCAGGATATTTGTTTAATGTCAACGGCATAGTTTCAGCCTGATTGGAAGGGCCTGTTGTTCCTGTAAATTATTCGAGCAGAGCTAGACCGAGACCCGCGCCGTATCTCCGATGTCTGTCAGCCGGGAATCTTTATGACAAACCTATAACCGATCAGCAAAGAGTCACACATCTTGCAAGTACATCAGGGCCCGTGTAAATTGCTGCATCGACAGAAAGCGCAGCGGCCGCGTGTAAACGCGCTCGGGCCACACCGCACACACGTGGGCCATCCCGGCAAGCGGAGTGAGTGAGTGAGTTAACGGAGGCTTGGGACGAGGGCCTCTGTTTCCTCTCAGCTGAAATACGGCCCTACTGGGGACCCTTACCCCCTGCTCCGAGCAGGCATAACTCAACCTCCCTCAGCTAGAAACATATTTCCCCACTCCATCCGCTGCTCTCCTGTTAGGAGGATATAACCAGCCTGTCCAAAGCCTTAACCCCTCGGTTTAAATGTACGTTCAACATTTGATATTTTCAAACATTTTAAATTGAAATAAACTTTTTTTGTAATCAGATTTCTTAAGCCATTTCAAGGAAAATCACTCTTTCAATCTGCCTCCCAGTCCATATTAGATAATAACAAATGCAGATGACGGCGTTCTGCAGACTTCATATAAGTGCTGTATTGAAAAGTAATAGTATTCCCTGTGCTTCAGTTACAACAGAAAATGAAAATACTGCAGGCTGAGAGAGTTACACATCAGCTCCATTGTTAAGCATGCCTTATAATCAACCTTAATGCTCCAGAATAGCGCAGCTATGTGCTTCTTATTAAGTGGGACAAATACCATCTGGGTGGTCTCCGCTCTTCCTTGTATGCACATACCAAAAAAATAACAACCATCGATTCCCTAAGTTGCGAGTGATTTCCATTTACAGTTAAGGAAAGAAGCGGGATCAGCCTCACATTATTTGCTGAATGCATAAAGCTGCTTCTTTCTTTCTTTTTCCTCCCCTCTCTCTATCTTCTTTCTAATTTTATGCCTGTCCTTTTTATGACTGAAGCTTCACTGTGAACATGTGCAGGTATTTTTGATCTGACCCATTAAATTTACTTTCATCGGTCTAGCCCAGTGTATTTAGATATAATTAGCATTCTTAACAGAAGACTTCAATAAAATGACTTTCATTTAGATGATGTATGTTTATGTATATACACTACCAGTCAAAAGTTTTTGAACAGTAAGATTTTTAATGTTTTTTTTTTTTTTAAATAATATTCTTCTGCTCACCAAGCCTGTATTTATTTGATCCAAAACACAGCAAAATCAGTAACATTGTGAAATATTTTTACTTTTTAAAATAACTGCTTTCTATTTGAATATATTTTCAAATGTCATTTATTCTTGTGATCAAAGCTAAATTTTCAGCATCATTACTCCAGTCTTTAGTGTCACATGATCCTTCAGAAATCATTCTAATATGCTGATTTGCTGTTCAAGAAACATTTATCATTATTATTATTATTATTATTATTATCAATATTTAAAACAGTTGAGTACATTTTGTTCTTTGTTGAATGGGGAGATCGAAAGATCAGCATTTATCTTAAATAAAACGCTTTTGTAACATTATACACCATACCATTCAAAAGCGGTATAGCGCTATATTGGAAAGAAATTATAGAAATTAATACTTATATTCAGCAAGGATGTGTTAAATTGATCAAAATTGATTTAGTTTTTTTAATCATTTATCCCAAAATAAAAAACTCAAGGCAGTAACTTGAACGTAATTCAAACAATATATTTTGTTTAAACAATTATATATTTTATTTAAGAACTGATGTTCAGCTGTTATTTTTCACAATAAACTTATTTTCAAATCATCAGTCATCAGAGCTCTGAAAACATTTGTCAGAGATGCTGAGATGTATCATTAATTTCAACAAGCTGATTACAAAAAAAAATGTCTTCATGCCATTTGAAGTATGATTTTGATGTGACTAAGTGGTGATATCTAAGTGCGTGAGTTGTTAACTTACTTTTCTATTAGCCTTCCTATTAATGCCATTATATTGTCAATTCAGACAGATTCACGTTCGGGAGGCGGGATTTACTGTATGAACCAATCACAGCTGATCATAACCAGTCACAGCCAATCATAACGCAATGGAGGCATTGCCTCCTCTCAAGTGACTTTCCCCCATTCATTCTCAATTATCGCCCACCAAACTCATCGCATGGTTTACGGGGTCTGTTAAAACTCAGGGGAGGCCAGAGAGACGCGGACTCCCGCTTTAACTGTACCTGCCAGTGTCGCTGTTGGAGTGTTTTTTTAGATGTTACTATGTATAATAATATTTTGTAATTTAATATAACAGCATTATTATTTACTATAAATATATGCAGAAGCATTACATTACAGCCTTTCATTATTGTTGTTGTCAAATAATAATAATTCTTCAATTAAAATGCTGTCAGTGTTTACACACTCACACACATAAACAGAGACAGCAGTGTGCAGAATGTAAGGTGACCTCTGAGTGCTTATCCTGGTTATCCTGCATGTTAACTAGGCCAGCTGTGCCTGCTAGTGAGCCTCAGCCTTGCTCTTGGGTGGAACAGCAGGGTCTCCTGACAGCCACTGGACCAGCACTGCTCACATCATTACTCTGCTGGGCTGGGGCGTCCTGCCTCACATACCTGAAGTTCATTTATGGGCTTAGAGTTTTTAAATTCCACTATTTAAAATGTGCATGATTAACGCCAGGAAAAACTGGGATATGTGGTATGTACATCACTATATACATGTCAAACTAATGCAATTGTCTAAAATGCAGGAGTTTTTTTGCTCACCTGTATGTATTCTTAGATGGACCTTCAGATGGTGGGAGGTGCGGAAAGATTTGCCACAGTAGGGGCAGTCCTTCATGCTTGAACCCACACTTCGCTCCCGGTGCTGAGTAGTGGGGGGCTGGACTGCACTCACAGGTTTTGCCATCTCTTCCCCGACATCTAAGAAACAGAGAACCGGAGAGAGACATAATTCACAGACTGTTCTGTTTCACTTCAAACCAGCCGCACGGCAGAGAGGTTTTTCCTGTCTTGTTTCTTCTGTTGTTCTCTATCCTTTCAGCTTTTGCCACCCAAATCTGCTAACGCCACACAAAGTCAAACACATCAATGAGTTCATGTGCACCACTTTCCCCCTCCCCACCCTCCGCAACCTGACAGAACGCTGACAGTTCAGAAGCTTTCTTTAGAGATATCACCCCGACCCCCACCCAAGTACACTCACGTCCCAACGTTTTATCCAGCCTCTCATCATCTGTAGTGGGAAGCATATGGCAGATTGTGTTGAAATGAACAATACAAGGAGGAAAAAAAAATGAGAAAACAGCCATGTCAGCAACAGGGTCTTCGTTTCACCGTTGCGCCCCGGTTTTGACAGGTGACGTCGGCAGGGAGCTTGATGGAAAACGGTGATAACGAAGGGCCGCTCTGATTGAGCAATTGTCACACCAATAATGTCTAAGAGTGTCAACAAGTCCACACTTGGAGATAATTAGTCACTACGCTTATATGTGAGATGTCAGCAGTGTTACACCATGGTGAGTTACAGGGGGATCTCATATTGTGTGAAGCGTTTGACACTCCAGTGAAGTCAATGTGATACAAGACCAGGTCAGGTCCTTTGAGAAGTTACAGCTGTCTTATTTTATTTTGTTTTATTTTGTTTTATTTTATTTTATTTTATTTTATGTATTTTATTTTATTTTATTTTTTACTCTGTACACCTCACATCAATTGATACAAGAGATAAAAGAAAAAAATAAAAATAATAAAGTAAAATATATACAATGCAGAATAATGAGGAAATAACTGAGGAAAAGATAAAAATAAGCTTTGAGTTACAGTTGCCTGTTAGAAACTTTGCAACCATGAGCTTATTTATTTTTTGTTTTATTTTCTGTTTGTTTATTTGTTTGTTTGATTGATTTTGTTTTGTGTAGTTATTTTCAGTTTTTGTGCGTGTTTGCTTTGTTCATTCTGTTCTGTTTTTTTTGTTGTTGTTTGTTTTGCTTTGCTTTGTTTCTCTTAGTTTCGTTTTGTGTTTTATTTTTTGTCTTGTTTTGTTTAGTTTTGACCAAGGTTCAAGAAGGTACCAGGAAACTAAACCAAGATACAGAACCAGGTCAACAGGTCGTTTGAGAATTTAATTTAATTTTATTTTATTCTATTTTATTTTATTTTATTATACTCTGTAAACCTCACATCAATTGATACAAGAGATAAAAGTAATAATAAAAAATAATAAAGTAAAAATAAAGTAATAAAGTAAAATATATGCAATGCAGAATGAGGAAATAACTGAGGAAATGATAAAAATAAGCTTTGAGTTACAGTTGCCTATAAGAAACTTTCCAACCATTAGCTTATTTATTTTTTGTTTTATTTTGTTTGTTTATTTGTTTGTTTGATTTTGTTTTGTTTTGTTTTGTTTAGTTATGTTCAGTTTGTGTGTGTGTGTTTTGTTTTGACCAAGGTTCAAGATACCAAAAAAATAAACCAAGATACAGAACCAGGTCAACAGGTTGTTTGAGAATTTAATTTAATTTAATTTAATTTAATTTAGCTTATTTTATTTTATTTTTTTTTGTTTTATTTTCTGTTTGTTTATTTGTTTGTTTGATTGATTTTGTTTTGTTTTGTTTTTAGTTATTTTCAGTTGTGTGTTTGTGTGTTTTGTTCATTCTGTTTTGTGTTTTTTTTGTTTTGTTTTGCTTTGTTTTGTTTTGTTTCACTTAGTTTCATGTTTTGTCTTGTTTTTGTCTTGTTTTGTTTTGTTTTGACCAAGGTTCAAGATACCAAGATACTAAACCATGATACAGAACCAGGTCAACAGGTCCTTTGAGAATTTTATCTTATTTTATTTTATTTTATTTTTTATATACAAAACATGAAAGAAAAAAAGAAAAAGAATAAAACAAAATATATACAGTTCAGAATAATCTAACAAGTTACAGTTGCCTATTAGAAACTTTCCAACCATTCGCTTATTTGTTTTTTGTTTTTTGTTTTGTTTTGTTTTATTTTTTGTTTTGTTTTGTTTTGCTTTGCTTTGCTTTGTTTTCTTTTGATCAAGGTTCAAGGTAACAAGGTACTAAACCAAGATACAAAACCAAGTCACAAAGTCCTTTGAGAATTTTATTTTATTTTATTTTATTTTATTTTATTTTATTTTATTTTTTTATTTTATTTTATTTTATTTTATTTTATTTTATTTTATTTTATTTTATTCAATAAAAAATTCCCACAACTCAGAATAAGCTAACAAAGTTGCATAAAACAGATATTCTGTTAAAACCATTACCCATGCTTTAAAGCTGTGCATAAACTCTTCATAAATTCCTCCGTAAAAGTTAGAAAAAAATGCTGCTGTGTTTTAGAATTAAGAGAGAAAAAAACTCACCCCATTTTCACACATGCTGGCCCTAAAAACACATTTACCCTGTAACGGCATTTGGCTTTGCCCCTTAACTTCAGCTCAAGAAGGTCTGTGAGCGTGTGACCAGCCACAGTGCAAAAAAAAAAAAAAAAGCGGTTTGTAAATGCTTTCTTATTTCTGCGCCTACACATGATACGGTGTGTGTGTAGGGAGAGACGTCGTCTGAATGGTGCAACCCACTTTAGCAACCATTTGCCTCAATCAAAAGCTTTTGTACGAGTAATCTTTCTTTCTTTCCACGCTTTTTTTCCTCCTCATTTCTCTACCCTCTTTTAAGAATCAAATGAGATTTGAGAAGTTAAAAAAGAAAGAGTGAAGTCAGCATCTCCTTCTCTCTTGTGACTGATCACATTCCTGCAATTTGCTGCCTCCGTTTTGCCTACACGCAGTACATTGTGATGTGTGCCCCCATTTTCTGACCCAAACATATACTCACAACGAAACAAACACAAACAACGACTCTGACCCACTTTAGCCCGGTACCCAGACGCTTACAAACATTACTCCTATTGGCAAATTTTACAGGCTTTTAGCGAAAAGAGAGGACGTTATTGTCCCAGAGCCACACACACACATACACTGTATACTGTATAAGTGTAAATGTGGCATTTGAGTGCCAATCATTACTCACACAATATTAAACGTTCCTTTAGATCCAGATTTTAACGTAACCCATCAGTCATATCGCTCTCATTCTTACCTACATACTAGAACATCAGACAGACAGATACATGAGCATACAAAGCCTTTACAGGTAAAACTGTTCTTTCATCTCTCTCTCGCTCTCTCTCCGCACACACATTCACACACACACACAGGCCAGCAGGGCCGTCTTTAATCAGCTGACTGCTCCCCAGCTTTTAATACGGCTGTTCCAATTACTGTAAAAGTCATCCTGCACCAAATAACCACAAATATTGACAGTTTATTGCACAACACATTTATGACATTTGAAGGTCACCCCATATATTACGCATCATCTCTCGGCCCAGGGTGTCTGGAACAGAGAGATTCTCGATAACCCGCCACCTATAACTATTTTCTGCATATTGATTTTCCATTTCTCAGCCCTTTTTTATGCAAAAGAAAAATCTGTAAGAGACACAGCATTAAAACGATTGTCACGGGCGAGCCACGGCCTTCATATATTATCCTGTTAAGCCTGAAAACAATAACTCTTTAGTCCAGGGCCTAGACAATACTGCAAAACGTTATGAAATGCTACAGTGTTCTTTTATAGATGTTTACAGTCTGACTAATTAGACACGGGGATAATGAAGTTACATCTGTAATTTATGATTAACTTGCTTATTGAAACTACACTGGTATCAATCATCTCCATCTCCATAAATATTTCATCGACCACTGGATTCGCTTATGAGGTTTTTGCTGCCGTAACCAATAATAAAGAGCATCTCCAAGCGTTTGACACGACATATCAATATCCATATCTCATCGTCCATTGAGTTTGTCGCGCCGGTTAATGGCACATACGTGGAAAGCGAGGTGTTTAGGCGGATTTACTGGACTGCCGTTACAGAACATGCCAGAACAATAGACTGGAAGCGGACAGGAGGCCACTGGGAAAAGCCATCTGGGAGGAGGTGTGTCGCTCACCCCGCTGTCTGCTCGGTCTCTCTGACACACACGTGTGTGTGTGTGTGTGTGTGTGTGTGTGTGTGTGTGTGTGTGTATGTCTATAAAAGGGAGGTAAAGGAAAATATGTTTGTCTCAGTGACATTAAATGTGTGTGTGTGTGTGTCTGTACAACCTCTCAAATCTCTCCAGATGGACCACACCCTGTTCCCACTAATAAAAAAGAAACAACAACAAAGGCCCACTATGACAAATCCATCCCCCCCAAACACACACACACACACACACCTTTAATGGATCTCTCACAATCACACTTCCACTCTAAATCAGTCTGTGGTTCTGATTACTCGCATATCACTTTCAGAAGGAAAAAAAGAGAAAAGAAGCAATCATAAAAACACAAGATGTCTCCCCTATCCATTAGAATAATGTGTCACGTGCCACAGTCAGTCATTGACCTTCCTTCCTCTGTAGCACCCGAGGAAAATGTGAGAGAAACATTTGGATTTAGATAGTAAAAAGCAGAGAGAGAGAGAGAAGGTAAAATGTGATGACATCATTTGAAAGGCATTAGGCTTTTAAAAATGCGCCCGGGGGGAGCTGATTTCCTTACGCTGGAGCAACACAACACCATCCGGCTGATGCGCACACTGCACTCTCTCTTTTTTGATTTGGACCGGTGCCATCTTTGTGAACAGTCTGGTTCAGGCGAGTTAATCAATTTGAGGTTTAGTTACACTGCTGAGGCTAGCATTCCGCCGACTGCTAGAAAGTAATCGGAACTCGCAGAATTTATTAACCAAACACCAATTATCATTAAACACCACTGCATTATCCCCTCCTTTTACTACCTGACAAGGACTACTTAATGAAATTTTAGATTAAAGTTATTTAGCCTGCTGATTTATGGTGGCTAAAACTCCTAATGCAGCCCCTTGGCACAGATGCTCGCACAAGCAGTTATTTATTTATTTATTTTTTTTTTTTAAGGAGGACACCAGGGACCCTGAACCCTCCACGGTACCACTGCGAGTCCTGTCCATGAATAGAGAAAAAAAAAAAACAACAACTGTCCAAACGTTTGTAAGATTCACCGAATGCGAGAGCAAGCCCTCTCGCTCGCAAGCGGCACACGCTGACCTGCGTGTCAATGAGGTAATAAATTCACGGAGGCAAACTAGAATTTAAATAAATAAATAAATAAACACTAAATTCAAAAAGTGTTTACCCCCTTTCTGTTTGTGAGATGAAACAGCCGCAAAATGTGCTACATATAAGGCATGTGGGTAAACAGGGGCACCAGATGTTCTTTGATGTTAATAATGGCATTTATTATTAATATTAATTAGACTGCATTCAGCAATACATTTGGGCCATTTCCAAGTCAATTAAGCAAAATGGCATTCGGGAGATGTTGAAACGACATTTTAAGGCAGGTGTTCGGCGGTCCCCTAATAAAACATTTTCGCTGTGACTGAAAAACAACCCATTTTCAACAGATTCTGTTTTTTTTCTTAGGCTGTAGGAAAGCAGCATTTTCTCGCTCCGAGCGCTGTCGGTTTTTTAAAACAGTTGTAGTTAAACATGAACAGCCTTGCTCTGGAAATGTTTTTGTGTACCCCATAAATGATGCTAAACAGCTTGAAAATGTTATTATTCTCTCTATCTTTATGTGCGTGTGTGTGTGTGTATGTGTGTACATATATGTATATAACAGAAAAACAATACAACTTAGTAAATTTGACAGACCAGATAACAGGTTATCCATCTAACCATCTATCCACATTGTGAAGAGCCAAAATCCACTGTAAATATCTGTAAAAAAAAACAACAACAAAAAACTAATTACTGCCCACATGGCAAAAGATCAGATGGGAAGGCGAGTGCAGGGGGAGGCTATGTTGTCTATATAATCCTTACTATATCCTATGTGTAAGTATAATCGCACACACTCAGGCACACAAAACGCAGTTTTAAAGCTCCATTCTCTGTAATCTGGACCATGAAAAAGGGGGCCGCTAGCACATTACCTCCAGCTAGCACTGATTTGGCAAGAGGGCCCTGTGTGTGTGTTTTTTTTAAAGCTTGTGGAGGCTCAGCCATACAATGGTACATTAACAATCTGTGCGTTCATTTATCAGCCCATGCGTTTTTGGACTCTGTGTTTATGGCGCAGTGCACTTTTCATCGCTGAAAATTAATGAACATGCCTCTCCTCGCAACAAACATGCACCTGTGCCGCCGTGATGCTAATCACAAACATTTATATTTATTAGCGGCAGCCTGAGTGAAAGTAGGATTACAAGAGGAGGAGGAAAGATTGTCCTTTTTCTGCTTTGTGAACAGAACGCTGCATTTCTCTCTCTCTTTCCCCTTCTCTCTCTCTCTCTCTCTCTCTCTCTTTTTTTAGAGCACATTTGTTATGCCTGCTGGCGGAAGGGTCAGGTGAAATTAAGCTTTAAGTATTCTCCCTCCGACTGTAAGAAGTTAGAAATCTTCCTGACTTAACATGCTTGACTAAATCCTCTCCACCAATAACATCAATAGTTCAATAGTTTAATGGGCGACATAAAGCACAAGAAATTCGACATGAATCTAGGATCTCGGCCAAGTCACGCGCGGCTCCGTCACAACTGAAATCTGATGAGCGCGTCTCGGGTTCCTCAAGACGTGCCCTTCACAAACAGCGAGCATCATGCACCAACACAACAACACGATGGAGTCTCAGGAGGTCAGGGAGGTGAAAGTGGCAGAATTGTGCAAATGAGCCACATTGACAGCACTCTTGACTGGAGAAACCCTCTTCCCTCCCTCTTTCTCTCTCTCTTTCTCTCTCTCTATCTCTCCTTCCCTCCCACCATCAGTGACAGAAGGTGCGCCTCTCCCTCTTTAAAGGCTATGCCTCTGTCGAGCTGAGGGAACAGGAATGGTGCCATAAGTTTCCGCCTGGCACTCGCCCATCTTTGTTTGCTCCTCTCGAGTTGCTTTCAGGCTTCAAAGAGCAGCAAATTAAAAAAACGAGGAAAAAAAAGAACGAAAGAAAAGAAAATTAAGATAAATAAATTAATAAATACGCACTGAAAAGAAAGTGAAACCCGGGCTGCTGAGGAGGCAGTGAGGTCTCACTAACTTTATTATTCTGCAAGGTGATCACAGCATGCAGAGGATCGGAGAGGGACCGCCGTGACCACTGTTGGCCTGACGCATGAGAGGAGACGTTCTGCCATGATCAGAAGCCTTAGCGAGCTTGCGATGGCCCTGAGGGTGGGCATCTTATTACAAGCCCCACTTCAGTAAGGCTGGCTGCTCTTAATCGTGGTAAATATTCATGGACGCCCACTTTTTTTTTTTTTTTTTTTTTTTTAATAAAATGGGCAACTTTAGCATTAGTGAAGCCTGGGTGGATGGTGTCTGTTCAGGGCTACTGCATTCTCTATGGATAAACAGTACGATGAAGAAATGATACAATGTGATTTTAAAGGGATAGTTTAGGCAAAAATTAAAACTGTGTTGTCTTTTACTCACCCTCATATCAAAAGATGATATTTTGAAAAAAAGTCTCAGTGTTTGGATCCCACTGACTGTCATTGTATATGGAAAGAAAGAAAGAAAGAAAGAAAGAAAAAAAGAAAGAAAGAAAGAAAGAAAGAAAGAAAGAAAGAAAGAAAGAAAGAAAGAAAGAAAAAGAAAGAAAGAACTGAAGGAGAGAAAGAACAAAATTAGTGAATGAAAGAAAGAGAGAAAGAGCAAATGAAAGTGAAAAATGAAAGAAAAACAGTGAAAGAAAGAGAAAAAGAAAAGAGATTAAGAAAGAGAAAATGGAAAGATAATGGCCAAAGAAAGAAAGAAAGAAAGAAAGAAAGAAAGAAAGAAAGAAAGAAAGAAAGAAAGAAAGAAAGAAAGAAATAGAAAAAAGAAAGAACAAAAAGAGTAAATAAAATAAATAAAAAATAAACAAAAAACAAAAAACATGACATAACAACTGAAATTGAGAAAGAAAGAAAGAAAGAAAGAAAGAAAGAAAGAAAGAAAGAAAGAAAGAAAGAAAGAAAGAACTGAAGGACAGAAAGAACAAAATTAGTGAATGAAAGAAAGAGTAAAAGAGCAAATGAAAGAGCGAAAAATTAAAGAAAAAGAGTGAAAGAAAAAGTGAAAAAGAAAAGAAATTAAGAAAGAGAAAATGGAAAGATAATGGCCAAAGAAACAAAGAAAGAAAGAAAGAACAAAATGGGTTAATTAAAAAATAAACAAAATAAACAAAAAAACATGACAAAGCTGAAACTGAGAGAGAATTAGAAAAAAAGAAAGAAAGAAAGAAAGAAAGAAAGAAAGAAAGAAAGAAAGAAAGAAAGAAAGAAAGAAAGAAAGAAAGAAAGAAAAAGAAAGAGAAAAAAGAAAGAACAACAAAATGAGTAAATAAATAAAAAATGAAACAAAAACATGACAAAACAACTGAAATTGAAAAAGCAAGAAAGAAAGAAAGAAAGAAAGAAAGAAAGAAAGAAAAAGAAAAAAGAAAGAACAACAAAATGAGTAAATAAATTAAATAATAATAATAAAAAAAATAATAATAAAAACAAAAAACATGACAAAACTGAAATTGAGAAAGAAAGAAAGAAAGAAACAGACAAACAGACTGTTGTGGAGCTAAACAGCATTTCATGCATTACTTAAGCACAGCGCTGTACCTTTAAAACTCTTTCAGGGTGGAAAAAAAAGCCTCCTCGCCTGACATTGATTTCCTATTCATTTTTCCACCCGACCAAATCAACAACAAGTACACCAGGCAATCATAAAGCTGACTTACACATCCCTTTACAGCACCTTCTAAATCCATTAGCATCCCTCTAAAGCCATACGCTTTGAAAAGCCATTCCTCTATCGCTTTCATTAATGAGAATTAAAACAATACTGATGTACTTGAAGATATTAGGGAAATTACCATATGGATGGTCTGATCAATAACAGCATTACCAAACTAGACATCCACAAAGACTGACACTATAATGCGAAGATGATGAATTACATGCAGGACAACATTAACAGCTCTCTTCCCATCCTCACGTATCGCCTTAACCAAAAACCTGCGTCTTGACAGGAACTGTAAAACGTGGCTTTTTCGCCTCAGCCACATGGACTATAAATTGCGCGGTCAAGGACATCCCCGGTTTTACTCTTATATGCACTTGTCCAGTGTCTTGGAAAATGAAATAAAAAGATTTATCATGCCGCCCTAAACACAGGAGAGTCTCATGACTGAGCAACTCCATCGGAATACATTTCAAGATGCTGAAAGCTGGGCAGAGAAGCTTTAAAACTGTCCCTCCCCCTCAAGGTTACATCATCCATCAAAAATAGCATTGGACATCTTTTATTTAACCCACATTAATCTGAGTGAGATGTCTGAATGAAGTGATAGAGTAATTTTTAGAACAAAAAATAATATCTACAAACATCCGGGCGGGATGAGAAATGTTGGAACACAGATTGTGGAGCAGGACTGATATTAACAGGGTCAATGACGTGCTGCTCACTTTTTTTTCTCCCATTAACTTTTTTTTTTTTTTTTTTTTTTTTTTTTTAAATAAAAAAATTGCATCACTTGAATACACGCTTTCTTTAATAAGTGTTTATAATTTCTGCAAAAAAAAAAAAAAAAAAGGTTTAAAGGTAAAAAAAAAAGAGAGAGAAAAGAAATCTAAGTGAAGATAAAGGCCTAGTTAAAAAACAAAAACAAAAAAACAAAAAGAAGATTGAAAAGACACTCTTATTAAGCATAATCATCTATTATTATTTTTAGAGGGAAAAAATCCTCATTTAAATATGTGACCCTGGACCATAAAACCTACTGAAAGCTGAAGAAATAAGCTTTCCATTGATTTATGGTTTATTAGGATAGGACAGTATTTGGTCGAGATACAACTATTTGAAAATCTGAGGGTGCAAAAATATCAAAATATTGAGAAAATCGCCTTAAAGTTGTCCAAATGAAGTTCTTAGCAATGCATATTATTAATCAAAAATAATGTTTTGATATATTTACGGTAGTAAATTCACAAAATATCTTCATGGAACATGATCTTTACTTTAACTTTTGCCATAAAAGAAACATTGATAATTTTGACGCATAAAATGTATTTTTGGCTATTGCTAACAATATACCTGTGCTACTTAAGACTGGTTTTGTGGTTCAGGGTCACATATGTTTTTTTTTTTTTTTTTTTTTTAAATCTAAAACTTTTGTTTGCCAAAAAAGAAACTAATATCGCAGACTAGTGTTGGGTGATATGCTCAGTTTTTATATCGTCCTATCGTCAGCCTGTGAGATCGCCGATACACGATTTTATCGTGCTAATTTATTTAATTACTTAGTTTCATTGCCGGCAAATGAACCAACTCCAGTATAAGGCTAAAAGTAGCCTAATCTTTTCAATATGACGCAATTTGTGTTTAACATGATAACAGTTTAATAGAAACATTGTACTGTAAGTTACTAATGCTTACATTTCCTTAGTTATTCAAAAAGCAGCTTCAGAAAACGAGCAAAGAACATATACGTTATCAAAGAACGTCATCACTGACTAGCCTAACCTAGTCTAGCGCGAGTTTATGCACTTTCAAAAACACTCCCGGTACCATAAGTGAATACAATAATTACATCACTGTATGATGAATACATTTATTACCCCTTATTTACACTGCACACGTCTGCGGCGCGAAGGGGCAGTCACTGTGCCCCCCTTTTCCATCCTCTCCCTCCTTGCTGAACGGGATCAATTTCAAAAGTGAAAGTAAAACCGGAAAAACAGCGCGCATAAGCGTTTGCACGCTCTCGCGAGCGTCAACAACTGCACGCAATTACAGATTGCGTACTTCCCACCCGAAACACCCCCTACCACTCACCGTGATTTGTGCCTTTGTGTTTATACCAGCCACCTTTTGGAAAGTTTATGAAGCGCCCCAGAAGCGGCTCTTTGCACTGCATCGCTAAAATTAAGCGCCTAGTCTATTTTTGACGGAAAATAATAATAATCGTCTTGCTATCGTCAAAGGCAACAGCAACAGGCGATATCTCTGACTATCGTCCATACACGATACTATCGTCTATCGGCACAACCCTATCGCAGACCCTCATGACTGTGTATCAAGGTCAAGAAGCCTCTTAAAATAATAATTTGACCTTTTTATGACAAGACAAGTTTACTTCAGGTTGTAAAATATCATGGTATGAAACCTTAAAGACATTTATGATATCTGTAAAAAGAAACAACTTTAAAAAATAAATTCATTGTTTAAAAAAAGAAAAAAAAAAAAGAAAAGAAAAAAAAAAAAAAAAAAGCACTTAACATGCCATATGTTAACACAGGCAGAAATCATTAACACAATTCTGACATCATCCGGTATGCCTTATTTTTATTTACGCCTTATTTCTTTCTCTCTTCTTCGTCATCCTTTCACTGTTGACTCTTTCTACAACTCCAGCCCTTCCAGTTGACGGTGCGTCACCCCTCGCACATGTCAGTGAGAAAGCCTGCTCCTATCTCCTCCACAGACCAAATGTTCATTTGTTATGAAGGTCATTGACAGAGAGCAAGAATCACCATTGAGGAGCTAACAATTTGCCATTTCAGAACACTGCTGCACTGATGACTCAACTATTAATAGACTTCCCCCTCTTATATGACTAAAGCTATTCTGGCGATTGCACGGGCCACAGAAAAGATGGAGCCTTATGTCTTTATTTCTCTGTCTGTTTTATCTGAGGAGAGATATCTGACATTTGGAGCAAATTAATGTGAACCTAAGCCCGACGAAAAGTGCTGCACGACAGGATATTGAAAATTAAATCACAATGTTACCGAGAGAAGGGCTTCAGATGCCTTGCTGCCCTGTTCTTGAGCTTTTTTTCTTCCCTTCTGCTTTTTTCCCATCCGCACTCGCATCTTTAAAAGACTGTGTTTGTACAATACCACCAACACGCTGTCACTTAAGCACGACCCTAGATTCCATTACAAGGATTCGATGTTTACAACTAAACAATAACAGTTTATTTCAAAACTCATTTACTGGCAAGCTCGCTGTTGCCAGGGCATTCAGACATACGTGTCTGTATTTGTCTGAGCGCACAATCATTTAGGCTTATGCTATTTTAGTCCAGCTACCAGCATTCGCTTCTTTTTTTTCCCTCTCTCTCTCTTTTTTTTAAAGATCCGTGTTTCTGGAATGAAGCACAGACTTTGGAATCCTTTATCTACAGAGGCTCAAAATCTCAAGACTAATTACAAATTAATCTGAATCTGTACATCTGAAATAAGAGGGCAATAACTCAGCGTAATAAGATCTATCTTTTATATATTTATAAATAGCTTCACATAGCTTGGTCCGAAGAGCGAGAAGCATGACATAATTGCTTGTCGTCTACACCCATATGGGGACACTGGGGCTAGAGATTGTGAATATTAATAATTGATCATTAGCTTGATATGTGTGAGTGAGCTCAAGTTTGGCTTTCAGAGTTGACTAGCTCCATTAGGGCTCGCTCCTGGGGCCGCGGCGACTCCGCTAGAAGGTCACGAAAGTCACTGCGGCATCTCTGGTCTGCTACCGCTATTAGCACGGAAGCGTTTTAAGCATTAACTACACGGTTAACCTTTCCATAAATCATCGTACATCAGGTTGACACGGAGCCTCAAAGATGTTTCCTAGTGTAAAGACGCACTCTGCCGACCTGAAAATACCCCTCGCCCCGCCTCCAGCCGGGATCTGGCGTGCTCCCCTAGCAGTGGAACCTCTGGGCACCTTGACTTTTGTTAACTGCTTGTGGCACGAGCTGAGGAAATGGGTCATTAAATGAAACGAGCCAGGGCCAACCTCCCAGACTCCCAGAACTGTTTCCAATCAGATTGCTTCCTTTAACAGGAGCCAGAATCTCACACAGCATTAGCGTCATTAGAGCCACCCCATCCACTGGCCCCCTCTCTCCCGGACTACTTCCGCTCCGAAGGCACTAACGCGGATCTCCTTGCTTTGGTAAAGGCCAGACACCTTGTTGTTGGGGCAAGCGCTTCGAATGCTATCCGCAGCTCACAGGCACCGCGGGATGTCAGACGCTCGATTGACATCCCCTCATCTCTCTCGCTCTCTCTCTCTCTCTCTCTAACTCCCACCCATTCACAGGCAGGTCTTCGCAAACAAATCTTAGACACACTGAAAGCTTGCGTGCCAAGGCTTTTTCTGATGAGGCCCTATATTTACACACCTCAAAATAGAATTAGCCAGAGCTGCCAATCAAAGTTTAAAATATGTAACCGAGAAGCGCATTATTTACGGCGCTCGAACTCGCCGCGCACTTGTTGCCATATTCCGCTTCTCCCCTTCATTCCGGGAAACAAGATAAATGAGCGACGCGCATCTCCCGCACCTGTCCCAGCATCCTGCTCCTCTCCAGGGTGATAAGGGATTTCATTAATGGCAGAGCATTTGGTCTGAAGGAAACATAATTGCTCGGCTGCTGCCGTCGCTGCCTCTGATGACGCCCTTATTTCCCATCATCCTTTGCTCTTGACTGTTAAGTGATCATCATATCAACAGAGAAGTGGGTGCAAGGTTGAGATATCGACACTCTGTGGTCATGTTGAAAAGCAAACACGGGCGTGGTGCAGCGAGAGAGAGAGTGCTGAAAAGGGAGGAAGGGGAGGGGGAGAAATGGACGGATGAAGTGTGGTAACAGAATGACAGTGGATGTGAGCGATAAGATCAATCGGGAAAGATCACAGCATTCGGTAATGATTTAAGCGCCCGGACCGCTCCCTCTAATAGTCCTTGATGGATAACTGTATGAGAGATACATAATTTTTTGACTTGCCATTTACACAGCATTGCACCTGAAAGCCGGGTGGAATAATAGACAGTTTAAAATGTCAGGGAACTAACTAAGAAAGAGAGACGGATCGGCCGGCGGAATCTTAATTAGGAAACCCGGCTAATGGCCCTGGCAGCTCGAGGGGTGGGGGGGTGGGGGGGGGTTGTGCTGGTGTACGGCGGAGGGAGGGGGGGGGGGGGGCAGAGGAAGTGCCGCTCTGAAACAGACAACACTTCCCAGCATTGCTTTGGTTCAATTAGCCGAGGCCTCTCCTTCCCGTTTGTAGTCCTTCTTTTCCGCCGTTTCTCGCCTCGATGGGCTGACCAGTCACATTGCAAATATATATCTAGTAGCGAAGCCCATCAAGAATATGCTCTGTCTGGAAAGGCATGTATAGGATTTACCTATCTGTCCCAGAGCAGACCTGCGTGTTGAGCTGAAGCCAGCAGCACATGATTGTGTTAATTAATCTGCCATTGTAAGCAGGGGGAACAGCTGCAGAGGCTCTCGTGGCTGCGTTGTCAAAGCAAAACAATGCCGTGTTAAGCTTCCCCCACTGAATCTTCCCATTACAAAAGCGGCTCCAACACAGGGGCTAAATTCATAAAACCCACAGATCAATTTTTACCAGCACTAATGTCTGACCTTTAAAGGGAAAAGGGTTTTAACATGCTTAATTTCGGCTTGAAATATGGTCAGATATGTGATACCTAGGATTTGGGCCAATTCCCTGGGCTTTGAAAACAAACAGATTGAAAGAAAGGGGTGAGCCCAGAAAGACGGGTTGAGAGAGAAAGAGAGAGAGAGCTAGAGGAAGGTGGGAGCTAAAGAGGTCTGATCTCTTAAACAGGGACAAACAGAAGAGCACCAGGATTCACCAGCTGAGCGCTGGTATTTTAAAACAATACGTCTAACGCGATTAGGAGGCAGCCATCGATCTCTGTTATGTGGATTTAATTTACAAGTGAGGGGGAAGGGGTGGGTGGAGGGTGAGGAAGGGCTGTGTTTGCACACAAATTCCGTGACAGAACCGGATGCATCCCTAAAAGGCGAGCGTGCGGTGTGGGTGGAGATCCACTAAAAAAAAAGGCTGTCAAAAAGCTCAGACAGGTCAAATACTGCATCACTGATGCCCATATACCATTTACCCTTCATGGTAATAACTATGTTCATGGATGGGGGGTAGATCACTCTAAAACGAAAATGCTGCTTACAAATCTATTCTACGAAACACAATATAATATATTTTGGATTTTAATTAGTTCATTTTTTGTCCATACAATGAAATCCAGTGGCATTAGCCATTATGTTCTTTTTTTTTTTTTTGGTCACACTTTATTTTAAGGTCCAGTTTTCGCTATTAACAAACCATTAAGTGTGGCTTTTACCTCAATAAACTCCTAATTTGCTGCTAATTAATAGTTAGTAAGATAGTTGTTAAGTTTAGGTATTGGGTTTGTAGAATATGGTCATGCAGAATATGTGCTTTATAAGTACTAATAAACAGCCAATATGTTGATAATAGGCATGCTAATGAGTGACACTTTAGTACAGGGAACAATTCTCACTATTAACTAGTTACTTGTTATTAGCATGACTTTTATTAACATATTGTCTGTTTATTAGTACTTATAAAGCACCTATTCTGCATATTCTATATCCCTAATCCTACCCAATACCTGAATTAAACAACTACCTTAAGAGTTAAGAGTTATTAAAAGTTTATTGAGGCAAAAACCATAGTTAATGGTTTGTTAATAGTGTGAACTGAACCTTAAAAGTGTGACCAGAATGTCACACAGGTTTGGAATCACATGAGAGTGAGTAAATTTACATTTGTGAAGTATCTCTTTAACAAAAAAGAGATTTTTTTTTTTTTTTTTACTAATAACTTAGTTTAAACTTTCGAAGCAAATGTTACTGTAAAATGCTAAACAGGGAAGTATTTTCTTTCCGGTTCAGTCATTTAACTTAAATGGCTTTAGTCATTAATCTTAACAAATCAGATTATAGCCAGGAAGTAAAATATTGAATTTGGTCAGTGGTCATGTTCTGTTTTACAGCTCACCACGTGTTACAACCATCCTCAGCCTCCACTACTCTTGTAAGAGAAACATGACTGAGTGCTGAATTCACAGCACTGCAAAAGAGCTGTGCATTCATTAACGTACCTTTTTTCACTCATCATTAGGAGATCATTTCATGAAAGGTTGTGTCAGGGCCAGATAAACAGAATGAGATACATGAAAAAAAGCGAGAGACATTACATATGTGTGTATGGCGGGAGAAACGAGGACTCTGTGGGCTATTTCTGTCAGGGACACCGAAGGGGTTAGACAAACAAAGTGTTCGAGGGGAAGATTGTGGCGAGATTCTCTGGAAGCTCTGTAGGGGGGAAAGATGGCACTCTACCGCTTTCTGGTTTCCAAAGAGATGGGGATACGACGCAAAAAAACTCATGGTGCTCCCTGGACCTCAACCCACTCTGCAGTGGGAGACCGTCTGTTTCTGAAAAGCTCCTCCAAAAAGCCCACCAAGTGTGTCCTGCTTTAAAAGGGATAATGTCTGATGGTGATGCTATAGCTTTCACCGACCTGCCCTCAAGGTTTAGCTTTAGGATGTGCTGTGGCAAGAAGGTGAACCTGGTCGAGAAGCAGATGCATTGGCCATAAAGCTGATGTGGACGAGGCTGTAACGTTAGATCTCTTGTGAAACTATCAGCGTAACGGGATTCATTACAATTTAATTTCACATTTCCATATTGCTTCGTTTGAAATTGCAATTAAATGAAATATTAAAAAAACGAGCTATTGGAACGGAGCCGACAAATATTCAAAGTTAGATAACGGCTGTTTGATGTTGCTACAGTGAATTCTTAACTAAACACTGATATTTGTCTCGCCATGTAAGTGAGAAACAATACTAGTGAACAGTGGCTGATAAATGAAAGCAGAATGTGTGGCAGCTCTTGCGAGTGTGTGAGCTTGGCAGAGACACACTAAAGGGAAATTTTTCTGAAGGCTTGCAGATGGAGAACGGTGACATGGTGTGAACACGCGTCTCCAAAGTGTCGCTCGCTCACGCATCTCACCTGTCCGCCACGCTGCATCACAGAGAGCCATCAGATGTTCAACTTACCGCTACAGTAAGCATGAGATAAGAAAAGCCTGTCTGTTAGCGCCAACGGCACGGCGTACTTTTCAACACTGTTAGCTACGTTTAGGCAACGTTGGGCAACCTTTCGGCGATGATTCATTATCGTGTCTCGTGCGAAGGGGATCGAGATTTGACGTCGGGACGGTGCTCTCTCAAGCGCCGAAGAGCGGGCTTTTCACAATGCTAGCTGTCAGAAATATTTGGAATCGGGATGCGTCGACTTAAGATTCCTGCCTACATCCATTTAGTTGTTGATGGTGCTGGTGTCTTACTGTGCTGAGCCTTGCAGGGTGTAAAAATAAACTTTATGGAAATAGACATGCATTGACATAGTGCCATGTTCAGACTGCGAGCAGCTTGTGTCTCATGAACATAATCCAGAAATGTCCTCCAAACTTTTTCTCTTTCTAAAGTTCAAGTTGCTCCTCTTCATCCCCTCTTCTTCTTGTTCCGCACCACAATAGACTAAACTGGTCTTCTCGAGACCCATGAAATGTGAGGATCAGAGAGGCAGAGATGAAGACAAACCGAGAGAAAACCAGATTTGACATTCTTTCCTGAATCCCCATCTCTGTGTCTTATAGGAAATACCTGTTTCTGGCAGAGGAAGTGCTTCAGTGGCAAGATTACACCTCACCTGCACCCTGAGCCAGGAGAGGTGGCATTTGGGCGATCCGTCCCCAGCGAGGGGCTCGCAAGGGCTCAGCCACAGTTTAGCCACGCTGAGGGAGCGCGCCGAGGCCCCCGCACGCAAAACCAACGCTAAACCTGTGTCCTGAGGGGGAAACGGCGGAACAACTTTTCACGCACGAGGCCTATGTGGTGTCGAATGAATCTCTGAGCCTGCGGTACTAAATCGCGAGCTGATATTGTTTTTCTTATTTTGTTATCTGTAATATGTCAAATCTGTCACAATGCCCAGAGTCTGTTCACAACATCACATCTTTTCCATAACGTCTCGAGTGAGAATCCCCAGGGAAAAGTTTGCTGAATCGTAAAAAGGATATTATGCGCTTTGGAGAAAATGAAGGGACATGTGATGGAAGCCAAACGCAGACTGATACGAGCACCTTTAGCAATATAACAACATAAAGGAAACTTGTTTGCAGAGATAGTTCACCTAAAAATGTTGCCATTGTTTACTCATCCTCATATCGTTCCAAACCTGTTTGACTTTCTTTGTTCTGCGGAACACAAAAGAAAAACTGTTTTTCTCCATACAATGAGAGTCGAATCCAAAAGAACACTGAACCCCATTGATTTTCAACCTACAGTATGTCCCTAGTAAAAAAGTAACAGATTTAAAATTCATATATTTTATACAAAGTATAGTTTAAGTCTATTAACATATTTATCGCTTGAGACTTACTGACATAAAAATTAAAAAAAGAGTTGTAATTAAACTTTATTTGGAGTACTACTTGTGCACAATGCACATTTCTTATTATTAAGCCTCAAAGTCACAGAAAAGGAGCAGAATCTAAAACCCAAGTTGGTCCGGTGCGTAGATCCAAAAGAACATGGAGCAAGCAAACAATTAAGATCCGTACACGGTTAATACCAGGCTTATACCTCCTCAAAAAAATCTTTATTAAATGCTGCATCAGAGGTCATAAAAAAAGTGCAAAAAGTGCAATAAATGTGCAAAGGTGCAAAACGGTTTTCCTCAGTGCCACATAGATTGGCACACACCTGCACCACATTAAATCAGTATTAACCATGGACATCATAATATGC
Organism: Cirrhinus mrigala; assembly: GCA_036247105.1. Classification (NCBI taxonomy): domain Eukaryota; kingdom Metazoa; phylum Chordata; class Actinopteri; order Cypriniformes; family Cyprinidae; genus Cirrhinus; species Cirrhinus mrigala. The sequence continues at coordinate 25,115,895 of CM070013.1, forward strand.
ACGCAGGCACAAAACACACCACATATATATCCAATATCTTAAAAGTTTTTCCTTATACATATATTAATAGTAAATATCCTTAATACCTCCATATAGAAAAAATCCTCAATATCAAAAAATATTAATACAAGATATATAAATTCATCCAATCATACACAAAGATATAATCTTATTAATCCAAACAAAAAAAAGTTTATATAATTTTTACAAAAAACAATTCAAAATCAATTCTTCATTCACACCAAGAGGATATAAAGATCTTAAATCAAAAATCCATTTGCACTGTTTTTGTAAAAGACGGCGTTCCACGTCACCACCCCTTCGAGACTGTGGTATATGTTCTATTACCGTAAAATCCAAGTCTGATTTAGAATGTGACGCTTCGTTAAAGTGACGAGCTACCGGAGACTTTACATCCTTTCTTCTAATGGAGCTCATATGTTCAATAATACGCGTTCTGACGATCTACTCGTTTTTCCCACATACTGTTTGTTACACCCACATTAGTGGATGAACAAGTGGTAAACTGTCTAATGCGGTACTCACGATCTGTCACGCAACTCCTAAAAGATGAGTTTATTCCGTATATATTTACAAGCTGCACAGTTAAAGTGACAGGAATAAAAGCCTGCTTCATTGCCATTACAATCTCTTCTTTTATTCTTCGCAAACGTGTCTGATCTTACAAGATAATCTTTTATGTTTTTCGCTCTATAATGGGAAAATAACGGGGGTTCAGAGAAATTATTAAGCCTAAAATATGTTTTAATGTCACTATTGATGAGGATTGTATGATCTTTAAATACCTATTGCAATAGTTTCGCTTTAGCGCAATCAAATATACTTATGTATATCTTTAGCTGGACTTCAGCACTACTTCCTGACAATTAAAGTGCATTAAGTAAACTTTAAATATACCAGTTTAGTAGGGTAGGGCAGAACGGGGTTAAAGGCGTCCCGAGGTAAAAAAAAAAAAAAAAAAAAAAAAAGCACCTTTGATATTTTTTTTTTCTTCTAAACCACTAGATGGCAGAAAAAAACGTGACGTAGCACTTTCAAAAACATCCGCTTTTCAACATAAAATTGTCTGATCCTTGACGCGATCGTCGCAGCACAACGTCGATTCTGTGCTTACTTGATCTAATATGTGATGGTTTTAAAAATGTTGTAGATTTAAGTAGCAAATGAGAATCACTAAAATTATTCAATATATCTTGAGACAAAGGTCTTCTTAATGATTTTTTAGTTTTGTATATTATGTTGGATGTCCATCTTAGAGATAATCACCATGTTTAGAATGAAAGCATCATATTTAAAAACATGCTATTAATCATATCATATATTAAAATATCATTTGTTGTTACTACTGTAAATCTATAATAAATTATAATGGGATCTCCTTCAATGCTTTCACAATCTTTACATTTTAAAATGATTTTGTTTCTGTGTTTTAAAATATGTTTTATATTGTTAATTTATATTGAACAAAAAATAATAATTTTATTTATCAAAATAAGCAGAAAATACTACAAACTTTTGTAAAGTAATTGTTTTGAACAAGTATTAAAAAAAAAACACATTATTTTAGCTAAAGCATTTGTATGAATATTGCGTGCTTGTTACCCCATGCTGGTGAGCCCTGTGTGTGGGGTAAAAGGCTCCCCTTGCCACCTCATACATTTATGATATTTTAAACAAAATAAATGATTTGTATGATTTATTTTCACACAAAATATGTTGCTCCATAGATGTTCAATACAAGCGTATGTATTTTTCTGCAAACATACACTTTGCATCGCATCGCAAAAATCACATTTTTTTTCTTATTTTTCACTAGGGGTGGGAGAGAAAAAAAAAAAAAAGACAACTTTCCGAAATATACGGGTGAACAAATAATTAAATAATGAAAGAATATTTATACTGGCTGAACTCTTTAAAATCACATTGCATCAATTTGAAACTGTACAGTCATTATTCCCACAGTTTAACCGTAGAGAATGCAGAACAGACAGCAAAAATCTGATAAAGAAAAGAAAAGAAGAAAAAAAAAAAAACAAGATCTATCATAAAAAATGATGAAAAGTAAAATTCCGACGACCTTGGTAAACACGAAAGCAAGTCTAAATGATTGCGAAGGTGTGAGGTTAATGATGCCCATGTGTTCCCTCATGTTTGGTTGAGAGCAGGAAAATCACAGATGTAAGGTTTTGCACTGTTCTTTAGTTCCTCTACCGTGAATTAAGAGTGTTTGCGAGTTTGTAAACAAACTGTGCTAACAGCTCTTTTCACATGAAAGTTAAACTCAAATAACATATGTTCTTAACAAAAACAATAGGTGTTAACCATCTAAATTGCAATTGGGGTAGATCTTACACAAACAAACACCAAGCTTTGTTTCCAAGACAACTAAAACAATGCGAATCCTGTGGCATGCTCGATGCTGCCACTTCTTGCTTGCTGTGCGTGAAGCGCCGTTACCGAGACAGTGGGAGTCTGCGAGCAAATGCCGTCCTTTGTGGCAAGCTGCATTCGGTCAAACCAATAATAATAATAATAATAAATAATAATAAAAAAAGCATGTACCGAGGGGGATTCAAACTAGTTCCCTATGTAGTATGAACAATTGAACTTTCACTTTGCCTAGTTTTATTTTCTTCTCCCTTTTTTAATCTCTCTAGTTCTCTCTCTCTCCTTCTTGTTGTATTCCCGAGCAGCAAAATGAATTCAACTCCAAACCTAATTAATCCACAAAGGTTTCATGTCTTAATCCCCAAAGTCAAGGGGGTTATTGTCCTCACAAATGAGGTCAATGTTTCTCCCAGTGGAAATACAGGAACAGCAGTGAGACTGATAGAGACGAAAGGAAAGGGAATAAGAGTGAGAAAGCGAGAGCGTTCTCTCGGTGAAACTTACAGTAGGAGTTCTGAAGAGGGTGACACAGGCTACGCAAATAGGGTTAGAGGTGCTGGATTGTGGTTTTAATCATCTCAGTTCTGCTTTGGCCCAGAAACTGCTTAAGATGAAGGATGTTGATCAAATATTTTTAGATTTTAGGGATATTTTGACCAAACCTTTATACCTGATACTTTAGTTTTAATCAGATAAGACCCCAAATGTTGTGATTACAAAGTTAAAAAATTGCAAATGCTTAGAGATGAACATGCAGAACCACAAAATGTACAAGTTCATGACCTCCTCTATCAAGGGAAACATGAAGACCAGTGAGGAACTAAAAGGAGCCATCTAATGTATGATACAGTAAAGAAAGAGACGAACAATAAAAAGATAAAAAATGAATCATAACGTAAAGGCACAGTTTCAAATTGGTGGAAAAAAAGAGAAAAAGGACCACCACACGCAGAACAAAGAGCTGCTTCTTCTACCCACACTGGTTGCAGTGAAGAGGGGGCTCTGTATGAACCCAACATACAACACAGGCTCATTAGCAGGAGCTCCGCTGTTTATGATTACCCATAATTACCAGCACTCGAACGAGACCTAAGAAAAAAAAAGTAGAGGAAGGAAGAGAAAAAAAAATAAAAAAGCGAAAGAGAGAAAAACAATGTGACTGTAGCCTTGTTACAGGCATTTTCATTTCAAAGTTCTTTTAAGCTGAAGAAATGAAAGCGGTTTACATTGTCATCCCTACCGCTGTGCTTGACACTTTAGTTTAAACTGACAGTGGGAATTAAAATCTGTAAATGGCTTTTATTTTTGATGCACAATGTATGAATCAGCTGTCAAACTCAGTGTTTGTTGATTTTTATCGGGAGGGTTATTACATTTTGAGAATGTGACAATTAAAAAGCCCTCGATCACTCCATAACTTTGCCTCAGGGTGCTAATCTACAGAGTAGGAGTAGGGAGAGAAGAAGGCGCATATGCTGTGGTGTAAAACTGATTTCCAATCAATCGCAAAAATACAAACAAACAGGCCTTTTAAAACACACATTGCTTAGGCATGTTTGATTAAAAAGAAAAAAAAGAGATTGACAACATACGCTGACGTGCAGCTGCCACGGGAGCAGCGTGATGGTTAAATGCGGTTATCATAGGAGCGGGTCTCGGGTTAACCTCAGGCCACTGGAGCGCTGCAGGATTGGACATAACTGGATAATGACACAGGACACAACAGATCAAGATGCTTGTGCACTAAATTGAGTGTGTTTTCACAGACAGGTCACAGCGCCAATACCTGCTGCTGCCACAGCTGTGAGCGAGAGGATGAGGAGGGAAAAAAAAAAAGAGTCTGATATCTGTTTCTCCTCTCCTATTGCAGAGGATATACAGAGGAGAAAAAAGATTTAAAGGGGAAAAAGGCGCAATTGTTTATTGATTTTATAATAGGCTTAATGCCAGAGAAATAAAGTGGAGGTCAGTAAGAGAGCTCAAATGTGAGGAAATGACATGACAAACACCAGCCTGCTGGAGCTAACAACACTTCTGTCCTAACAAAACATTCTTTCGCTCTCTTTCCCGTTATTTTTCTTCTTTCCTTGTTCTTTCATTTATTCTTTCTTATTTCCTTCCTTCCTTAATCTTTTCTTTTTTCTCTTCTTTCCTCCCTCTCTCCCTTCCTCATTTATTGTACGTATTATTATTTTCTTTTTCTCTTTTTTTCCCTTATTCTTTTCATTTTTTCCTTCCTTGTTTTTCTTGCATTTTTATTTAACCTTTAACAGTTTGCTTACTTTCTTCCATCCTTCTGTTCTTCTTCTCTTATTCTTGTCTATTTTTATTCCTTGCTTATTTTTTTCTTTTTTTGTTTCTTTTTTCTTTCCTCACTTTTTATTTCCTTCCTTGTTTTTTAATTTTCTGTTCATCCTTCATTCCTTCTTTCCTTCATTCCTTCATTTCCTTGTAGTTCTTCCTATATATTTCCTTTTCTTTTGTTTTATTTATTTTTCTTGTTATTTTCACTGCTATATTCTCAATTGTTTTCTTTTTTCCCTTAATTTGTCACTCTTTTCCTTCCTTTTTCCCTTCATATTTTTTCTTTGTTTCCTCACACTCTTTTTCCTCACCTTCCTTACTTTTTTCCTTACACTCTTAAAAATAAAGGTGCTTTAAAAGGTTCTTCACAGCGATGCCACAGAAGAACCATTTTTGGTTCCTTTCAGTCAAAGGTTCTTTAAGGAACCACCTCTTTCTTACCTTTTTATAATCTGAAGAACCTTCTTTCACCACAAAGAACCTTTTGTGAAACAGATGTTAAAGGTTCTTTATGGAACCATTTAGACAAAAAAGGGTTCTTCTATGGCATCATTTTTAAGAGTGTAGTTCTTATCCAATTCCAATGTTTCCTCAGTTTTCTGGTCTTTCCTTGTGTTTTCTTTCTTTATTGTCATCCTTCCATTCCACCTTCCTTTATTTCTTTCTTTCACTTCCTACTTTCTTTCTTGTTCCTTTCCCTCCATTCACAGATGTGTTCATCACTCCTGTATTCTTTTAACAGCTTTAGGACTGATCCCTATAGACATTTAAGGCACTTTAAGAACAATATCATATATCTAGGCTGTTTGCGCTGAGAGACATAAAAGGAAACCTGATCGTATTTTCCAGTGTGTGAGCTATAATTTTACAGTTTGTGGTTGTATGTATCAGAGTGTCAAAACATTAAATGAATTTGAGTCGTTCCGTGTAGCAAAAGTCGGGGCAACAGAAGGTAAATAAAGATAATATCTAAATTCTATATAATTCCATGAGTCAACTACACCTCAATCACAAGTGATTGCAGAAAATGGGAAGGATTCTCAAGACAGGGTCATTTCTTGAACTGAAGTGCCCTGTAATGTTAGGGCACAACAAAGCCCTGATCAGATTCTCCTATGATGGAGGAGCAGCATGATGCTCTCTGTGTGTGTGTGTGTGTGTGTGCATGTGTGTTTGAGCGTAGATCAGTGTGTATGCGTATGGCCTGATATATGGATGATAACACTAATTAGCTCATTTTGTTTGGGGCACAACACTCATTAAAAACCCAGTGGGACCATTAACGTTACCGTCCCTCCAAAATGCTGCAACCGCCATATTAATCTCCCCAGCTCTCACTCCTAATGGCGACCGCTTCAGGTTGGGTTGCGGAATAAAATAAATAAGCCAAATAAAGAAATATTTGCGAGCGCACATTTCTTGCATTTCTCTTTTCTTCTGCAGAAGACGCCCCCCTCCTTTCCCCGTCAATTAATATCCATTAATAGTGAAATGCACAAACACATTCTCTCCCAGCACCAATTACTCTATGTACCTTCTGCTCAAGGCTAAACTCCGAAACGGTGTACGCATAAGGATGCGGGATTCACCCGCGCCGCTTTTGACAGTGTTTTCAGCCTTACGCGGTAATGTACCCATAATTCCAGTGCTTCGCCGCAGCTTGCGCTGCCATAAGGCGCCACTTACGGCGAGACAGCGGAGCCTGATATCTCAGGCCTGTTAGGATTAGGAGAGTAGACGTAGCATCCTGCTAATAGACCAAACGCGGAAGCCGAACTCTCGAGGGTCGGTCACGCGGAATCTTTAATGTGTCTGCTTTTCGCACCATTTTTCAAACACCACAACCTGTTCGGGGATTTTCGTTCAGCTGCGCTTTACGCGAGACCCGCGACGCGAGCTTTCAAAAATCAAGTCACAGTGCATGGCAAGCATCCATTCTCAAATGCCTTCCAGAAACGCACTCTCCCCTTTCGGCCAGCGCAGAGAGAGCGGCGGTTCGCGCTAACCGGGAACCCGCTCCTCGACCGAGTCGGGCCTGGATGGAGGAGGGTGAAAAGGCTAATATTCTCCATCTCCAAGCTGGATATTAGGAGTGTTGATGAGATCTATGAGTTTGCCATTTGCCCGTGGAGCGGCGAGGCTGCGGCAGAGCCGGGTACCATATGGCTGGTGAGAGATTTCCTCCCTCTTTTCCCCCTCTCTGCGCCTGACAGCTGGATGCCTGCTAACAGGGGACGAGGAGCTTGGCAGCTGCAAGCTGAGAGCAATGCTTTGATGCCGTGCCGCGCAACTAACGCAAACTTTCTACAGGTAGGTGAGGGGAGGATAAGACGTATAGACGGCGAGTGTGAGAAAGGGGCAAGAGGGAGATGGTGTGCCAAGAGAACGGGGAGGAGTGAAAATGCTTCTGGGAGCACATTAAAACGTACAGCTGGCAAGTACAAAAGTGAGAGAGCTTTTTTTTTTTATATTTTTCTCTTTTTTTTCTTTGAGTCAAAGGGGCTTTCATCATCTGAAAAAAGCTTCCTTTGGAAACAATGATGCAGGTATGAGGATGTTTTGAAGAGAATGAATAAAACACTTCATCTCCTCTTTTGCTGTTTTAATCAATGCAGAATAAAAGGCAGCTGGTAGAACATCGAATTTCACACGATAGAGAAGCTCCACGTAGACATCTGAATTGCTAGATTAAAGAGTGAATGCAATGGTGTTTTTTTGGGAGAGGGGGGGAAAGGGTGGTGATGATTCAAGTGTCTCTGCGTGGAAGGAAATGGATAGCTCCACCATGCTGATGAGTCAAATGTCCCTCCTTTGGGGGAGCTTGTCAGCCCTCTCCTGTGAGAATGGAGAGGGGTAAAGCATAGACATACTCCAGTGAAGATGCCACAGTGCCCTCCACTCCAGATCAAATAACTCACCTCTTATTAATCACGAACCGCTCACTCTAAACAGGAGGTAGTCGTCTTCAAAGTGCCACTTGCTGTCACTGTCAGCGGTCACAAAACAATGTGCTGGCCCGCTTTAGTTTGTGAGAAACTAAACTAAACTACTCCGGAGTATTAAATATCTAAAAATGTGGGATGAACACTGCAGAAAGCAGTGGAAAAAACCTTCTCTAGACAACAAGACAGCACAGATTGGCTGCTGTCAAGTCGTCCAGGTGGTTGTGGCATATTGGTGTTGGTTAAGGAGAGTCCCAAACCTGCGCTTTTTCTAGAAGAGCGCTTAACATAGAAAATAATTCATTTAGTCCTTCATTCATAGTCAGTTCCACATTCATTCAAACTTTACTTGGAAATAAAGACAAGAGAGGAGCTTTAAAAATTAAAAAAAAGAAATTGTGCCTTAAGTGGTAACATCTAAATTAGCTGTTTTATTCAAAATGTTTTCATTTGGCTGAATTAAACTGACTGTTATATTACACCAGGTAATTTTTAAGGGTTAGATCACATTAAAATGTCACTTTAAGGTAATTATTACACAATTTCATTTTTACAGTGGATAAATAAACCTGACCATAATTATTCAGAATAAAACCTAGTTTTGTTATTGTAACCTAATTTGTCAGCTTGATGTAGTCAGTTTAAATAACATTTTTTGTGCTTAATTTTCATGTTACCACATGAAGCAATTTATTTAGGTTACCTGAAAAAACACTTTTTACAAAGTAGACAGGAACTCAATGTACCACAAAAAAAAAAAAAAAAAAAAAAAAAAAAACATGACTCCACCCACAACAGATTTCAATAGTTTGACTGATTAAGGTCTACATGAAATGAAAAATTACCCTATCCATTTTAGAAATGCATGTAATAGATTTGATTTAAGAATACATTTAGAAGAATGTAATTTTGACCTTGTAAGGTTTAGCCACAATGTCAGATACATCAATCTTCCTGAAAACAACTCAACAACCAGATTCAAGTCACTGTCTTGCTTTTTTTTTTGGTCACACGTTACATTAGGTGGCTTTAACTACTTTATACTTACATTGAAAATTAAGTACAATGTACTTATTGTGTTCATATTGTATTGAAAACACTTGCTGCCATTGAGATAGGATACATGTAAGGTATGGGACAGATTTGGTAGGTTTCAGGGTGGGTTAAGATGTAAGGGATGCGTCAACAGTGTAACTATAAATGTATTTACAAAAATGAATTACAGACTTAACTACATGCAGGTATTCAGAAAAATATAAGTGCAATGTAAAAACGTATGTACGCAATAAGTGCATTGTATCAACTTATTAATTTAAATTTATTAGGACTATTTTTTATAATATGTATAGGAAAAAAAAATATGGCGCTACTTGCGTTTCGTTACAACTTTTACATGTTGTTTACAAGTTAATGGTGTGACACTTCAAAATCATATAAGTTTTAATTACACTGAACTATTTAATTTAGCATTGAATGAATAGTTAAAAGTATATTTAAAAGTCTTTTTATGACATAATTCAGTGCCTAGGTTTTAGAATTTAGTATTTCTATAGTATAAGAAGCTAATCTGTAAGTAATTTGGCCTTGCTTTAAAAACCTGGTGGAAGAACACATAAACAGCATGATGCAATCCACACAAGTCCTAACAGAATGTGAACACAGATGAGAATGAAAGTTTTTAAGAAGAGAGAAAATAGATATGCCGCTGTCATATAATACATATATAAGCATGATGTATATTTCCCCCCATTTTTCAGTCCTCCTGTTTTCCCTTCCGTTGTTTTCGCGTTTGTTTCGCATATACCCTTTACTCCCTGGTTCACCATCATTATTTTAGACATTCATGAGCTTTCCTTCCTCATAACACATACAGTGTTTTCACTCATTTAGAACTGCATTCATTTTCACCCCTGCCTCACTTCCACCATGTGTTCATCTCTCCCTCATTGTAGTTACTCTACAGCAGACAGGATGGCTTCGCTGGGGCTGCTCTCTCTTGCCCCTGCCTGCCAGTACAGGGGTCTGTTGGGGGAGAGGTTTGCCCAACCAGAGCAGTATGTCATTCTGGATCTTTATTTCCCCGAGTTGCATTACCATCCAAATCTTTTGCCTTCATAATCTCAGCGTTCGGCGTTCGGCTCCAAGAAGCGTATGACTGATTTTTTAATTCCCTCCAAGCGGCGTGTTTCTTTCCTTCTGTTTCTCCATCCCCTCGCTCTCTTGTTCTTTATCCCCGTTTCTTCCTCTCTAATTTCATCGCGCGCCGTAGCTGTCTTTTTCAATCTTTCTCTTTAGGCTTTATTAGCGTGATCTGACCATCATTTGCTCGTCTCGGCCCTCCTAACCATCCTTGCGTTTCATCGCAGCCACACTTTTTCTTTAGCATGCTACCTCTCTCTTTCTCTCTATCTCTCTCTCTTGCCAGCCCTCCCTTCTTTCCCTCCATCTCTCTCTCTCTCTCTCTCTCTCTCCAGGCCCCCTGTTGCTGCCTGCTACCAGAGCCGTGGTGTGGAGTTTGGCTGAAGCCGAGAGGAGCAGCTGGGCCAGGCTAACGGGGAATGATAATGACCTCAGAAATCTGCTCCTCGCTCCACAACAATAGGGTGCTCAGTCTAGTGGAAAATTGTGTTCATCAGCTAGCTCTGCTCACTTACTAATTGACATTGCCAAATATTTTAAGAACAATTGGAATGCACAGGCTAAAAAAAAAAAAAAAAGAGAGAAAGAAAAAGAGAGAAAATGAAGATCTTAATCCATGGACTTTTTTTGCCCAGTTTTCTTTTTTTACCCTTCTTTCGCCTTTGATTAGAAGATAACTATCGCTAAAATGAAGATGGGGGGTGCGGAGAAGAAGAGGCAAACTTTTCATGTCATTATCTGCCTCATGTCAGTGCCGTGATGTTGACACAAAGGCTTTTTTATGTGGCCTGTCAATGGGGTTAGGAGGGAGAGAGGGAAAGAAGAGGGGAGAGATACTCATCAGTGCATGATGAATGCCCGTAAAGCCCCCCCATCCCGCCACAGCATGGCTGGGACTTTGACACATGTGTCTTTCTCTCTAAATACTGCTTTTAATCTACATAATGTTCTTGCTTTACACCTCTGTAACTTGTGTTTACGCAACCGCGCCAGAGAAAGACGGGTAAACGAGAGAGAGAAAGACAGCGAGAAGGGGAGGCAAATGGAGAAGGAGGATTCTTCTGTCATGGTATCATATGGCTGGTCCTCCATATTTAATGAGACAAAGGTCAATGTATTCACTTGCTCTTTCACACGGGAGGCACCCCAATCATGCCAAAGTTAACTTGTTCAAACAAAGCGCCCTCCCACCCAGATATGCCATTTGTATGCGCTGGTTTGAGAGAGAGAGAGAGAGAGAGAGAGAGAGGCGGTTTCATTCCAGAGGAATTCAGCTCTGACAGAGTAAGACAGCTGTCGCCCTCCGCTCACAAAAACCGCAGCGCCATCCAACCTTTCAGCAAATAAACTTTTTGTTTTCTCCAGTAAAGAATGTGATTGTCAATAATGACACTTTGCATCTACTTTAGTGCCTGCTAATCCAAAACTCTTCGATTTAAGGAAAACGAAAAGTGTTTTTTTTTTTCTTCCTTCCCGTTTTCCTCAGCAGCCTGATGATGATATTTTCATATGCCTCAGTCAAGATGGTTCTTTTTTTTTCTCTAACAAGTACATTTAATAGTATACAAGACCCCATTATCTCGTTTAAAGTGATGACACCTTTGCAGTCGGCTGAAAGACGTCGTATTGATGCATTTAAAATATTAATATTCAAACTCTCTGCCTCCCCCAGTACGACAGCCTTCTGTTGGGGAAAGATAAATATTATGTTTTAATTATAAAAACATAAAACAGAAAATGAAGAGTCTGATGAAAAAGCGCGGCCCTGCCAAGGAGGCTTGTATGCAAAGGTAAGCAATGTTTTGGCAAAGACACGGAATTAAAATCTGGTATACTGCATGCGGCTTATGCTCCCTCTCTCTCTCTCTCTCTCTCTTTTTCTCCCTCTCTCTTTTTCTTTCCCTCTTTCTCCGAGCGGTACATAGCTCGCCGTTGTCTCCATAACCAAGCGGGGAATCCTAACAGGATCATTAAGACATAAAACAGACTGATAAATGTTTCATAAGGACTGCCCGTTGATAGCCTCACAGGGGTACGGTGAGCACAGAGAGACGACACTCACGGAAGCTCTTTCATATACACTTTGGAATACAATTGGAATTTTAAATATAGTGGAAAAAAGCAATGCTAATTCCCACTATGGGTAATATTTACAAATTGAGAGAAAGGGAGGAAAAAAGCGAGAAAAGGCGAAGCGAGAGTATAACAAGGGAAAGAGAGAAAAAGTGAGCATGCGAAACAGAGAAATCAAATGAGCTGCTGCTAAGGGGAAATAAATTGCCCTTTTATTGTTCAAGCGTGCACAAAAATACTAAGTCTACATTTATCTAAGACACGTCAATCAACAGAGCACACTGACAATTAGCACGTTGAATAGAACTTTTATCATTTAAAGACACCAGAGTCCTGACCCACTGTACTGAAATAAAGCAGTATAATAACATTTTTCTCACACACCATGACATTTTTTTTTAATTATTACACTTCAAAAAAAGATGACAGATTTAAGAGAAAGAACACTGAGCTGCAGAATACGCATAGGAAGACTGAATGCAACATTCAAACAGTGTAGAAAAAAAAGTGAGGGAGAGAGAGAAAGAGAGATGCACGCTGGGTGAGAGGGCAGAGGGCGCGAACTATAATGAAGGTGAATGATAGGAATAAACATTGACATAATTCTTCCAAGGTCTACGGTTCCTAATTAGCACATGAGAGAGAAATGTAGTCTGTCCTCATTTTAAAGATTTCGGAGTGCAAAAGAGAAAATTAAAGAAAGAGAAAGAGAGAGGAGGAGGAGAGAGAAAATATGACAGAGATGCCGTTAATGATAAGTAATACGTTTTTGTCTTTTTCATGTAACTTCAATTTTCTGTCACAACAGTAACGAGTTTTTGACCACTCAAACACAGTTTGCGAACTAACTTCGCAAGCATCATTTCTCCGTCTCTAAAGTGAACGGGTAACATAATAAGCGTCTGAATGAAACCGATGCCATAGGTCAGAAAGGATGAACAGGTCTGCGTCTCTGTGGATTGTCATGCATCTTGCATAGCAGTTTGGGTTATTTCGACTTTAATTACACCACAATTACATTGTACAGCAAGTCTGCATATGTAATTACTCCAATTTGTAATTGTGTAATTAGATGAATATCCATGCTTTATAACCTAAGGCATCCATTGGCAAATCCAATTTCAATTTGTATGGAGCAAGTGTTTCGCCCAAAACGGCGGCAAGCTGTAAAGACCTGGGGATATACTGATAATCCTTGCCATGTTAAAATGCTCTTCCTCTTAACAATATTTAGACATGGGGGATTCTCAACTGGAGGAAAAAGACAAGGCAGGTTTGAAGCCTTAAGCAACAGAGATCCGGCAGTAGAAAAAGGATGTTCATAAAGACAACATGCTTTTTCACTTGGTTTTCTCAAGTTAGAAGTACATGAATCATGTTCAAGGATATCTTGAAATAAAAACAAGGAAGTATGATGCTTAATAAGCATTCCATGGGTGCCACACAGGGCCTGATATGAGAAATGTTAGAGTACTCACTTTATAAATACACACTGTAAAATAATGATTTTTCAAAGTTGTTAATAAAATCTAAAAATCCATTTTGTTGTGTTTTTCTACTTTTCACATTAAATTAAATGTTATTTGCTGTTTCTTTGTAATTAGTTGTTACATTTACAAACCTTTAAAGTACATGCAGTTTGTAGGATCAGTATTAGTATTTGTTTTTCAGTCAATCTATACTCAATGTCAAGCTATGTAACTATTACTAATTGAGGTCAAAAGTTTACACCCCCCTTTTAAAAACATTAAAAATTATGTTAATCATTTTACCAAATAAAAGGGATCATACAAAATGCATGATATTGTTTATTTAGTACTGACCTGAATAAGATACTTCACATAAAATATATTTACATATAGTCCACAAGAGAAAATAATAGAATTTATAAAAAATGACCCTGTTCAAAAGTTTACATCCGCTTGATTTTTAACACTGTGTTGTGACCTGAATGATCCACAGCTGTTTTTTTTTTTTTTTTTTTTTAAGTGATAGTTGTTCATGAGTCCCTTGTTTGTCCTGAACAGTTAAGCTGCCTGCTGTTCTTCAGAAAATCTCTTCAAAAAAACACATTTTTTTTTGGTTTTCCAGCATTTTTTTGTGTATTTGAACCCTTTCCAACAATGACTGTAAGATTTTGAGATCCATCTTTTCACACTGAGGACAACTGGGGGACTCATATGCAACTATTACAGAAGTTCAAATGCACACTGATGCTCCAGAAGGGGCCAGGGGGTGAAAACTGTTTGAATTTGAAGATCAGGGTAAATTTTTATTATAAAAAAATATGATTTTCTCTTGTGGACTATATGTAAACATCTTTTATGTGAAATATCTTATTCAGGTCAGTACTAAATAAACAATAACATGCATTTTGTATGTCCCTCTTCCCTCTTATTTTGGTAAAATAATTACCTTTTTTAAATGATTCTGAAGGGGGGATGTAAACTTTTGACTTCAACTGTATATACATATATATATATATATATATACACACACACACACACACACACACACACACACACACACACACTCACACCAGTATTCCTATCATTATGGGGACATTCCATAGGCGTAATGGTTTTTCTACTGTACAAACTGTATTTTCTATCCCCTTACCCTAACCCTATCTAGGGATGTGCCCGAATCCAAATACCATGATCGGAGAGGGAAAGACATGTACTACGGAACCCCCAAAGGGAATAAATGCAAGATGGGACGAATACTATATTTTTTAATGATTTTTTTTGCACTTACATCGTTGGGTAATTATACTGTATATAAAATGCGGCCATCAGGGAGTCGCTATTAATACGTGGGGCATTGAAATCGCTTTTGAATGCGCACTCGCTTTTTACTTTCACTTTTGAGAATCACGATCATACGTACTCTGTGTATCCTATGGAGCGGCAGTACTCGCCACACATTTTACAAGATTGGATGTTTGTAAGTGGTGCTCGGGATCTTCAAATCATTCATCATCATCCTATCAGTCATTTCTTCTTGCTCTGTTTATGTGATAAGTGAAATTTGATGTACTGTAATGTACCAGGCTACCACTAGTGCCTCTGTAGAATGTGTTTTCAGTGCCTTTCCAATTACAGATTCACTATTTGGGCACATCCCCTTACACAAAACTTCCAGCCTGTTTAAATTCTCAAAAAAACCTTATGTTGTATTATTTATGAGCTGTATTCCTCATGGGGACCTAAAAATGGCCCCACAAGGTCAAAATTTATTGGTATAACTATACTTTTGGTTCCCATAACATAGTGAATACCAGTACACAAACACACACATAGACACACATGCGTGTGTGTTGTGTGAGTGATGTTGTGTTTTGCCATTCATTGTACGCTTCTGTTAAAGACTTCCTTTTTCTCTCTCCATTGCTCTCTCTCTCTTCCTCTCTCTCTCTCTCTGTCTCTCTCTCAGCTGTCACTCAAAGTCCCACAATAATGAATTCAGAAACACTATCAGGAATGAACCCCCCTTGTTTATGAAGCCCAATTCAGACTGCGGAATCTGAAATAACAATAGATCCCCTCCTCAGTCAAGCCAATCTTGTAATGGTAATAAGAAATAAAAGAGAATAGGGAAAAATGTAATAAACTAAAAGAGAAAGAAGGAAAGAGGTGGAAGAGATGTACAGAGGCTGGAAATTCTATTGCACAAGAAGCATATTTAAGGTTGATTATTGAGAGGAGAGGAGAAAGGCCTTTAGAGGACATTTCTGAGGCAACTTTTTTTTTCCTTTTTATCTGTCTCTCTCTGTGTTTAAACAAGTGCAGTGTCAAAGACAAAAGCGATTGTGTCGACCTTCTTTCACAGTTGAGATGTTATTGTTGATTACTGTAATTCAAGTTTAACTCAAAATTGCAGTGGGTAGGTGGTTTAGAGGTTGGGTGAGCTTACTGAAGGGAGACAGCAGATGAATCTGCCGTACGTTAAAGAGAGGGTAAAGAAAAAAAGCAAATAAAATCGACACATGATAAAGGAAGTCTGTTCTCTTTGGGTTAGAGGAACGTGCAAGATATTAAAAGTAAAACAGAGGTATGACATGCCACATCCTGTTGCATACTACATAAACATACACCCATCCTCCCCCCAAAATGAAAAAAAAAAACACGTGTGCATTTATATATACGTATATATATATAAAAACAGACCATGACATGTATTTTCTTGTTTCATCCTTGCTAATTACAAGAAGTGAAATCATCTTGATGAGAAAAGAAACACTTTTCTCCAGCTTACACAAATGCTGGGCTAATAAAGATACGCTGCATTAAACATTAAAGTACCAGTAGGTAAACAGACAGTGCAACACTTCCTTCCCTGTACATCACACCTTTAGTTTGTAAGGGTTTGTAAAGAACATGTTTTGTGTCATGGCCTGAAAGCACAGCCCTTTGAGCATGTGCATGCATACTTTTAAATAAGTATGTCAGAGAATCTGCCAAACTGCCTGGCCCTTACTATGGCATCATTCCCCCATAAACACACGCACCTCCCTGTGCTTGCAAGCAAAGAGACCTGAAGGTCAATCTCAAGACAAGAGGGGGGGCTGGCATTATGCCCGCTGCACAGTGAGAGCTCCCTGCCCGCACCAACTGAGCTGGGCAGCGACGTGGGATTTCAGCTGGTGATCACACTCTACCTTGACACTACCTCACACGCAGGGGGAAGAGGGGGGGGGGGGGGGAGGGAGGGTGTAGGAATATATATTTTAAAAAAAATGCATATATAGTGGACATTACTAGTAAAATGATGAGAAAAGTGACATCAAAACAGCCAGATACTAGAAAACTGTGCAAAGAAGAATGTAACCCACAGAGCTACAAAGCTCTGAAGCTGTAAACTGATTATACTGTAGGTTCAACAGTCATTATGAGCTCAGCTACCTCTGGGTGGCACATACTGTATCTGGGAGGGGGGCACAAAAGAAGTCAGACTCAAGAATCATGTGACAGGATGTTTGGAGTTTGCCAAAAACAGCTAAGATTTTCAGCCAAAAATGTAAAACAATATGTGTGGCATGAATGTAACACTGCCCACATCTCAAAAACACCATACCTACAGTGAAGTATGGTAGCGGCAGCATCATGCTGTGAAACTGCTGTGGGCATTGAGTGCCTTAAAATATAAGGAACAGAGGATGGGCCACAAAAATGGGAAATTCTGCAAGGGAGCCTGTTTCAGCCTGCTAAAAATACTTGGGTGAGAGTTAGTCTTTCAGCAAGATGAAATGATCCAAAACATATTGCCATGTCTGAGATTTCAAACCAACTGAAAATCTGTATCATTAATTAAATATATATATATATATATATATATTATATATATATATAATATATATATATATATATATTTTTTTTTTTTTTTAAATATATTATATTATATATTTATAATTTTTTTAAAAAATGTCCACAAATGTTATCAGACAAGTTGGAGCAAACCTCAGACAGAAGGAGAGAGAAAATAAATTATAGCAAAAAAAAAAAAAACAAACAAAAAAAAAAAAAACATGCAAATGGTAAGATGGTAAAAGGGGGGGGGGGGGAATAAGTAATGGTGACATTGGCAAAACATCACATAACCAATTTCTCAGATTTGTGTTTATTAAAACTGGTCTACTTATGTTCAATAAAAGCTATGAGACTGCCAAAGAATCAATAAATAAATTGTATTTCCATTCTCTGTCCCATGATTCAGTTAGTGCTTAACATTTTTATTATTAAACACTAATCACTTTAATTCCAAATACCCTGCCAATCTCACAAAAGCTTGAGAAGAGTTTCTAAAATGCCATGAGCTAAATCTCAAAGTAGTGGTAAGAGAGATGCAAAAGAAAGAAAACTTCCTGCATTAAAATTCGCTGGATAATTACTTCCGTAACATACCCTCCTTTCTGTTGAGGAGTGTTTAGGTTTAATAGTCTCTGTAAAGAAAATAGGTTTTATCTTCTTCTCATTTTCATTAATTCCTAATTGGGGTGGGGGTTGTCTGTTATTATTCCTTAGATTAAAATAAACATAGCCCACTGCATGTTCAAACTCATCTCTCTACATGAGGGTGATAAGGACCGGGAATAAATAAACAATTTCTTCTTTGCTGTTGAAATTAAGTTGCTTAGAGCCTTAAGCTAAGCCACTTTTTTTTTTCTTTCTTTTTTTGATGACTTAAAAGCACATTTTACCCAGCAAATGAAGTTCATTTTTTTGACCTGCTTTATATGTATATCTTTAATTAGTGTCTTGTTTAGCTTAAGCTAACTGATTATCACATAGACGTGACCTAATTAACAGCCAGGCTGCTTAACAGTGATGTACCACCCCAAGGAATGAGAAAGTTACCTTTAAAACTTCTGTAATCATTAGCTGCAGCTTCACTTAATCCCACTAAACATACATTTTATCTCAGAAGCTCTGAGTTCCACAGATGGGGTGGGTTTGCTGTCCCTCTCCCTTGCAGCAGGATGTTTTAATCACTCGAAACATGTCCGTACATCCACACAGGCTTTCCATTGTGAGAATGGAATACGAATGTTGTTTTTATATAGTTAACTTCATAGTTAATGAAGAATTTAATGGATGCCAAAGGATAGCCAAAGTACCGAAACATCATTAATGAATTAGTTTAAGAGCACAGTAAATAAAGACACTAGCTCTTTCTGAGGGTGTTTGATGGCTAACAGTAAGTTGTCAAAGTTATGCACTGAACGTGCTGCTCAGATTTACGTTGGCATTGCTACATTGCTAGTGTATTTGATCACCTACCCACCAGCTAAAACAGCAACATCACAATCAGCCATTTTCTGTCAACTGAAAAAAACAACTGTAAAGAATACCAAAGCGCAACTGCGTTCACTTCCTTTTCATTGGTTTCAGTGGTAACTTTACTGCATTAGCTGTCTATTGTTAACTACCTAGTTGACAAATATCTTTCAAAGCTTTAAAAGGCCTGCTGTCACATATTCTGAAAGACCTTAGCATTTCGTTTACGCAGATAATATATGCATCGTGCTTAGGCTTGAGGATCAGTGTCTCACTGAGCCTCCTTGGTAGACAAAACTAGCATGCTAGTGCTATGTATGGATCTTAACCCCTTGATTTGGCCATCACACCAATTCGCATCCCACAGGTTCTTCCTCAGTTGTTCCTACCCACTGTGAAATTGCTCTCTTAGGGTTGTAATTCTGCTACTTTGGAAAGCTTCCATTAGATAATTGCTATTTAAATGTACTGATTTAACAGAACTGAAACCTGTGAACCTCACACGTTTTGTTACTGTAATTACAGACAGTTAAACATTTAAATATGTATGTTCAATGCTGTGGGCTTTAAATTCCTAAATTTGCTTTTAAGTCGCTCAAGTTGACTGATGATTTTCTTACCTGAAGATGGAGAAGAAGGGTGGGGACTGTCATCTTGCACACTGCCAGTTTGGGAGTGTCCGCCTCCAGCGCCGCTTTCCTCCGTCACATTGGAGGAGCCGGGAGTGGTGGATCGGCTGATGGACTGAGATTCTGGGTCGCTAGCTGAGCCACGCCTTTCGTCCAGACCGTGCTGGGAGCTGTCTTCTAAGGTTCGCCGGTCCTTGCTGTGTACCCGGGAGTGGACCACCATCTGGTGGTAGGTTCTAAAAACTCTGCCGCAGTCGGGACACTCAGTTGCTTTCTCTTTCAGGCCACCCAGGCTGTACTCAAGCCCTTGGCCCAGGCCCAGGCCCCCATGGTGAGGCAAGAACTCACGGTGGCTATCAAAGCTTACACCCTCATCCTTCAAGGGCATCATGCCTCCACTTGCCTTCACTCCATGAAGGACATCAGGGTGTTGCTTCTGCTTGGAACCATCACTAGAGCCTAAGGTTGGGTGCTCAAGCTTGTCTTTCCCAAAGGGAACGATCCCAGCTGCACTGGCAAGTTCATCTTCTTGTCCATGCCCCCCATGGTGCTGCTCTTTTGGCATGAAGGAGCGTTCCATAGCCATTCCACGAGCCATGATTTGCCAGGCTTGATAGCTGTTCAGGGGGTCCATCTCTGCCACCTTAGCTGCGGCTTGCAAGCGCTCCATACAGCTTGACTTCAGAGGGGGCACCAGGTTCAGGCAACCCAAGAGTGAGCGCTTTTCATTTTCCCCTAAGCCGTGGCCCATGCCGGCCATTGGGCTCAGGAGCTTTCCAAGCATCTCCTTCTCCTTCATAGCTATACCAGCCTTGGCCAGCATCTGGTGCTGCTGTTCAGCTAGGCCTTGCTTGTCGGGTGTGAGGAAGCCACTTTGTAGACAAGAAATGTAACGTGAATACAGATTGGCGTGGGCTTCCTGAGCCAGGCTGCTCATGCTGTTCACAGAGGGTCCGTCTTCATCAGCTCCTCCGCCAACAGGGGGCTTGCTCTTGATGGCCAACTTGTTGAGATGCACCTTCATATGATTCTTAAGGAACCAAGGCTCCTTGAAACGGCGTCCACAGATCTGGCAGCAATGCTCAAAGGAGTCCTTGTGTTTCCGCATGTGGCCTTTCAGAAACCAAGCTTGACTGAAGACCTGGCCACAAACCTCACAGCGAAATTCATTGGTGGGCTTCTCTCCATTGCCAGTTCCTGCGCCTTGTCCCTGGGCTGATTCAGCTGTGATGTGGGTTTTCTCCACATGGGAGATGAGGTCCTCCTCCTGGGAAGCAGCAAATTCACACAGGGTACACTTGTAGGGCTTGTGGAGAATGCGAATGTGGCGCTCTAGCTCCTCGCGCTTCTTAAATTTACCCTTGCAAAATGTGCACCGAAATCCTTGGGCTGGGTTGAGGGCTTGCTCATCTTGCAGGTTGGCACCCGCAGGCTTAGGTGAGGCAGACGGCTGGGTCATTCCATCAGGCGAGCCGCCGATACTGGTTGGAGTGAGCATGCCACACGCAGAGCCCGGCTGTTGCTGGTTGTGACTCTGGATACCCAAGTGGGGTGGAAGAGGTTGAGAGGGTTGCAGCAAGCTGTTCCTCATTTGCTTATCACGTAGAATGGCCCTCTCTTCTAGTTCGTGAAGCAGCCTGTTTTCCTCACGTACGCGACCCCGGCCCTTACCGAGATTTCCCAGCTTATGGGTGCGGAGGTGGATCTTCAAGTTACCCTTTTGAGCAGCTCTGTGGTCGCAATAGGGGCATTTGAAGGGCTTCTCTCCAGTGTGTGTACGCATGTGAAGAGACAGAATGCTGTTGAAGCGGAAGCGCTTGCCACATAGCGGGCAGGGGTATTTGCGGTTCTTGCGGGCATCATCTTCTATGTCGTTCATCTGGGACATGATTCCCAAGTTCTGCCCGTTGAGAAATTGTTGCAAGTCAACACGGCCGTTGAGACCACTCAGGGCACCCACATCCATGTCACGGTTGAGCTGGTTGGCCAGTAAGGCCATCTGACTGCTGATTGGCTGACTAGCTAAGGCAGCGTGGGTTTTCTCATCCAGCGGGGTGGCTGCCTTTTCCTCTGGGATCTGTTGGCGGCTCTGTAATTCAGGAAAGGCATGACCAAGCTGAGCAGTCAGCTGATGAAGTTTCTGACTGATTGGGTAGCGGCCGTTAAGTACTGCATTGCTGAGATGGGTGTCAGCATCCGGGACCACCGAGGATACACCAAGGCACAAACTAGAGTCCTCCATCCTAAGGGACAAAAGACACAAAACAGATATTAAGTAGACTATTCAAAAGCATGGAACACACACCTCCTTATAGGCCTGAGGCATCGCTAGCAAACTTATTGTATTATCACCGCGCACAATCAACAGGAAATACTGCACAATATATGAATGAAAGTAAAATGATACGCAGAACGTCACGTACATAGTGACAAATGTCAACAATAGAAGTAAATGTGCAATAATTTGAACAGGACAGGTCTTAACTTCACCATTGTCTGAGAACTGTTTCGTGAAGAACACCCACTCTGCTCTCAGATTTCATGAAAAATAAAGACCTTTTCTCTTAGACCTTTAGAAATACTGTATATGTGGTGAAGGTCATATTTCCAAGTTAAATAGCACCACAGCGTCAAGTCTGTCTTAGACATTAGCACAAACACAAAGGTGTTTCATCTTTTGCTGAAGTGGGTGTAGGGGTGGAAACAAAACAGTAGCTATATTCTTTTGTCTGCATCTACATCTCAGATTATATACTGCATTGTCTGGCAAAAGAAATCACACCAAACGGCAGTTAATTCAGTTCATTCTTGAGTACCCCTTTGTGTGTCAGCAGTCTTGACTGTGGTGCGAGGAAATGGTTAACAACGATGACTGCACTTCAGTGACAAGTGTGAAGAAAAAAAAGAGTGAGTTCATCTCCCTCTGATTTATGAAGTACTACATGTACTCTCACACTTGGGGAGAGAAGCTGCAACTCTCAGAACTTTTTCTCAAACAGTAACACAATTTTGGAGGCAATAATTACCCAGTAAACACGGCAAGGCGCCGCATAATTAAGCTACTTGGTCCCATCCTATCAGAATCCCTCCAATTACACGCCTTAATGAAACGGAGCAATGGTATTGTCATGAAGCCGCCGCAATACTACAATTATGATATTAACAATAGCACTTAAAACCAAGGGGTTACTCCAGTAAACACAAGCCCTTATCTCACTGCTGCGACACTTGTCTTGGCGTAATTTTCCATTAAGAGGCACATTACGTTTGATGCAAATCATTCTGTGTTCACCTTCTTTTTTTTCCCTCTCTCTGTTCTCTCACTCTCGTATGGCTTCCGATGAGAAGAAAACAACAGTTGGCGTTATTGAAAGGGTTCCCAAAGTATCAGAGGCTTCCCAGTTATTTAAAATGGCCACAAAGTGGCCCAATGAACCGTCAGCCTTAAACAAATACATGAGCACTGCCTGTTGTCATCTGGATCGCTTGTGCTTATTTAGCATGCTACTCACCATCTTAAGGAAGGATAATGATGTTGCCGCATTCCCCTGCAACTGACAGGGTCAAGCTTCAGAAACAATAAAGTGAGTTTTGCTTTGGTCAACAAAATATTGTATAATATCTCATTAAGCTGATTAGTATGCTGCCTGGTAACGTTGGCTATGCGCTTTAACACATGATTATGAATGTGAAATAAATACACTGTGGTCATCTTAACGAAGACGATGGCAAGAGCAGGTGTTTAGGAAACGGAATGATGGAAATGAGAGCTTTCTCTTCTCTCTACACTATTTGGAAACACATGCTGGTTTGTCTCTCACACACTCGTCGCCTGAGGAAGGGTAAAGCGTTCTGGGCCGGGGAACCCACACCCTTTGGTCATTAATAAACCTTTTAAATGGTGCAGATTGACCCAGTTTACTTATTAGAGAGGGACTACCTAATGACTCAGCACCTGGGCTGCTGACACATTATATTTCACCGTTCCTCACGGCATTCTGACATCTCCTATACGTGCTTTTCACATGACCCGACGCACAGGAAAACAAATAACTGATTTCTTTGTTGACAAGCCGCAGCAATTCCGACAACCAGTCGGAGGAACCTACTGGTCTGGTACAAAAATGTGCATTTGTGGAGGCAAATACACACCAGCACACACACAGCCTGCAGTAGAAGGCAGTGGGCTTGGAGCACATATTTGCTGATGCTCTCATAAGAACTCTAATAAGGGCCGCCTGTTCTTTAGCTATTTGCTCTTCCTACGCCATGTCGGTTGCAGTCTTATCTCTCCAACATGAATAAAAACACTGAGGCCACTTCCAGTCGCTGCTAAACACACTGTGGGCTGCTGCTGAATGCCATTCCTCTTTTGTCCAGAGCTATAACTCTGAGGAATTTAAAAAAAAAAAAAAAAAAAAAAAAAAAAAAGCTGGAATCTGGATGTGAACAATACACTGTAGGTGTATTATGTATTTAAAGACTGGGTGTGTTATAAACACACTCACGCGTGTAAGCACGTGCACTGCAAATTATACATGGCTAAGCAGTTCTGTGAGGATTTTTGATATTCAGCAAAATGTAATACAAGAGTAAATGCAAGACAAATATAAATCACGGATGGTTCGCTCTGCCAGGTCATCTAATTAAAGCAACGGACCTCAGACAAAGGCCTGAAAATGCTGGGTGATGTTTGGGTTTAGTGCGACGCCATATGACTTCGGAGTTTCTTCGGGTAGCGAGTTGTTCAAATTGCTTTTGTCGACGTCGTGGCGAATCCTGGCAGATATCAGACGAGGCCCTTTTTGAATGTGGCTAGCATGCCTTCTGCAATAGAAATCTATGATTTAAGCGAGGCATGATGAGCAGTTGCTCATTTGGAGAGATAACTGCTTGCCCTTTTCTTCAATTTGATTTCCTTCTTTATCTTTACCATATAACAAAGGCAGATAGACAAAGGAACAATGTGAAATGAACTGACGAATCCAGTTTGTTTTTGAACATAGCCTCGCCTGACGACTGTATGCAAATGAAGTGCATTAATATGCCTTCCTTGCTCCCAAGTCATTTCATTTTTTTTCTGATTAAAAAGGACATTTCATATGGTTAAAGAGGTATCACACACACACACACACACATACGCGCAAACACTCACTTCGGCAGAGGCAAAGTATTAAGTTCATATGTGAACGAAGACGCCTGACACAAATACACCCACAAACAATAACACACACAGTCTGCGATATTTTAAAGAGCATCTATAAATAAATTAAGAAACGAATACATTAATAAATAAATTTGATACTGGGAATACTTTAAGAGAGGCATCACTATGGAACAATTATCAGTAAAGTGCATATTTTCCACAGTATAATTAGCAGAAACTCCAAGCCAAAAGCCTTATCTCAAACGAAACAAAGTCATTAAAATCTAAATACATCTGCTCTTAAACATTGCCATGCTTAATGCATATCTGAAAATGCCTCTGAACCAAATTTGCAAAGCAGCAAGCACATTTGGGGGTGGGGGGCATTTAGTCAAAATGCATACACTGTCATTTTAATTCAGAAGAAAGCTAGAAAAAATGTTATGCGCAGTTTGCTTCTTCACATTTTCATGTGGTTCTTTTCTTACAGCTGTACCTAGAAGCAAATTTAAAACAGCCCACTTCATAAATCTACAGCGCATCTACAGCTTGTCTGCGTACATAGGATGCCCTGCAAAGTTTCACTGCCTATCTTTCCTCCGTTAGAAATGCTAATGCCTCACCTATTTGGATCAGTGCCATTGAGTCGTGGCCCACAGCATGTAGGCCTGACAGCAAACACGGTGGTGGCTCCTTGTCCCAGACCCCGTCTCCCTCTTCCCCCTCCTCTCCCTCTCTCTCTCTCTTTCTCTCTTCAGGCTGGGGCAGCTGGGTTAGCCAGGAGCTAGACGAAACGATCGAGTCTCGGCGGCCTGATACTACCTGTCACACGTAGCGTAACAGCAGCAGCGTGCTCTAATTAACGCGTGCACCGCCACCGTGTCTCTTGAAAAGCCACTGAGACTTCCTTTAGTGCACTGTCACACAGGGCCCAGTGGCATGCAGCGTTACAGTCTGTGGTTAATACTGAGCCTTTCAAGCAACATGGCAAAACAACCGGATTTATGTCTTATCTTTACCTCACTTTACATCACATTCTGTTCTCTTTTGCAAGCTCTGCAAACCACATCTTAATTAGAGGGTGCACATGCCAGCATCAGAATGCTGTCCTTCTCTTCTTATCTTTGCTTTGTCAAGCAAGACCATTGTTTCAACACCAGAGAAGCTGTGTGATTTATGCCTTAACATCGCATGTTAAACCTACTGTACACATGTCACTATGAGAGATGCAAACATACCAGTGCACTTTGTGGCAAATGTGATGCACTGACGTTAAACAAAGGTGCATCTAAGATATTTGAACTGATTGTGGTTTCTGATAAAGCCTGCAGTAAGAATTGCAAAGTGCATGAATGTGTTTTGCATTATCTGCCAGTTAGATAGCTTTCGGAAGGGCCAGGCTTTGATTGTGGAACGTCAAGGTGAACACGACTAAATTAAGGCCTCTGTAGCGACAAAATATTACATTAAACTTGAGGTACCTGTGCGCGTTCGCGTCCTTGAGCCGGTCCTCTAGTGGCTTCTCGCAAATCAACATGGAGGGCAGAATCAAGGTTCCATATAAAACACACATACATACACACAGACTCACTAACACACGCAAGTAAACTTTAGCCTTGAATGGACTCTGAACAAAGAGTTTTTTAAGTGTACAGCTAACCTCAAAGAGGACATAAAACCCATCTAATCCTTAAATGTTCTAGATTACACAGCGTGTTCAAGCCCTAAATCAAATAACACAGAGCAGATCTGGCTCTTTTGGGCTTTGCATCTTGATATAACATAATTTTGGTGTCCTTCTGCATCCTTGTTTGGGAAAAGTATGTGTGCGTTTACAGAAAAAGGTGGTTTCGGGGGCGGGGGGGGCATTGACGAGTAAAACGAACCGAAGTCAAAGTATTCGCGAGTTGAAATGAAAATAAAAATATAGATCGCAAGGCCATTAGCTGCTCTGTTATTGTGAAGCTTTATCGACCGAAATCCATTGACTAATTACTATGCAGTAGCTGATTAATTAATTATGAAAGAGGTCATCGTTATTGATAAATCAATCATTATTTACAGAAAGTGCAAAAGTCAGTTTTATTTCCTCCGAATCATTAGCGGCCCCCGTATAAAACCAAAAGGAATGAACTCTTTGGTGTTTGAAAATGGCTGCCATATGTTGCATATTTAATGGATGGAAACGGCACTGCGTGCTATGTGCTTATGGGAATGTGGCCAGAAACGTACAATAACAAAATCATAAACCGATAGCAATAGTTAAAATGGTCGCTTATCAGCGAGGTCCGATCTGTCCTTCTCTCTCTCTTTCTCTGCCTGTGTTTAGTCTGTTGCAGGTGGTCTTCAGAATAGTTCTAATTAATCCAATAAAACGTGGCTTGTTTTTCTTCCTCCCGATGCTCTTTGACTGAACTGGATTATTAGTGGCTGTAATGAGGCATTAAGCAAAGGTTCCCAGCATAAGACCGAAACTGAATCAAACAGAAGAAACGCACGCAGCCTGAAAGGACTAACTCGTTCTCATTCGGCAAACAGCTCTCGCTGCATGATGCAGGTTGTTTTCTTATTTGTGGTTAGACAGTAAGTGACCTAATTATACCTAGTTCATAGGTTGCGAAGCCACCACAGACAAATTGTTACAGTTACAAATACACACGGGTTTGCGTCGCTTTCCTCTCTACACAGCTACCTTCTGTTAACTCAGCCCGCAAAACTCTCTCAGTCTCTGCCGGTGTCTGTCTCGCACAATATGTCATTGAGAGCGTCTTAAGAGAACATTTCAACAGGTAGTTCAGCTTTCAGCTCATCTCTACAGATCAGTATGAGCCCTTGAAAGGATGAGCAGGGAGAAAAATGCTGCTGCTTTTATCCTGTGTGTCTGACAGGCTTGTTGGGATGCCAGGGGAGGGAAGATCAGTGGGAGACCAAAGAATTCCCACAGTTCATTGTCCTGGCCGGCTGCATCCTCATCCTCATCATCATCCAGAGCCGGCCTGAAGCTCAAAGCTTCCCTTTATGTTAAACATGTGCAGCATTATCCCGAAGACCAGCAGATGTGCTCTGTATGTGTGTGTATGCGTGTGCGAGAGAGGTACAATGGTAGTCACAGCGTGTCGAGCCTCCTGCCTGTAGACCTCAGACTGTGAGAAGGGAAAAAAGATGGATAACTGTGAGCATTTGTTAAATTGTAGAGGTGGGTTAGAGGGGGTCCGTGCATAAAAAGTGGGATGGTTACAAAGAACAGCGCTACGCCGTTCACCTCGCTCGCAAACAAAGAAAGACACAAAGTCAAGTGACCAGCGATGAAGGCTAAAGCAGCATAAAACGGACTTCGCTAAAGGTCAACACGTGACAATTCATCTCTAAAACTTTCCCTTGTGGTTTCCGCCCACAACTGTGGAGAAATTTCAATTGTACATGAGGTGGCGGACACTAAAGAGTGAAAAAGAATCATTTAACCCTGTCTGACCTGAGGATCTTTTGCCAGCCTCATTAGAAACACAGGGATGCGTCTTAGCGGCAAAGCCGAGCGAGTCGTGGTCGAATCGGCCATCGTGCATGACTACACCTCAGCACAGAAAAGCCGAAAAACAATGAACGCAGTGTGGCGATGGGCAAAAGGGACATCATCCAAGCCTTACATCATCTTTCCTTCTGAACAGGACAGCAACTCTGGGACAATACTGACAGATACCAGAAATCATTAAAAAAAAAAAAAAAATCAGGCCTCCATTGTTAGGAAAGAGCGCTCCACCAAAACTGTCACTGTTGTATCAAGCTCTGAACCTGAAACTTGAAACTTGAAAGAGATGGTTCACCCAAAAAAATGAAATTTACTCCCTGTCATGCTGTTCCAAACCTTTCTGTGGAACACACACACGCAAGACATTTTTTTTTTATTTTCAAAAATATGTTCTTTTGTGTTTTTTTCATTAGAAAAAAGTCATTATTTGGGCGTGAACTATCCCTTTAAGGACACCAAAGAGGACCTGGCTAAATGCGATATGAAGCTGTATCACAATCACTTATTTGACTGTCTGAAGGTGACAGTCTGTTTTCTCTCGACACCCTCTCTACCTCTCAGCCGCTGCGAACAAAGATTACCTTTGTGGAAAACTTAAATGTCAATGTAACCCCCAAATAAGTGAATATCAGAAATAATTGCTGTTTTCTTCTCGCACATGCTGGTTTTGTGCGTATGAGTTTTGCATAATGACTCCAACAAGGGGTGTTGTTTTGACAGGTGCTGAAATCGAGTCGAGAGGAGAGGGAGACAAGGTTCAATTTAGTTTGTGAATCTTTTAATTGTTGCATGGCTAATTAAAATAAAAGGGGAAAAAAAACAGGAGAAAAAAGAGAGAGAGAGAGAGATGTGACTCAGTGTTTAATGCTGCATGTGTGCATACATCGGTCCCGAATTGTGCTCAACGTAAGACAGACAGTACAGGAGAGAAAAATCTGCCGCTACTTCAACATACTTACCAGCTCTTCACAGCCGCAGCCTGTAGTTTGGAGTTTTCACAAAACAAATGTATGGCTAATTAGAGATACTCATTAAGGGAGGCAAGTCAAGTAATTATTTTACATCATGCCGCTGTTAATTGAATGATTCTTCAATGTCTTTTGAAAATATCTCCTTTTTTGTCTCTCCTTTTCCCCCACACACAGAAAGAAAGGCGATAAGACTATAAACAGGTACCGTAGCCATATGCTCTTGAATGAAAAAGCACTTCTGTCGTAGTAAATGGGCTTTTTAAATATTGAACCGCTGCATGTCTTTTTAATACGGCTGATGTTAAATCTTCTTTATTCTGTCACTTTGATAAACTCCCTGAGCTAAACTGAGAGAAAGTTTCACTTTTGTGAGAAAGTCTATGTGGAGACGTACAGTTATGCAAGCATTCTCTGTCCATAGAGCATGTTTTTAAAAAGCAGCTGTCTCACATCCTGTTTAAGAAAGCCACTAATCTTATCAAAGCCATCAGGAAGTGAGAGTTGACTGGAAATGCTCATGACTCTTTGTATATGTTCATTTTTTTTTTTTTCTTTTACTTCATTTTATTTGTAATTTTTTTGTCTTCTGCTCTATTGTTCGTCTGTGAATGGTAAGACGAGATAGGCCTACTAAAGCTGTGTTTCTGCTCTCCACGGTCGCTCATCACTACATCACTGCAGAGCAGAAGAGGAAGACAGTGGTGGGTGAGAGTATGTTAAAAAGCCTCTCTTTATTAAGAGAAAAGTGTGTTTTATTGTGGGCTAATTGTGAAGGGAGGAAGTGTGTGTGGAATGGGTGGACTCTGGAGAGAGGGTGGAGGACCTCAGGGAGATCAGGGCACATGTTTATTTATCAGGCTTTATCGGAAATGGTGAGGCCACAGATCCCAGCAGGATCAGAGACAGAGAGAGAGAAAAACGCGGCTCGACCACAAGCCAGGCAGAAAACGTTTACCTCCATGCCAACGTTACGCTGTCACACAACTATGATTAAACGACCAAAGCAGAGCTGGTCAAACCTCAAAGGCTTTTGTTTATATATATGAAAAAAAAAAAAACTGTTTATGATTCATGCAACAAAAAAAGCTACATTCGCTGTTTCTTTTTATGCAGAAAGGCAACAAAAATAAGCAGGTGTTGCACAGTCTGTAGCTTAACTGATATTTTTCCATGCAAATTAACATTTTATACTTGATGTTTCAAGGACCCATTTAGGGTAACACACTGAGCAGAACTTAAAGATCAAGTGTGCAATTGTTTCAATTTTATGAATAAATGAATAAATAAATAATGAAAATATGCAGAGCCATCCATGAGTAGACCATTAGTAGGTTGATATCCCCTAAAAGTGTAAACACTGTGGTGCTATCAAAACATTGCTGTTGAGTTGTTTTCACATAGCATGACATAGCAACATCAACTTAACCAATAGCAAGTTTCTGTATTATTGACTGATGGTTCTGACAAATTGCAGCTAGGGAAGTTTTTGGAAAACCTCACCATTGCCTAATCATTTCACCTTTTAATCACAGGTATTTTCAAAACAATTGGTGCTGATCAGGGGTGTTTCAACAGTGATAAAATATAACACTAAAAAGCATATAAATCACAAGCTTTTATAAAGAAACATTGTCCAACAGCGACACTAGCAGGTAAAGTTACAGCAGGAGTCTGCGTCTTTCTCGCCTCCCCTGAGCCCACTGAGTTTTAACATACCCCCTAAAGCGTGCGGTGAGTTTGGTGGGGGGTAACTGAAAATCACGTGAGAGGAGACAATGCCTACTGTCCCCTTTTTAAATATCAAATACATCCCCTTTTTAAAATCAAGCCATTCTCTGCATCTTGTCTATGTGACGTCACACAGACCAAGGCTGCTCTTACACGACCGTCTTACCTTAAACCCGCCCTGACTGAGCTGAGTGAGCTGTAAACACTTTGACCGGCATTGTTTTGACTCCGGTGCAGGGAAAGACAAGAATGTCTCCGATTGAGCGATTGAGATGTTTTGTTGTTGGATGTAATAATGAACTTAGCAGTCGTCATTTGCTCCCGACATCTGAGCTGATGAAGACGCAGAAGATTAACGTTACTTTCGTTTTTGAAGGAAATGCGCCGATCCCCGATCTGCCTAAATGCATCTATGTTTGCACGAATCATTCATGATGCAGCTTCACCTACAGCATAAATGAGTCTAAGGCTTTTTTTATGCACCTTTGCAAATCACCTTTCCTAATAATGCGCTAGTTAGCAAGTTTTGCGGCTAAACGTGGCTAAAGTAAACAGAACAGCTTGTCAGCCCACAGTAGAGAGGGACGGGGTGAGCAGAGCTCATTAGCATTTAAAGGCAAATGCAACAAAACGGCTCGCTCTGAAAAGGGTAAAAAGAGTGTTTTTTACACTACTACTGAGAAATTTTACCCAAAGTATGTTATAGACTTCTCATTAAGACCCTAATTAATCATATCAACTTGTGGAAAATGGGCATCCGATGACGTCTTTTTTTCTTTTCTTGATAGTGTAAGTAATGTTTATTTAACTAAGAAATATGACTCTTCCACTCCCTATATTTAAACAATCCACTGTACAAGCAGGAACAAAAGCCTGAGAACAAGGTACCAAATACATGGTCCCACTGCACAGGGTCAAAGGCAAGCCCACTTGACCTGGAAATCATAGCCTGTCAGTGTAAGGCCCTCCACCTGCGGCATTTGGGCACAGGAGTTTAACTGATGGGGAAGAGACAGAGGCACAGTTTGAGAGAGGTCTGGGTTGGCCAGCACACCAGATTCCACACGTCTCCTCACTCAGTCCCTCGTTCTTCTTCCCCTGGCCAGCTCGACACATTCTTATCCTCCTCCCTGCCCTCTGTGACCTTGAACATGATAACACATTCATCCTCTTTCAGGGGGGGCTGCCACGCTGACCTGCAGTCAACGGGAGAGGAGGAAAGCAAAGGGAGAGAAAGGAAAGATAAGTTCATAAAACCAAGGATGTTTTAGTGAAAAACGACCTCCCGGTATCTCTCATTCCCGAGAGATGCGAGGTGGGCGCGTGGCTCCTTCGTTCGCTTGTGGAGGGATTACACATATTCCTCCCTTCATCTGTTTTGGTTTGGTTCGAGCTGCCATGTTAACATGTTGTATGTGTTACCATTGCTCGCCAGCGCGCCTCGCGTGCTGATCTCCGTATGAGCATTGCCGGGGAGGTCGTGACCCCTACGCGCAATTTGGCTGTCAGAAGCTACACAGCAGCCGGGTGAGGAGATGGGAGGTTTTTATAGTATTTATACAACTTGTTTACATTTAAATAGAGATCCATGTACTAATATTATGAGAAGGAAAATAATTAAATAAAGAAGATATTTAAAAAATATATATATATATATATATATATATATTAATTGTATTTATTCTGTGTTGATTATAATGTCTGTTAAATAAATAGCAATTGAACTGCACAGTTTGGCTAGTGTTGTTAATTTTTAAAATGTATATTTTCATAAAAGTATCAAGTCAGAAGTTTCCCTGCATAATTTATAGCAACTGCTGAGACGTGAAGAAATGAATGTCTTTCATTTGTAAGCAAAATGGACATTGTAAGTGAGCTATACCAAAATAAATCGAATAGAATCAAACCTAATCAAAAATTGGAATTGAATTAAATCGAGCGCTTGTGAATCAGAATTGAATGAATCTGGAAACAAAAGTAGCGATAAACAGCCCTAGTAACCATTGTTACACCTGTTACACTGGGTTGCCTAACACAGGCATAGATCATCAGGTCTCTGTCACTTGATTGGCTGTGATGAAACCAATCACTGAGCTCTGCCTGTCTGAAACACTTCTTATATCTCCAAAAAGAGGCCTCCATCATCTCTGCCTTCTGCTTAACACACACACACAAACAGAAATGCACACACACACACATACGTGTGCACCCTTAACCCCTTACGGGACCTGACACCAGCACCCCGCAAACATCATCCCCATCGGTAGAGAGGTTTAATCTTTCACTCTCCGCCATTTCAGAAGACCCTGACTCTTGTTTGTGCAGCCCCCTCCCCTCGATCTTGCCTTCCCTCCCTCCCTCCCTTCCTCTCCCCTCTCCATATTTTCTCTCCTGCATCTGATTAAGTTAACAATGTGGCGTTATTTGCATGCTGATTTGGCGAGGTCCCTCTCCTCCCCGCTCGCTCTCACAAACACAGGGGCTGGATCGCGGTAATGTGATAGCACAGCAGCCAGCCGATGCAATCTCTACCCCTCCTCCAAACCCAGGTGTGTGCTATCCACTTCCCTCTTAATTCCCTCCATGCTCATATTTTAGTCCCTCTTTATTTTTTCTGTCGTTCTGTGCCTTGTAAGGGTTGTATTATAATCAAATCTGGTGCAAAAAAAGGCTGGAGGAGGGGGGGGGGGGGTATCCTGTCTTTTTTTATTAATTATAGACCGCGGCTGATGCGAATGTATTCCGAAAGCATCTTCAAAATAGGTCGGCATACAGTTTTCTATTCTTATCACATTTAAATGTCAACATGGTGCAAAGCTCTACAAATTAGTTCAGGCAGACTTCAACCCCCATTTAACATTTAAAGCTCCGCTCAGTAAGCCCCCAATGTGTGATTCAAATCAGTTTACACACACATAAAAAGGAAGCGGTGCGTCTTTCAAACTTCTCATTTCAATACTGATATTATTGCCAACCTTTTGCCAGAGAATAGGCTGGCAGAGAGGGGGGAAAAAAGAGCCACGAGATGAAGCAACAGAAACAATGCATTAGCTTTCATGAATTATATATCCGCCTTCATTCTGAGCAGAATCGCGGATTTTCGGAGCCTATGCATATATCCTAGACAGGAATGAATAAATCACGACGGTTGGGGTCATTCCTTTTTACATGCATTGAGAGCCATATCGGGATAATAATGTCCACATAAAACACTTACTGTGGCTCATTTGGAATGCAAGCGATGCAAAAATTTCTCCCCGATTCTCGTATGTCAATGGAAATGTCCCGAGGAGAGCTGCTGTATCAGGACATTTATTTGTTACAGAAGATGGCAGAGGCGAATATTGAAGGACTGGGCTATTTCTGATGACACCAGAATTCTGACTTCAGGCCAATGGGGACGATTTCTGAGTGAAGCGAGTGAGTTTACTTTACAGCCACAGGTCCATGTCTACCACATAAAAGGACGGTTGTATTATTAAACGCCAGAGAGGGGCATTAAAACACCTTAACATGTTGTAACTCAAGCCAATTGACTCGGCTACTCCGTAACCGTCGCCGTCTGTTCTCGGAAGACTCCCCTATGCTAGACCGACGATTCTGTCCCAGCGCCACCGATCGGAGCGGGCTGCCCCGTCACTCAGTTGACTCAGCATTATAGGGCGAAGAGGCTAAGGGCCCAGGGCATGAGTTTCACACCTCTAGCTGTTTTATGCCAACGAGTGCCATGCATGACCCTGCAAGTCTGCTCCAGACAGCCCTGGAGGAGCACTCGCTGGGCGTGCGAGGATAGGACGTGCTCCTCACGCCTCATTACCCAAACGTCCTATCTGAGTCCCCCAGTCACCATCGGCAGAGCGGAAAAAAGGCTACGGACGTGCCTCCGTGGCCTCGTGTACCCACTCCTTCGTTTTAGGCTAGCGCGCCTCTTCTACACCAAGGGGTGCTTTGCCATCCAAAGTCCTTTGGCCGGGATTGGCGTTCATGTATGTTGTCTCAAAGCTGCCGTTACCCAGCTGTCTTTGAAATCTTCGAAACCAAAAAGCCTTGGCTTCGGATTGGAGGCATGCCAGGATATCGAACCAATGAAGCTACAAAAAACATTTACCTGATCCAATTATTCTTCCGCCGCCTCCGACCGGACATGCCGGAGCGACGCCCTCACCTTCCCTCGTAAAACGAAGACAGGCTCTCGGACCAATCCTCAGTCGCCCTCTTTGGCTGCAGCAGGAACAGGCCTTTTAAACGCGCTATAAAGGCTATTCGCTCTAAATGTGCTCTGGGTGTGCCTAATATGTCCGCAGCCAAATGTCAAAAGAGTTATATATCCCTTTATGCACAGAAGGGCCCTGAGGGCTTTAATTGACTATGGTGTAAAGGGAGTTGAGGAGGGGTGAAGGAACATGATGAAAATGAATACTGTTCATTATCAGACAAACAGAGCCCAATGGCGCTCCTAAAATTGGCAGGGAGCGAAGATTTCCCAATGTTAAAGCACATTTGTCCGCCGAGTAATTATCAGACTGAACTTTCCATGGCATTGTTTCAAAATTATGAAGAATTATGCATTTTTCACATTTAATGTGTGTGAGTGGCAGAGGGCTGCCAACTGCAGCCCGTGCGAGTGTGTGCCGATCTAATATAAGCCTACACTCTATGTAATTGAGTTAATGCAGGTATAAATGCAGGTCTGCCTCGCTAGGTTACAAAATCGAGTCCCAGCAGATTAGCTTTTAACTTTAGAGATGTATTGCTCTAAACTAGTTTATCTGTCTTTCTATTCCCGCACAATAACGTCTGCTTTCCGAGCCCGGCGTCTGTGATATTCCCACTCTCTGCGCTGCGCTCTACGACCGCCTGGCAACTTCAAATATTTATCAAACGGAGGAGGGGAGGAGAGAGCCCTCTCCATCCCGCTACAGTCATTTACCAATTATTTTGAGTACCTGCTGACAGGTACGTGTCACAGTCAGCTACCCTTCCCCAGTCCTTCTCCTCACATGATTTACCTTTCCCCCTGCTGAGGAGGAAGCCGCCAAGCTACAGGCAGGGAGACAGAGGAAGTGTGGCAGAAGAGGGCTGCTGTGGCATACAGCTGAAGTTCTCACGCTTTGATTCAGGGAACGGTTGATTCTTCGGAGGAAAAAAAAACTCTCTTTGTCAATGCATTAGAGGCAGAGAATGACAGAGGAAACATAGAGGCGAACTGACAATTGGGTCGGAATAGAAAACAAGCTCATTAAACCAGGAGAGCGATATACCAACAAAACACCTATCAAGGTCTGTCACTGTATATTCTAGCATTTGAAAAAAGAAAGAAACAATATGCGCACCAAAAGCATCACGCGCACTTTTGACAGTGTGTATTTCAGTCTACATTAGTGTCAAGTTGGGAAGCTGAGCATTGGGGGACTTAAAATACCTTTTTGTTATAGGGCTAAAAAAGCTATGTTCTCTTTAAACAAACACTAAATCAATTATGTTTCTTGTGCTTTATATATGTGTGTGTGCGGGACTGTTAATACAGAAAGTATATGTGTGCGTGCGTGTGTGTGTCTCTATATATACATGCAAGAGCGTTGTGTGTATGAGCCACAAAACACTGAAGGCACGAAGTACTGCTCTCATCAGAGCAAGGAATAAATGAACAACTCTCCAATGTGTGTGTGTGCGCGCGTGCACCTCCTCGAGGGGGCACTTCACAACACTATCAACGTTCTCTGTGCTCCAAATTGTCTGCTTTCTGTCTTTTGAGAAGCAGCAATACTATGAAAAAAAACAGCAAAGGTAAAAAAAAAAAAAAGGAGAAGAGTAAATGAAGATAAGAGACTGGCTAAGTAGGTATTCTCTCTCTCTCTCTTTGCTTTTGAGTTTCAGTAGCTGGATTACAAAGGTGATCTGACATACAGGTTTGAGATTATGAGGGGAGAGAATGGTGTACAGCAGTGCTTCTCAACTGGCGGGTCATGGCCAAAACAGGTGGGGTGGAAGATATGTTATCATGGTAAGGAATTAAAAAAAATAAAGTGCAACCAATTGTGCATATTTCGGACAAATAATGTTAGTAAACAGGTTTACTAATCTTTAAAAAGGTAAAAGAAAACACTTCGCATATCATTGGTTGTTGCCAAAGGTCAGGCATCCAGTCAAACTCTACAGTAATTTAGTGGAAATGCATCTGTCATTGTGTAGACCCTAACAAATTAGGCTCATGTCAGCATGAATAGGTTGCTTGACATGCCCTCATCAAAGAAAGAAAGAAAGAAAGAAAGAAAGAAAGAAAGAAAGAAAGAAAGAAAGAAAGAAAGAAAGAAAGAAAAAGTTTTGTGCAGAGAATTATATGGCTGCTGACAGCATGAAATAATTAAAATTCATTTCTGTACGATAAACAATTCTGGTAATGTGTTGGGTCTCCACTTCATATCTAAAGTACTTGACATCCACTTGATATCTAGTCCTAAATCAGCTGAGAACCACTGCCATACAAAACCTTGGGGAATGACTTGATGGAAAAGACATCAATCTGTAGGAAAAATAAACAAAAAAAGCTTTTATATCATAATATCTTTCAAATAAAATAAAAAGGTGGGAGTCTTTTTTTAATTCATGGTCCGTTTTCTATTTTTATGCACAGAATAGTGGAGAGAGACAACAGAAAGTGCTGTGACTAACTAAATGAATGACAAATAAAATAAAATAAAATAAAAATAAAATAAAATAAAATAAAATAAAATAAGGTAGGAGTTTTTTAATTAATGGTTCTTTTTCTATTTTTATGCACAGAATAGTGGAGAGAGACAACAGAAAGTGCTGCGACTAACTAAATGAATGACAAATAAAATAATATAAAAATAAAATAAAATAAAATAAGAAAGGTGGGATTTTTTTAAATTCATGGTTCTTTTTCTATTTTTATGCACAGAATAGTGGAGAGAGAGAACAGAAAGTGCTGCGACTAACTAAATGAATGAATGACTAATAAAAAAATAACAATAAAATTTTATAAACAGAATGGTGAAGAGAGGTAATAGAAAGTGCTTTGACTAACTAAATAGATAAATGAATAATCAATTATTTAAATAAAAAAAAATATTAAATTAAATTAAATAAAAAAAGGTGGAGTCTATTTAATTCATGGTCTTTTTTCTATTTTTATGCACAAAATAGTGAAGAGAGAGAACAGAAAGTGCTGTGACTAACTGAATGAATGAATGAATGAATGAATGAATGAATAATATTTTCTTTCGTATTCCACAAAAAAATAGTCATATACAGTGGTGGCCAAAATTATTAAAACACTAGTATTTTCACTAGCTAAAAAACGATTTTAAGTCATATGCTACAAGAGACCTACCTGCAAAGCTACCTGAAAAGCTATGTGCGAGTGCACCTATACTCAACATGGAAGCCTAGCTTTGCAGGTATGTCTCTTGAAGCATCTTGGAGACGTTGCCACAGTTCTTCTGGATTTAGTCCGTCTCATTTTGTTCTGTTCATGTCACTCCAGACAGACTGGATGATGATGAGATCAGATCTCTGTGGAGCACTGGCTGTGGTCAGACTCCTTGTGCAAACAAAAAATCTCACTGGAATATTACAATTAATGGAAAAAATGAATGTTTGGAAATGTAAACTGATATTTCCTACTGACACACTACAGCAAAAGATAGAAATGACTGACTTAAAACCATTTTTAGCTGGTGAAAATACTAGTGCTCTAATCATTTTGACCACCACTGTAGGTTTCGACCAACATGAGAGTGAGTAAATGATGACAGAATCTTTATTTTTTATTTTTTTTTAATATACTATCCCTTTAAGACAAATGTATGTGATTAGTTGTAATTCTCAGTCCCATACACTTATACAGTACTCTGACCCTAACAGAACAGAGAGAGAGAGAGAGATGCTGGCACTCTGTGAAGCTCACTAAGACATCTCTATTATCTCTCCAGTGTGTGACTTGCAGATAGGAGGGAGATACGTCTGCCTGCTGTGATGTTTTCAGTTTTTCTGCACCGCCAGAACCACTGCGTGGTTCTAATCCCACATCCTACCAGTGACCCGGACCCGCTACATTACGATCCTATCGGGCCACGCACGATACGCCTCTAATTGAAAAAGGCCCTGCACCATGTCTAAACCTCTCCTTGCAACTCCAGCGCATGTTGTGTCTGCATGCGGAATCGGATCTGTAAGAGGCTTACGAGCTCGTGTGCATGTCTGTGTGAGCGCGCTATGCTAAGCATGCGTGCGTGTGCGTGTATGCACAATACGTTTAAAACAGAGTAGATTGATATTTGAAACAGCCAGGCAACGGAAGGAATTAACCACCTTTACTTGGTTTTAATTACAACGTAGTCCACCTCTGTAGCAGAGAACTAAAAATACACTCAGGGTTTCCCTGTGGGACTGAAGTTAGCATGCCTTACGGCTGCTCATACCTCAAACACACACACAGCGCAACCTAAACCTTAACACCAGAAATAAAACAGTCCATACATCTTTACTGTGTACTTTGGGATCTCAGTCTAATTCAAGAGGATAATGCTACAAAAAATTATACATTAAAAAAAAGAAAGAAATAGAAGAAAAGGAGGAGAAAAAAAAAATCAAATTTGAAAAGAGAGAGCAAAAGGCACAGGGGAATATTAGATGAATCCAGGTCTTAGGGGTGTTCCAGCGAGTAAAATAAGGTTGAACCTCAATAGGATCAACATTCAGGGCAAAACTGCAATAAAAGTAGAAATGTGACAGGGAAAATGATCTGTAATTAGGACAAACAGCACTAAAAGCAAGTTCAAAGATAATTGTTTTTGGAGGGGCGTGTGACTGACTGCCAGGATTCCCAGGGTGGCCAGTTTGCTTGCGTGAAGATTGAAAGAGAGAGAGAGAGAAGAGAGAGAGAAGGAAAGACTACATGATAAAAGAAAGCAAAGATGAAGGACTCTGCAGAAAAAGGTTAAGAGGAAAGAAGAAACACTCAACAGCAGGACAGGAAGAGAAAAAGCCAGAACTTAAACCGCGCGAGGGGGTGAAGGAAAGTCACTGAAGGTAAGATCAGTCCATTTGAAAAAATTAAAAAAGAGAGTGTGAGAGAAAGTTAACAAAGACACCCTACCGAACAAGCACCAATCCATCATAAGACCAGGCATAAAAAACAACAAGTGTCTCAACACCCTTATCCCCACACACATCTCCACACAAAGACTGCTATTGTTGTCGGTTTTCACAACACTATGGCCTTTGATGGATTCTGCAAGCTAAAGAATAGCGACACAATAGATGGCAGGGGTCAGGGTATAAAACCTATTATGAATTACATTTTTTTGATGTTTGTAAAACAGGCCCCACGTTTGTATTAATCACCTGAGGAGGGCGTTGCGTTCCCAAGGCCGTCCTTCATAACTTTACATGGGTCATTCTACAACTAGGGGTACATTTAGAATTTGACAATATATATAAAAAAAAAAAAAGTTTTCCTGTTTCCCAAAAACCCAAACATAACCTTACATAGCTACTTTGAAACAATCTATACTGTGTAAAGTGCTATATAAATAAAAGTGATCTGTAGGAATATGCGCATAAAATCTATGTTTGCTGCTGTCCACCATGTTAACTTTACTGGGTAACACAGCTGACGGGTAACTTATTTGACATTTTTAGTGTTTTGGGCCTATACTCAACATGGAAGCCTAGAACTACTGAGCATATGGTATGTTCAGAAATATATTTTCATAAACAAAACATAAGCTTTAGTTAAAATGTCTTGTTAAAATTTGCAATAATACTTGTTGACAGTCAATTAATCCACTCTTGACGCAGGTTTGCTAGTTTAACCGATATCAGGGGAAAGAGAGAAAACTTAACTTCTAGTGTTTCATCCATGTGCTTCTAGAGGAAATATCATCATACTGTGCAAATTATGTGAGAATGGGACAAACCATTCTATTCTGAGGGGGGTTTTCTAGTGGGTAACTTAGTTGACAATGTTTTTTCAAGCACAAATAAAACAAAAAAAAGTTATATCACAATAAACACTTATTATTTTTGAAGCGCACACCCAAATGTCTTGATAAGCTAATCTAACTGAAGGCGAAATTATGAAATTAATTGATATTTGAGGTCATTTTCATGCTTAAATGCAGAGTAGAATGAGCAACTTTACAAAATCGGACAGCTGAATACCACTGTTGTATGTGATGTGAACATTATTTTTGAACAAAAGATATAGCGTTTTTAACATACAGTAGTGTGATTGGGAAACATATAATTGTGTACTAGAAAATTAAGCATCTGGGCTTTATATTGATGAAAATATATTAAAAATGTACTTCATGGACATGAGATGTACCCACAATTATAAAATGACCCACATGCACTTTCTCTGTCTGTCTGTGTATCAGGAAGCTGAAAAGCAGCAGGAAATCGTGACAATGTGAAATGCTATAAATGCTATAGTTTTATTTGCAAAACTGCCCAGGCAGCTTTCTTTTTTCTCCCGTTTCCTCTCCGTAAGATGAAGTCACACTTGGCATGTGTGAAACATAAGCATAATTGTGCTTGAACTGACTCAGGCGAGACCTAAAAATACACACAATGGCAGTGAGATGAGCAGAGACAGATAGAGAGAAAGAGGGGCGCTTGTCCTTTAGCAGTGCGTGCGTTCTCCCTATTTTCCCACACATGCCAATAACACAGGAATAAACGGATGCGAGAATTAAACCTCATTGTCCGCAGATATGTCCTGCTATATTTAGTGTATGTTTTTTTTTTTTTTTTGTAGGATGCTCCGGGGTCGCTTTACGTCGACAAAATATTGTGTCGGCAACGGCGTATCCGTCTCTATCCGTGCATGTTTGAAAAGAAAAAAGGGCAGAAAAACAGTTCATCCGTGCAATTTTTGCAATTAAAAAAGACACAAAAATAATTATTCCGCAGCACACTCGAGCGACACATCCTGAATCCACGAAGCACGGATCACGTGTTTAATAAAAAGGTTAATCAGTTGTTAATCAGAGGATTAATAACTTGTTATTTTCTTTACAAAACCATTAATATTATGCCATAAATATTTAATGCTGATGGGTGTGTTTTCTCTCTTCTTTTTTTCATTTGGTGGGGAAGAGTAGACTGTGAGAATTAGGAATCCACACGCTAATGTGCATTAATCATGCTTTGTTAAAGACAAATAAATTCCTTCATGTTTATTAATACAACCTCGGAGACAACAATACACTTTACATTATTTAGAAAGTTATTAATAAAGAATTTATCGGCGTGCCACTACAGGACAGGGGAGGCTACAAGCAGGCTAATGTACGTAGCCCACAGTCACAGACCCTCAGGACAAGAACTATTAGCGGTGATATTATCACTTTAGGTCTTGCACTTTTAGGTAAAACAGGAACCTAAAAGTTTTGATTTGAGAAAAGATGTTTGGTTCCTTTCTAAAAAAAAAAAAAAAACAACATCAACAACAACAAGAAAAAAATCCCTGCCAATCTGTTAATCAAAGCAAAACAAATATTGCATTTCTCTCGCTCCATTTGTTTGAACGAATATATCACATTCCCAAAATACTCATTCTCGGTTCAAATGTAATTAAATTGTGCCTTTAGTGAAAACATGCAGTGGTTCTCCAATTAGTTCTGTTTTTGTCATTCAAAAAAATAAAAAAATAAAAATACTGGACTTGGGCACGCCCAAGGCACTGTCGCTTCCCAGAATGTAGTGACGCCTGTGTGCGCGGTGGGTTGAACATCAACGCAATAGTTTAGTTTTTGGTCTTAAGACTATTGATGGAGAGAGCAGAGTACACAAACAGTGTGGGTGTTTTGATTGAAGTGAGTTAAAAATACAATTCTATTGATTTCAACTGTGATAGTGTTTGAACAACAGGAAGCGTGAGGGGTGCATTATGATGGCACAGACTCCGTGATTGACTGATTAAAGAACTATACATGGTGCTTTGTAAAAATAATGATGCGAGTATGTGAGGCTGGAAGTGTTTGATTTAAATTGCTCTGAAACTGTTAAGTACTGTAGTTTAAGGTAAATTGCTAGGCAGAAAGATAGCTGTCAAGATGCAGGAAGATGTTTCTCACCAGTGTCTTTTTCTCTGCCTGACACACTTTCTTTTTGGCTTTGATATGTTTTTTAACCCTCAGGGCCCTTTTAATGTGAAATTTATCCTTGTATGAGTATCATTTTGAGCTTTAATCTTATAAACAAACAGCGAACAACACACTTTAACTGTCCTCAAAAAAAAAAAAAAGAAAAAAAAAAAAAAAAAGCTTTTGTAGGTGCTTATGTAAATGTCAGAAAGTAAAAGATAAAAAGATAAAATGCAATAAATAAAACTACATAAATAATACTAATAATAATAATCATCATTTTCTTTATGGTTGTTTCTTGTTTATTATTATTATTATTATTATTATTATTATTACTATTATTAAATGTATCCTTGTATAAGTATTATTTTGAGCTTTCATCTTATAAACAAAAACTGAACAAAACACTTTAACTGTCCTCAAAAAAATAAAAAAAAGGTTTTGTAGGTTGTGTATGTAAATGTCAGAATGTAA
The DNA here is from genome assembly GCA_036247105.1 of Cirrhinus mrigala. Classification (NCBI taxonomy): domain Eukaryota; kingdom Metazoa; phylum Chordata; class Actinopteri; order Cypriniformes; family Cyprinidae; genus Cirrhinus; species Cirrhinus mrigala. The sequence continues at coordinate 25,159,128 of CM070013.1, forward strand.
AAGATAAAAAATGTAACAAACAGATAAACAAATACATAATTTCTTTGTTCCTCTTCTTTGTAGTTGTTTCTTCTGTTATTATTATTATTATTATTATTATTATTATTATTACATTTATCCTTGTATAAGTATTATTTTGAGCTTTAATCCTAAAAACAGAAAAAAAAACTGAGCAATACACTTTAATTGTCCTCAAAAAAAAAAAAAAAAAGCTTTTGTAGGTTGCATATGTAAATGTCAGAATGTAAAAGTTTAATAGACAAAATTCACTATAAATAAATAAATAAATAAATAAATAAATTCTTTGTTCCTCATCTCTGTAGTTGTTTCTTGTTTTTTATTATTATTATTTTTATTATTAAATGTGATTAACATAAAACATAAATTTAAAAAAAATGACTGAAGACATGATATGCTTAAAAGATGCATGAAATTATGAATAAAGAAAATTCTGTTTTGATCAGAGGAACATTAAAATAAAAATAAAATAAAATAAATTTATTTATCCTATTTATCCTTGTATAAGTATTATTTGAGCTTTAATCTTATAAACAAAAACTGAACAACACACTTTAACTGTCCCAAAAAAAGCTTTTGTAGGTTGCTTATTTAAATGTCAGAATGTAAAAAAAAAAAAAAAAAAAAAAAAAGACAAAAATATAAAATAAATAAATAAATAAATACACTTTTTTGAGGACATTTAAAGTGTGTTGTTCAGTTTGTTTTTAGGATTAAAGCTCAAAATAATACTTATACAAGGATAAATGTAATAATAATTACATTTTACATTTTAATGTTTCTCTGATTAATCATAAACATTATCTTTATTACGTTATCTGTATAAGACTAATAATATAAACAATAAATTTTATACACACAGACCTGCAATAGGAATGCTCTTAACACAACATGTAAGAGACTATCACTGAATCTCTTAAAAAGTTGTTTATTTTCAATCAAAGTCAGGCTGTACTTTGATCAAATAACTGAATGGATTTCTCGCAAAATGTAATCCATCTAGCTGTCAATGCATCCATCCATTCTCTCAGCAATCTAGTAGTGGCCCCGTGCCGTCAAAATATAAATAAATATAAATAATGCACGTCTACGTGTCTTTAATGGATATCAGCTGAGAACGACTTGAGTGAAACCCCTACAAAATCTATGAGCCTGAAGCCATTGGTGAATAATTGTTGAATAAAATGTTTGCTGTGCTTCACACTCTCTTTCACATTAATAAGTGGGAAAGCGTAGCCGATGACTCCATCCAATCCACCAGCTTTTATAGAGTCCAGATGCCCAGACGGACTACATCAGGAAAAAAAAAACAAAAAAAAACGAAACATCTTCACAAAGCACGACGTACCGTCGTGCCACCCCGCATGGCATTTAAACCACCTTCACCCCATTGTCCCAAACGAATAGAAAAACCACAGAGAGAGAGAAAGAGAGAAGGAAGAAAGAGCAGGAAAAGAGCAAGCCGGTGCCAAAAAAGAAGCCTGGAGAAAGTGGGAGAGAGATCCATTCTGTGTTTCGGTTAAACACTGATTTCATCACTGGCCTAAAACACATAACTTTAAAAGCGAAATCAAATATTAAAAATGACAGGCGGTATAAGTATGGTGAGTGAGCCGGGGTCACGGAGGGAGGAGGCGCGGGCGGCTTGTCAGCCACTATCTGTCAGAGTGAATTAGAAACAATCAGGGGCGACTGAAAGGGAAGGTGATTGTTATTAAGCAGCGGGGCTGCGAGCAAGCTCCCCCAGATGTGGCCATGCATATAAAAGAACAGGAAGCCAGCAGTTTAATTCAGGAAGCGCTAGCGAACACGGCCCGCACAAAGGAGGAAGGAGGAGGGGGAGGGATGAGAGCAGGAGAAAAAGGCCTTTTGTTACTAATAAGCTGGAAGTTACTTTGATAACAGGCAAAGGGTTAGGCACCGGAATAAAAGCGACCCCCCTTCCCCTACGTCGCGCGCTCGCTCATTTCATCCTCGATTCATATTTTCAGGAGGACAGGCCGCACCAGTCAGTCAATATCTGCGGGGGAATATAATGGGAGTGGAGAAATAAGGGGTGAAATGTAGATAAGTTGACCTTAACAAGGGTGAGGAGAAGAGACAGCCACAGCCATATATCAATTACCCAGCTGCGATCACACTCTGATGATGTGGGAGAGGGTTCGGGACGGACAACCCCACCCTCCGCCGTCCCCTGACGATCTCTCTCTCTCTCTCTCTCTCTCTGTCTTTCTTCCTGTCTCTCTCTCTCGCTCGCTCGCTCACTCTCTGCCACCAGCTCGGGGAAGCTCCTCGGAGGCAGCCATCATGGCCGCAGATTGTCGTCAGGGGCGACGGGGGGGGGGGGGGGGGGGGGATGTGTACAATATGTTTTTCAAAGGGAGCGGAGGCTCGATTTGAATGATAAGAAAAGACGCTAATCTGCCGCGCTACGGCCTCAAAGGCACATCCACTCTGGCACTCCAACCCTCCCGCCACATGGGGAAACACGCGCTCGCGCGAACGCTGACCCGAAGGGCCCGAGCGCATGTCCAAACACGGCTACAAACATCCAGCACATCAAACGTGGCTACTTTCACGCAAGTCTGACACCGGGCTGCCAACTTCTCGGAGGACTTTGGGTAGACGGCTCACTCTGATAGTTAGCGATGATAGTACGGCGCGCTGTTAATATATGTAAGCTTGCATCACCCTACGTGGCGGAGAGAGTCTCTAGAGAGAGCGGTTTTGTTTGTTCTCCCCAGCCTGTCAAGAGAGACTGCTAACTTCAGCTATGCAAATACTTCACCAGCCGAAAAATAAAAAAAGGAAACAAAATGAAGAGTGTCATTCGAAAAGTCTCTGTCTTTCTTTAAATGACGGCAACGCTTTGATTTCCAGCTTTCTTTGTAGTGAGAGATATCTATGGAAATTATCCCTGCCTTGAGATTTTTTTCCCTTTTTTTTGTGATCCTGTAATAGCTATAACTGTTAAATAAAAGCCATGTTTTCTTCAGAGATAGAAAAGCAGCAGATTCCGAAACATGTCACCCGTCTCTGTTTTTTAAGCATGATGTGAGGATCTGTGACTGGAGGGTTGTGGTGTTAAACATGCTATTGCTAAATATTACCTCAGGGAGTAACAGTGTATGTATATATATAACACCTGAGAGAAGGAGAGAAAGAGAGAGGGAGAAGTGAGGGGGAGTCGAGCATGTTACAAAAATCCAGGCGAGACGCATATGGACTGATAGCGAATTAGCAGAAGAGAGAAAAAATGTTAGAGAAAGATGGAGAGAAAACAAAAGAAGGGTGGTTACGGAGATAGTTCACCTGAAAATTCAATTCTACATTGTTTAATGTACACTGTGGAATGCAAAAGGGGAAATGTAGCAGAATGTCTGAGCTGCTCTATTCCATACAATGAAAGCGGATGGGGACTGGAACTGTCAAGCTCCAAAAATGCATTGTTAATAGGGCCCTATGATTTCTGCAAGGCAGAAAACGCAGATGGAATCGCGGAACCCAGTCATAAAAATGGAATTTACTGTATAATGCAGAATGTCATGGAATTTGTCGAGGTTTGGGTGAATAAATAAAAAAAGGAGGTCAGTACACTTAAAATCAAAATGCTATATGGACTAGTGTCTGTGAATATTAAGCTGTAAAAATACTATTTAAATATGAACCCTGTATGCTTGTCTCTGTGAGAATGAATGGCACAGGTATGCAGTTTCGTTTACTACACACATACTGAAGCGCACATGGCGCTAGTGGTGTTTTAAACCTCTGCTGCCTAAATATATGAGTACATGAACACAAACATAATCTCTAGAATTGTTCTGAGTCACTTCATGAGCATTTTATTTATTCTTTTGAAAGAAACAATCGTCGTGTACAAACAGAGACTTAAAGGTCTTCTCAGCACCCCGTCAAAATTCGGGTAAAGCACAGGTTAAAGGAGAAGTCCACTTCCAAAACAAAGATTCACATATACTCTACTCACCCCCTTGTCATCCAAGATCTTTATGTCTTTCTTTCTTCAGTCGTAAAGAAATTATGTTTTTGAGGAAAACAGTTCAGTATTTTTCTCCATATAATGGACTGATATGGTGCCCCGATTTTGAACTTCCAAAATGCAGTTTAAATGCGGCTTCAAACGATCCCAAATGCGGTTGTAAATGATTCTAGCTGAGAAAGAAGGGTCTTATCTAGCAAAACGATTGGTTATTTTAATAAAAATAATACAATTTATATACTTTTTAATGCCAAAGCTCGTTTTGTCTTACTCTGCCTGGACTGTTTTTTTTCTGGTTCATGACATTTAGGGTGTGTCGAAAAACTCCCATCTCATGTTCTCCCTCAACTTCAAAATCGTTCTATATCACTGTTTTACCTTTTTTGTTAAGGGTGTTTGATCTTCTTTGCGTGTTCACTTTGCAAAGACTGTGTCGGTACTTCCGCAGTGATGTAGGATGATTTTGAAATGATTTTTGAAGTTGAGGGAAAAAATACGATTTTTTGACATTCCCTAACTGTCTTGAGTCAGAATACACAGAGTTCAGGGAGAGAAAGGCAAGATGAGCATTTGAGATTAAAAAGTATTTAAATTGTATAATTTCGCTAGATAAGACCCTTCTTCCTCGGCTGGGATCGTTTACAACCGCATTTGGGATCGTTTGAAGCCGCATTTAAACTGCATTTTGTAAGTTCACAATCGGGGCACCATATCAGTCCATTATATGGAGAAAAATGCAGAAGAAAGAAAGACATGAACATCTAGGATGACAAGGGGGTGAGTATATTATATGTGAATCTTTGTTTTGCAAGTGGACTTCTCCTTTAACATCATAAAACTGTGACAGAAATATATTACTTAATGTAATGACTGTACTATTACTACTAATACAATTATTATTTCAACAATATTCCTTAATCAGTTATTTACCAGAATTTATTTACCAAAAAAAAAAAAAAAAAAAAAGTCAATCGCCTACACAACACAGTATTTCTGAAAATAAATAATAATAAATATAAATAAAACAAATTATTAGCTTTTGATTTATTGAAACTTAATGAAACCATTAAAATGAAATCCATAAAAGTCATGGAAAACACAGACCTTGGTAAAAAAATATAACTGGAAAAAAAAAAAAAAAAAAAAAACGTATTTCATGGGGCCTTAAAATTTACTTTTTGTTAACCTTTTAATAATTTGCTGTTAAACTGTGTACATTTCATGATTTCAATGAATTAGATATGCTTTTTGATTAACTTTTTTTTTATTTAACCATTAAAACTGAGTCTAGAAAAATTAAAACCACCACCAACAACAACACACAGAATCCAGAAAAATACAACAGATTTCATAGAGCTTCAAAAATAATTTTTGTTAAACTTTTAATAAATTGCTGTTAAATTTGGTACATTTCATGATTTTAATTAGACTTAGCTATTTTTTAATTAATTAATTAGCTTTTTGATTCATATTTTTTATTTAACCATTAAAACAGATTGTAGAAAAAGAAAAGAAAAGAAGAGAGAAAAAAAAAAAAACAGATTCCAGAAAAAAATTAAATGAAAAAAAATGGAAATTTGCAAAAATAATAAATATAAATAAATAAATAAAATAGAATTTGGAAAAAAATATATAACAGATTTCATAGAACTTAATAAATCAATAAACTGCTGTTCAAGTGTGTACATTTCATGATTTCAATTAATTAGACAGTTTTTTTATTAATATTTTTTATTTGACCATTAAAACAGAGTCTAAAAAAACTGCAAAAAACCGAAAAAAAAAAACCAAACAAAAAAAAAAAAAACAGAAAAATTCAAATGAAAAAAACAAAAAAAAAAAAAAAACAAACGGAATTTGGAATAAATAAATAAATAAATAAATAAAATGAAATTTGGGAAGAAATAAAAGGGATTTCATAGAGCCCTAAATTAAAATGTATAATTCATGCTCCATAAATGTGTTCCTTGTAGCTAATGTGCTCTACTTCAAACTAAAGAATGCAACAGTGATCACTGTTACGTCATTCACAGTGCTTGATGGGAGTGGGCAGAATTTGCTTTTTGTGATTCTGCGATTAGTGGACCTTTTTTTGTTTTTTTGTTTTTTGCAAAATCATGGATTATGTTGTTTTTCACTAGTATTTCCACTAATAAAATTGTTATTTTTAAAAAATAAAATATAATAAAAAGGTTTTTAACAATTAAAGTTACAGTCAAAACAAATTTCACTATGGAGAAAATAAATGGGATTTTAACTTCTAGAACCCAAATGCTTTTTTTTTTCTATAAAATAGCTTTCTGAGAAGAACAGACTCAAATGTAATTCACTTTACTTTACTGATTTACTGAAAATCTTGCGTGACAGCTGTGGTCGCTGTAACGGAGCAGCTTGGACATTCAGCTATAAATAACTCCCTTTGTGCTCTACAGAAGAAAGTCATATGTGTTTTAAAAAACACGAGGGTGAGTAAATAATTCATTTTTGGGTGAACTGTTCCTTTAAGGAAAAAGAAGCAAGATTGTGAGATTGATAAAGTTACAATGAAGAGAGAGAGATGGTCCATGTAGTCCTATCGTCTCTTCTCCTCTCAGGACATGTCTTAGATTTCAGTGTGATTAGATAGTCAGGGATAGAGAGATGTTCTGAGGGAGTATTAGTAATTAATCACTACTGAAGCTGGGATTTCCACTCTCACTGTCTCGTCTACACACACACACTCACACACACACAATGTTCCTTTAACCATTCAACAAAACACAAAGAGAAAGAAAAAAAACACCAGAAAACAAAATAAATAGAAATAAAAATAGCAAAACAATACAACAAAAAAGCATTAAGCAGAGGCTTAAGAGGCAAACGGTTCCCTTTGTGCCATGTGCTAATTATTACCATGCCCATAATGGGCTGCAGTCTCCTCCATAGATGATGTCTTAACACCTATCATTACTGAATGAAAGGGTGACCATAAAAAAAAAAAAGAAAAAAAAAAAAAAAACACCAGCCTCCGCTTACAGCTCCTCTACCACCCCTTCACAATCTTTTTTTCTATTTTTATTTTTTTTATTTTCTGTACTATGAATAAATTTAGTCTGTCCCGGACATGAAAATGTCAAATACCTAAAATACACCTAGGCTAAATAGCATATTAATTTTTAATGCTCCTTCATCCTATGCTGCTATTCTCATATCTAGTATGTCTGCCAACAGCTGTTGCAGGCTCTCTCATAGGGGGATTTATAATCTATCTAAAAGTGTGCTGGAGCATTGTTCAGGAGGAGGAGGAGGAGGAAGAGGAGGGGAAGAAGAAGACTTTTTATTCATAGGCTGCTTTTACCCCTTACCTCCCTTTAAAAAATGTAAATCATTACTGCATCATTTCGCTCTTTATTTCGATTAAAAGATCACACTTGTAATTTTTTTAATTATCCAAATATGCAAAGTGCAATAAAATGCATGAAGATTTTAATCACGCTTTTTACCCCAGTGATTATTTCTCAGGCTGGTTTTATTATTTAAAGTGACTTTATGTATTCAGTTTTCCTAAGATTTGGGCTTGTCATCACAATATATGAGGTAAGCTGTCACAATAAAATCTGGCTTTAATTAAGCAAAGTAAAACAATGTGAGAATTCAATCCGGGAAATATCACAACATGTACAAGGTAAGATATATACTATATATACTATTCTCGACTACAAATTATTTAATTAATAAACCGAATAGCTTTATATAATTTGAAACATTTAAAACTTACCCTGACTTGACATACATGGGAACAATTATACTGAGAACTCAATATTTCAGTTAAAATCTCAGACCCCAGAAGGTTAACATAATGTATCTTTATAATACACTATAAAGGCATAATAATGAATGCATAATGCATTATAAAAAACTTTATAATATGTTGCATCATCTCATGAATATTCATAAGACGAGTTATAATACAATAAAATACTTACGTATTTGTGGTTATAATATTTAAGAGTATAATTACTTATAACACACAATGAACACCATATTTGTAATGAACTATATCATATTTTGACATTGTTTAAGATCAGCACAGTATCTTACTACATCTTTAGGTCAGGTGTTGAGTGTTATTTGAGTGTTTCCTGAAAGGGCTAATGTTAATGTTGATGTGAGCTAGTTAATACTTTTAACTGAAAAAAAATGCAATGTATATATATATATATATATATATATATTAGGTTTCATTTTATTTTGGTGGTCCCCTTTGTCTATTGACTTATAGTCAGTATGTCTGCTGGGGAACCATCAAAATAAAGTGTTAGCATATATTTAGCAGACATACTAATACTCTAATGACTGCTAGTTGACATGTCATTGCAGAGTTACTTATCAACAGCTGTTTAAAGGGTACCATCAAAATAATCAAACTGATATTACAATAAAAATAGTTCAATGCAAATGTGTCATATTACACATTCATCTAATCTGATATTTGATATCTGTGGCTGAGAAATAAATTATTATTATTACTTATAAGTGGTCTTTGTCTGCTTTAAGTAAAGTAACATAAGTAATATGGAAAGATGTGATACTTATAACACATTATAACTATGACAAATGTAAGCCATTGCAACTTAAGTAGATGCAACGTGTTCATTGTATGTTATAAATCATCATGCTCTTAAAAGCTATAAGCACAAGTAAGTGAATATTAAACTGTTAACTGTTATAAACTGTTCTTATGAATATTCATTAAATGCTACAACCTATTCTAAGGTTTTTTATAATGCATTATGCTTTTTTCATAATGCATCATTTTGATGCCTTTTAAGAATACCCTTATAATGCATTATAAATATGGGCTTCATAGAAAGTGTTACCTTTGAAAGTAGTTTAATATAATACGTTTTGAAATGTAATTTATTCCTGTGATGGCAAAGCAGTCATTACTCCTTCATTGTCCCATAATCCTTCAGAAATCATTCAAATATAGTGCTCTTGTGCCGCTTAACATTTTTGTGAAAACTGTAATACACTTTTTCAGGCTTCCTTGATGAACAGAAAGTTCAAATGCATTTATGTGAAATATTTTGTAAATGTTTTCACTGCCACTTGCGATCAAATTTAATGTGTCTAATAAAGTACTAATATTATTAACAAAAAAAAAAAAAAAAAGGGATTGTAGGCCCTATGTCATATGTGACCCTGGACCACAAAATCATTCTTAAAAATCACAGGTATATTTGTAGCAATAGCCGACAATGCACTGTATGGGTAAAAATGATAGATTTTTCTTTTATGCCAAAAATCTTTAGGATATTAAGTAAAGATCATGTTCCATGAAGATATTTTGTAAATTTGCAACTGTAGACACATCAAAACTTAATTTTTTTATTAGTAATATGTATTGCTAAGAACTTCATTTGGACAACTTTCAATTTTTTTTTCTCAATATTTAGATTTTTTTGCACCCTCAGATTCCAGATTTTCAAATAGTTGTATCTCGGCCAATTACTGTCATAACCTAACAAACCATACATCAATGGAAAGCTTATTTATATGACCCTTTTGACTGGTTTTGTGGTCCAGGGTCACATACTGTTTCTGTCATTTTGTAAAATTAGCTAATAAAATGTATAAAAACGATTAGATTTGACAAAACTGACATACAAACTACTTCTAGAGAAAACACACATGTAATCAGACTTTTATTTCAAAATCTTCTAGTTACTAGCTCTAGTCTCCTCTACCTATTGTATATCTTGTATATGTACTGAGATCTTTAAGAAAGAAAAATTCATGCTGGCCACATATGAAACATGTCAGTGAAAAGGCTGGAACCAGATAGAAGAGCAAATTGGAGAAGCAATTGCTCTAAATTGGGCTTTTATATGTCATTTAGGTGTTCGGCTTAAAGACACATCGCAGGAGAAGATTACAAGCGTTCAGCACAAAACGTGCCACTTCAAATGGACTGTCTGTTAGGGATCAGACTCTGGGATCAGTTAATCTCATCCTGACGCTGATGATTTGAGACCAGCGGGTAAGTGAGCATGCTTCACGTCTTATCTAAGGACCGCTCGAGCGCGCAGATCTGGGATCAGCGAGCTAAACGTACGTCCCGTATCCGGTCCGGGAGCGGTGTCGGGTTACAACTACAGTCGCGAGGTGAACGTTCGCTTACCTGATCACTCTAACTGCATACTGGTCCGGGGCCCGTCAGGTTGAAGAGACCGTGACTCACCCCGCCACTGAGTCTGTACGGCAACAAGCGATGACAGCGGCGATGAGTCTTCACTCTGTCAGCAAGAAAGAAAGAGAGAGAGAGAAAGAGAGAGAGAGGATGTCAGGCCAAATGTAACAAATTCACTGAATCACAGCAGTGGCGCAGAGGTCAAGGAAAAGCAGCCGAAAAAGGTTAAAGATGAAATCAAAGCCGTGGCTCAGAGCGCCGCTGAAAATCTATCCCAGCGAGGCAAGGCCACCGCTGACGCGCTCGGCAGACAAGAAGCTAAATACTGCACGCCACTCTGGGATCTTTCATTTTCAGCCGATCAATAAGGACTTATATTTATCAGGATTCCAAGCAGCTGCCACATCTGACAACCTCCACTTCATTTTCGCACTCCGCCCTCCCTCCCTCTCTCTCTCCCTCTCTCTCTCTCTGCCCATCCATCGTCCAGCCCGTCTTCAGTGGCCTCGTGCTAAATCGGGACCTATCGACCACCAAAGCGAAACGAACGGGGGGCCTCCGGTGCGGCTCCAGCCCTCACGTACAGCCGCGCTCCTGCCGCGTCCCCCTACTAATATTGGGTTAAGAAGCGTGCGTTTTGTCATTAGCCTGTTGGCTCGGGCCCATCTCCCTGCTCTCTTTGTTCCGCGGCACGCCATTGAAGCCTGCCAAGAAAATGGCGGCGTAAAACACGTACACTTCACCACTTCGTTTCCCCCGTGCGAGCGTTTCGAAAGCGCCGATAGACTCGGGGAGGAAAAGCAGGGGGAAAAGAAGAAACTCTCCAATTTAAATCATTCACAGAAGCAGAAGATTTGCTGAGAGGGCGGAGAAGGCCGAGTTAAAATAGCTCAATCTCTAATCATCTGTACGACAATATTTGCTGTGAGGCATTCTAAATAGATTATCGCTGGTCCATCTGCCTCATCACTGATTTATAAGGCGTTAAGCTGCTTTCCAAAGGCAAGGACTTCCTTTGCAGCTACAGTGGAAGGATTCTTGTTCAAATCAGGGCCAATGGCAGCTGAACAAGCCCGCCGCTCGCAGTAAAGGAGTTTCTGCTTTCAGCACGAGAGAGAGAGAGAGAGAGATAGAGAGAGAGGGAAAGGAAATAAAAATAGGACGGCACTATCCGGTTTGGAGTCGCCACATGAAGCGGTTCGAATCCAAAAATTTTCTATCTGATTTTTTTTTTTTTTTACAAAGAGACAGGGAGGAGGGGAGGAAGTGAAAAACACACACACAAACATACACACACAAAACAAGGGACATCATTAACATATGAATACTGTATGCAAATGGTTAGAAGAGAGCAGATGTTGGCGCATTTAATTGACCTATATGTGAATTGCATCCAAACCTTCTACACCGAGTATGCTGAGTGTAACACTGGATGCCCGGCACTGGCTTCCTTACACAACACAAACAGGGAGGAAATGAGGGGAGGGTGTGTGCTTGAGAGACGGAAAGAGGAGAGATAGAGATGTGTAAAGTGAGGCAGAGACAGATGAAGACAAAGAAAGCCGTGTCGGTAAACGGCCACGGAGATGCCGAAACGCATCGGCTGTCAGCTCCTCGCGTCTCTTATGGATGACATCACCGCGCCACGCAGAAAATCAATCAGGCTGTGGCCTTTGGGAAACATGAGCGTCGCTGACAGGTTATGAGCTGCAACCGGTGTTGTGTTCAGTTTATCCTTCTCAACTCTTGCTTTAACTCCCGTACTATGCCAGCGCTGGAGACGACGTCAAAAAAAAAAAAAAAAGAAAAAGAAACGGGAGGCGTAGGGGTGGAGTCATAGCGCTTCTGTTGCTAAGTTTTGCATGGGTGAACTATAAGAACCACAAATGCTAATTTAATCTGGGCTTTGCCCTTTCTTTCCCCCCTTTCTCCCTCCTGCTCGGGAATGTCATTAAATTGTATTAAACAGCCTTTTGTCCACAGGGCAAGGACCACCCGATATATGATAATACATTAATGCCCTGGTGCTACAGCCAGTGAGCTGAGACGCTCTTTAAGGCCGCGGGCTGAGCGGCACACACATGGAGCGCTCGAGTTTGCATGTGCACAAGTGTGCACGAGAGAAAGAGAGAGAGAGAGAGGCTGGCTAACAAGTGTGACACATACTAATAGAAACATACCTAATAAATTACAAGCTTTCAGGGTCTGGCAAGCTGACATTTTCTCTGTGAGCGGGACAATTTCATATCTGCGGAGCAGGGGAGCAAATTGCATCACGTGGAGATTGCTGGAAGATTAGCATAAAAATTAACACTTAAATTTCAGCTTATTGTCAAGGCTTCTTCTGCTCTTTCTGCAAAACCAACAATCAATTCCTCTTAGAAATCTGATTAGCTTCCATGATGCTTATTATCCTAGGCATGTTCCCGCGTCGCCGAGTCCAAGACTCCTGGACTATTTGTTAAAATAGAATTAAGAGGCTGATCAATCCATAGGTGTCTCTCATATGCGCACAGCTTTTTGTCCGGACCCTTTATCAGCAGTTGCTCATTAAACATGCTGATTAATATGCCGTAGATCGACGCAGAGGAGTATTTTACATTTAGATGGTTTATTATTTACATGTTCAGCCCAGCTGATGCAGCCGAAAGAAATAGCATTAAGTGCAAAAAGTAAAAATGTTTCATTAGAGTTCCGTTAGCCGTAAATATAGCTGACGTCTTGTATTTCTTTCTTCCATTTTAAGCTTTTCTCAGAGATTATTATATTATTTAGTTTTATTTTAAATATCTGAATTCAGAAAATGGTTTTACAAGGATGTCTCAAAATATTATAATAATGATAATAATAATAATAATAATAATAACAATAATAATAATAATAATAATAATAATAATAATAATAATACTGATGATTGGTATTATTAATTTACATTATTAATTTATTTAATATTTTGGATCAAACTATGTAGCTTATGTACTCATGTTCAATAATAATAATGGATAATAATAATAATAATAATAATAATAATAATAATAATAATAATAATAACAATAATAATAATAATAATAATAATAGTAATAATAATAATAATAATAATGATGAGAAATATTCCTATTATTTTATATTATTAATTTATTTAGTATTTTGAGAAATGCATTAAACTGTTTAGCTTATGTACTTGTGTTCAATAATAATAATAATAATAATAAATAATAATAATAATAATAATGAGGAAGATAATTACCATTAATTTATATTATTAATTTATTTAATATTTTAAGAAATGCATTTAACTGTGTAGCTTACGTACTTGTGTTTAATAATAATAATAATAATAATAATAATAATAATAATAATAATAATAATAATGAGGAGGAGGGGCAGGGAGATTATTATTATTAATTTTTATTATACATTTTTAATATTTTAAGAAATGAATCAAACTATGTAGCTTATTTACTAATCTTCAATAATCTTAATGAAGAAAAAGAAGATTATTATTAATTTATATTCTTAATTTATTTAATATTTTAGGAAATGCATTAAACTATGCTGCTTATCTACTCATGTGCAATAATAATAATAATAATAATAATAGTAATAATAATAATAATAATAATAATATATATAATATATATATATATATATATATATATATATATATATATATATATATATATATATATATATATATATTTTTTTTTTTTTTTTTTAATATTTATTTATTTTAACATTTTAAGAAATGCATCTATGTAGCTTATGTACTCGTGTTGAATAATAATAATAATAACAACAACAACAACAACAACAATAATAATAATAATAATAATAATAATAATGAGGAGGAGAAGGAGGATTATTATTATTAATTTCTGTTATCAATTTATTTAACATTTTTTTTAAAAAATGCATCTATGTAATTTATGTACTCGTGTTGAATAATAATAATAATAACAACAACAACAACAACAATAATAATAATAATAATAATAATAATAATAATAATGAGGAGGAGAAGGAGGAAAATTATTATTAATTTCTGTTATCAATTTATTTAACATTTTTTAAAAAATGCATCTATGTAATTTATGTACTCGTGTTGAATAATAACAACAACAACAACAACAACAACAATAATAATAATAATAATAATGAGAAAGATTATTACTATTAATATCTATTACACATTTTTGAATATTTTAGGAAATATATCAAACTATGTAGCTTATGCATTAATGTTCAATAATAATAATAATAATGAACATTATTAATTTATATAGTTTATAAGTTTATTTAATATTTTAAGAAATGCATTAAACTATTTAACTTATGTAGAAGAAGAAGAAGAAGAAGAAGAAAAAAAAGAAGAAAACAGATACTTGAACACTGCAACAGGATATGCTGTTAATTATTATTATTATTTATTATTATTACAGCATATCCTGTTTTTAATTTGTTAAAGCCCTATGGAATAAGTGTATCACCATTTTCCCCCTCGATTCCGGCGTGCGTAAAGTCGCAGTATTCATGTTGACTCTTTCAGCGAAAGCTGTGAAAGTCATCACGCATTTTCAAAAGCCTTCATACTGCTGTAGTGAAATATCTGTCAATACAGTCCTATTAAAATCACTGCACAAGTATGCAGTGATGAGCAGCGTGCGCTCTGGGTGGCTTTCCAGGTGGAGAGAGAGGGGCTTCATTTTGTTTAAACAAATTCTATTTCATCGCATCCAGATGTCTTTAAGCGCAGTCCGTTCGCCATGTGCACACTCCAAGATCCACAAAAAATGTATACAAACATTTATTCATAACGGCATGCCTCTTCTCAGACTGAAGAGTTGTCATGGTTCCCTTGACTCCGTTTCAGGGGTAAACTAAGTGTAATGTGAAGCAAAAACAGTGTAACGTGATTAGCCGGAGCGCGCCGCTTCTGTGACCGGCTTCCTTGTTCTCTAGCCAGGCGTCTAAGCAGGGAACGCGTGTTTGTCGTGTGGCCCACAAAAGCTGGTCGGGCTCAGACGCCGAGGAGCGCCAAGACACGCCTGATACGCCGCTACGCCAAAACGTCGGACGTTGTTAGTAAAAGTGAGAAGAAAAATACGCCATTCTGAGTGGATAACAACAGTTAATGTGTTAGTTCAGTTGAAGCAGCAAGCCCCAGAAAGTCGTAGGTCTCTTTGACTCTGGTTTTGTGTCTCTCTTTCCAGCCCTGCCTCCTCCCTATCCGCTATTCTTATGTTAACATGGATAATAGGAATGGGCCACCCGGCAGTGAACTTTAAAACTTAAGTCCACGCTGAAGGAAAATAATCCATTTCTCGCCATCCGCTGATGAAACTTAACTCACTTCAAACTTTATGTGTGGGCCCTCTATAGCTCTACCAATACATCTGCTGGCTCCTTAAAGCATATTACTTTTCACACGGTTTAAAAATAATAAACGTGCACTTAGCCGGGCTGTTTTCTCGTCCTAATGCCACACAATGGCGGGGAATAATTCAAAAGTCTTTAAGTTCAGAGTAAACACTCGGTTCCTTTGTTGATTGTACAGCTATTTGGGCTTTTTTCTGTCTCTCTCTCTCTCTTTATCTCCTTCTGGGCTTGTTGTGTTTTTACTCTAAACAATAGAGCCTTCCTTCACATCTGAGCAACACACCTCACTGCCATTTAATAGGTTAAATCCCGTAGTATGGAGAGTCATATTTTAAACCGGTGGTTTATTTTTATGAGCGGGTGTAATTAACGCAGCATGTCCTATCTCTTAGTCATCGATGCCAAGGTCTCTATTTAAACAACTTTATTGTGAAATGTTTGCATTCTCAGCATTCGCCAGGCCACACACAGATTATTATTTCATACTTCTCAGCGACGCTCTGAAACGTTTACGCTTTCCAATGGTTATTGTTTTTGATTACGGCTCTGTGGATGAATCACTCTTGGGGTGGACTGACTAGAAAACATGTTTACACAGGGCCAAGTGTGAACCTGAAGGCCTCGCTCAGGCCAAATGAGCGCTCACCACCTGATTTATGAAGCAAAGATTAAACTATTTATGTGCAAGCAGTCTGAGTTGTTTAATTTCTCTGCTTGAGGCCTTCGCTTTGTTATTTCGATTTTTTTTCTTTTTTTAATTTTTGTTGCAGAAGTACACACGTCAGACTGTCCAATATATTTATTGCAATGGAACATGTGAATAAGCGTGACGGAGGAATTGCAAAATGCAGCCTAGTTAGTTACCAGAAATGTAGTTTGATGCATTAGTAAAGTTTTTTGTTTGTTCCTCATGGTACCCTGCAGCCCTTTCTTACCAAAAAATGGGCTTCTTTAAAACTCATATTAATATTATATTATATAATTATTTATTATTAGGCCATTATGCTGCATATTAAAAATATAACTATTAATAATAATAATAATAATAATAATAATAATAATAATAATGCATATTATTATTATTATTATTATTATTATTATTATTATTATTATTATGCCACTGTTACTGCATACTAAAAATAAAACTTAATAATAATAATAATAATAATAATAATAATAATAATAATAATAATAATGCATATTCTTATTATTATTATGCCACTGTTACTGCATACTAAAATGTAACTTTAATATTATTATTATTATTATTATTATTATTATTATTATTATTATTATTATTATTATACAAGCCCATAAATTAATAATATTACTACTACTACTACTACTACTACTACTACTAATAATTCTAATAAAGTTCATATATTATTATTATTATTATTATTATTATTATTATTATTATTATTATTATTATTATTATGCCAATGTTACTGCATGCTAAAAAATAACTTATATTTTTAATAATAATAATAATAATAATAATAATAATAGTCCATAATGATCAATATTATTATTATTATTATTATTATTATTATTGTTTATTATTATTATTATTATTATTATTATTATTATTATTATTATTATTATTATTATTATGCTATTGTTACTACATACTAAAAATATAACTTTAATACTACTACTAATAATAATTATAATAATAATCATAATAAAGTCCATATATTATTATTATTATTATTATTATTATTATCATTATTATTATTATTATTATTATTATTATTATTATTATTATTATTATTATTATTATTGTTGTTGTTGTTGTTGTTGTTATGCCATTGTTACTGCATACTAAAAATATAACTTTAACAACAACAATAACAATAATAATAATAATAATAATGAATAAAAAAGCTAATGTATTATCGTTATTATTATTATGCCATTATTACTGCATACTAAAAATATAATAATAATAATAAGAAGAAGAAGAAGAAGAAGAAGAAGAAGAAGAAGAAGAAGAAGAAGAAGAAGAATAGTCTGTATAAAAGTCTGTATATTATTATTATTATTATGCCAATGTTACTGCATCCAAAAATATAACTTTAATAATAATTACTTTTTAATAATAAGCACTATTATATATATACATTATATATATATATATTATATATATATATATATATATTATATATATATTATATATATATATATATATATATTATTGAGTCATTATAAAGGTATTTATTATTAGGCCATTATTATGGCATGCTAAATATATTACTTATATAATAATAATTATTATAATGCATAAATAATAAAAATGCATATTATTATTATTATTATTATTATTATTATTATTATTATTATTATTATTATTATAAAATAATTGAAGTGAGTCGGTGCCAATAGCTTCGAGGGTAGAGTTGTGCTTGGGGTGTCCCAAGTTCGAGTCCTGGTTCACGGACCATTCCTGATCCTGTCCCCCCTCTCTCTCCCACTACGCTTCATTAATAAACAAATAAACAAAAAAATTAAAGTGGACATTAAAATGATAATTTGCTTTTAAACTAACATATTGCGGGAGAAAAAAAAAACCAAAAAAACACCTTCCTCACTTTTTAATAAGACTCCTGAGCTTGTTTGTCTTTTACATTTTGACAGTTCAACTAAACTTAAAAAAAAGGCAAATTTATATATAAATGAAATTCAGATGGAACGTTTAAAAAAGTTAAAATAAGGCATTAACACTCCTTTTACGATGGAATTCAAAAACAGCAGAAGCTCAACATGTATGATATATCACCAATTTGTCACATTTTTAATAACAAGTTACAACTGGTAGCAAACGCGCAGGTGTACAACAAAAGTCTAAAAATCTTTTCAAGTACCCCACGGGAACCTGATTAAGTGCCCCCTGGGGCGCACGTACCCCTGGTGGGCTCTACATTGTTAAAGGCAGAAATGAAATATGGCCTTGAAGACACGACACTGAGCCAGATCAGATGGCAGAGCAGATGTGTTTTAACAATGCCTTCTCCTCACTGATGTGCCCTGTGCCACCACAAACATTTTAAGACTTTCATTGTTACACAGGTGCTTTCTCGGAGCGCACGAGACAACAGAGCTCCTGAGGCACGCGCCACCCCGACCACACCATTCACACTTAATAAACCTCACGCTCAAGCCTCCAGGGTGATGAGGTGGGAAGGCTGAGATGGACGCGACAATCTGTGAGCTAACCACACTTCGACATATGGTAAAGGTCCACAGGCCTCCCTTAATCTGTCCGTCAAACCGGCTGCTCTGTTTCCCCACTGAAACATGAGAGCATTGCACGTACCGGCGGCAAGACTAGTGCTGGCGCACGCTATTAACCTAGTATGACCATTTTATTCTTTAGTGCTTTTTACGCCAAAGAGTTTAGAGATTCTGCCGGTGGGAATTACCTCAAGAGAAGCCCTGGAAACCCGTAACCTCAAAGCATGATATCGCTTCATCGCCTTGCCCGTTCAGAGCAGTTCCAGGCTGTGCGGTGGCGTGCAGATGGGACTTCAGAGGTCTGTCATCTTTTGATTAAGAAAAGGAAATGATTTCACTTTAAAGACATTCCTCATAGCCACCACGGCCACAGCACAGACTCTCTGCTCCTCTCATTCAGTCCGCATGCTGTAATTCTTTCCCCCTATACTGTACACTGTTAAACTTTAGGATGATTGTTACCTGTCCGCCCATAGCTGTCAGGAGACGGACAGTAAAAAAGCAAGCAAACCAATTCGGGTTAACACGAGAGCGAGCGAATCCACCCCTGCTTTTATTGTCAGGCTCTTACGACAGCGTACGGCGAATCAGCTCAGGGACCTGACCTTGGGTTAAGTGGGGCACTGTGCCATTTCTTCATGACCTCAGGCTTGTTAAGCGAAGAGATAGGGAGTCTGGGAGCACGGGGGGAGGTCTCAGAGATTGAGACGCAGACATGGAGCTCCTCCATAAACCCGCAGAGACAGACTGAGGAGCGTCTCGCCCGTCACATTAAAATGTCTCTCAGCAACACATCTGCACATGAACTACAAATCACGGCTGGCCAGCGCTAGAGCTGTCGGGGAACTGTAAATGTTTCAGGAGACACAGATAAAAAAACTCACTGACCCATCGCTAGGGTCCCTGTGTGAGTCCGGTCTTGTTTCGAGACTTTGATTTCTCTGACTGCATATGAAAGCGCCGGCCAAGCATCTGCCGTCTGAGCTCTGATCTAATACTTAGCCATGACGTCTACATCACAGGAGGATTTTATCACCGATATCAGTGGATTGGTTTACATTACGTAGTATGAAAAATAATTATTAAGATCATTAAAATATTAATGTCATATTCATCATAACCATAATATTAAACGTGACGTTTCAAAACTAAGCTCCAAGACCAAAGTATCACTCATATTCTTGCTGTTTTTGCATTTTTGCTGAAATTACAAGGGGTGGACTAATGAAATGTTATAAAATTGTGAAATATTATTACCATTTAAAAGAAAGAAAGAAAGAAAGGTTTTCTATTTAAAATTTTATTAATTTAAATCATTATTGTGATTGCAAAGATTAATTTTCAGCAGTCATTTCAGTGCAGTCTTCAATGTCACATGATCCTTCATAAATCATTTTAAAATGCTAATTTGGCATCCAAGAAATATTTGTTATAATAATAATAATTATTATAATTATTATTATTATTATTAATGTTGAAAACAGCTGTGTTGCTTTATTTATTTATTTATTTATTTATTTATTTGTGGAAACTTATTTATTTTTTTAGTTAGTTAATTAGTCAGTTAGTTACTTTTTCTTACAGGATTCTTTAATTAATATAAAGTTCAAAACAACAGCATTTACTTGAAATAGAAATATTTTTATATTTCATCATAAAATACATTATAAATGTCTTTGCAGTCATTTTTGATCATTTTGATCAAAAATAATTATAATAATAATTTCATATAAGTATAATTACTTTTTTATTTTATTTTATTTTATTTTATTTCATTTCATTTCATTTCATTTCATTTCATTTCATTTCATTTCATTTCATTTCATTTCATTTTATTTTATTTTATTTTATTTTGTTGCCAGTTATACAACTGGAGAGAGGAAAAGGAATAAGGGAACAGGAAATGCCAAATTCAGTCTCATGCTTTAATTAACAAAAAGTACAGCAAAAGCACAGCATTTATTTGAAACAGAAATATTTTTACATTTCATTATAAAAGACATTACAAATGTAATTTAAAAAAAAAAAAAAGCAAAACAAAACAAAACAAAAAAAACATTAATTTCATATAAGTTTATTTTATTTTAATAAATCCTTAAAAGGTATATATATATATATATATATATATATATATATATACATATATATTATTTTCATCTTGTTGCCAGTTACACAACTGGAGAGAAAAAAAGGAATAAGGGAACACGAAATGTCACAAGCTGAATTCAATCTCATGCATTCATTAATAAATAGTTCAAAAGAACAGCCTTTGTTTGAAATAGAAATATTTTTAAATGTCGTTATAAACGTGTCCTTTTAAAAATGTCTTTGCAGTCACTTTTGTTCAATCCATAAAAGTAAAAAAAAAAAATAATAATTTCATATTATAACAATATTTCATACTAATTTTTATATTCACATTATTTTATTATATATTTTATTTTATTTTATTTTATTTTATTTTATTTTATTTTATTTTATTTATTTTATTTTATTTTATTTTATTTTTCATCTTGTTGCCAGTTACACAACTGGAGAGAGGAAAAGGAACAAGAAACAGGAAATGTCACAAGCTGCATTCAAACTCGCACTGGCTGAACGCACAGTTCAGTTCAACGTACATCCACCAGTCGCTAGGCCGACTGGCATCTCTCTACTACTTTGCCCCACACTCCGTCTATTATCTAAGGGATCGAGCCAGGTGTCAGAGCTGAAGCTGAGACCACCGGCATGACAGTCCCTCACCTCAGTCCAGGAGAAACAGATCGAAGTGCTTACCTGCCTGCTGCCGACTAGGCACTTTACACACCAGGACAACATACTGAAACCAGAACCACCTCGACAAGAAAACTCAGTGGTGTTGAGTTCACACGCTGATTACTGTTTGTCTAATAACAAATAGCAGTGTTGAAAATACATGCTTGAGGCACACGTCCAGGTCACTCTAATGCTTGTGTGCCCTATCGATTGCACCTGGACCCAACATACAGTATTATTCAAATATTCTCAACATTTAATCGCCAGCCCAGACCCCACCCCACCGCCAGACCAGCGCGCATACAGTACACTCCCAAACAAACTGTCCAAAACAGAAGGGTTTCATAAGCACTCTCCCTTGCATAAACACACACAGGTGTACACTTGTGAAAAACACTCCCTCAAACTGCTCGCATTCTCATCTTTCTTCTGTCGAGCGACCCACAACACACACACACACACACACGGTTTATAAGAGCAGGCCATCTAAGAATCGTATAACACGGCGCACACACATGAAACTAATTAAACATTATCACACTTCCTGTGACAAAACATTCATTAAAACTGCACACACACACTCTCGCAAACACACACGGGCGAGTACGCGCTTCACATGCCCACCCAACCCACGACAGTTCTGTTTGACCTTGCGCTGCCATATTCATTACATCATTAAGTTACCTCTTCATTAACTTTTCATTATTTATGGGGGCTTTTGGGGAGGGGGACCTTTATCAAATACTATCTTTTGTTGAGCTCACAATGTGGAGGCAGACCCCCTCGAGAAATCGTCTGCCATGCCTCACTGCCAACAGGAGTATCAGCCTTGAACTCTGTCATTTCAGAGCTTAAATCCGGCTCCCCAGACCAGGGGCGAACGCGAACGGAAAAAAGCGTCGGGCGGAAGTATTCCCTTTAAGATTACAGGCACAAACAAAGGCCAAAACGAGCTGCGTAACTCCTTTAATAAGCGGCGGGACTCTGGAATTAAAGATGGGTTCGGTTTGTTTGTTTTCCAATGGCGACAATGTTTCGCTTTTGCTTCTGTATTTGGGTTCCATTGTGTCGCCGATGTTTTGGAAAAAGAAATCAATAGACAATGCCATTTGAGTCATGCAAACATCGCTGACTACAGATAAACATATTTGTGTTCCCTACCCTTACACGAGCACCATTCTGTTCCCAAGGCGTATCGCGCTAGCTGTCATTAGCGAACCATCGGCCCCTCCACCGCCGCAGATTGCCTTTTTAAAAAAGTCTGGCTGCCGACCATTTCACATCGTTGGCCAATTATAAATGGCAAATCACAATCAAGCCGATTTTTCCCTTCCCCCCAGAAACACTCTACTCTGGCCTGGCTCCATGGCTGCTCTTGAATAATAGGGTGATAGCCCTTTGTGTGACAGCCTGCGCGGGCGTCGGGTATTTTACACATTCATGTGACGGATCCTGGGCTCAAACGGGCCCGCTCTTCAAACGGCGCGGCGGCTCAGCCAAGTCTCCAGCCTTTTGCCGAACACACATCCGAAACGCTAATAAATGGCTTCCTTCCCCAACCTACCCCTATCGGTCCGTATTAATCTGAGCACACGAGACAGGTGACAGCAATAAATGCTGCGAAAGTCTGCGAAGCCCCCCGAAAAAGGAATAAGAAAGATGATTTCAGATCAATGCTGAAGAGGGATCGGAGACAGCGGAGGAAGCTATTAAAGTGTATTAGGGCCGAGCATTAGGCTTTGACGGATAGGGCCCTCGCTGACTTCCAGTATCGCGGCCGTACAGCGCCGAGCCGAGACGAGCGTGCGCGCGCGCGTGTGGGTGTGCGTGCTGTGAGCTCTCTCTCCATCCACACTCCATCCCATGATCATTCGCCAATTACGGAGAGCTAATGCATCCAGAGCCTAGAATCCCACCCCAAAAACGAGGGGGGAAACTCTCCGGAGACCCGCTAATAATATAACTTAAAACATGCTGAGAGAGAGCATTATGCGCAAAATGGAAATCAAAAAAGAAAAACAGTGTAATTTAAACTGGGGCAAGGCTGGAATGGGTTTAACTTACAAATGGTAAATTCTCCATCTTTTTATCTCTCTGTCACTCACTCACTCACCCTCTCAGTAACACTAGCACCATGAACCAACACATTAGCCGTAGAGGGGGGTCTTAAGGCTGGAATAGGAGTCCAGCTGTTGGCTGTGAAAGAGCTGAGGAGCAGGTTTGGATCAAGCAGCTGTGAGAGCCAGTTTGTGTAGCTCACATACAGACGGTAAATGCTGTAATGTTATTTAAAGAAAGAAAATTATTTTATTCCTTGTAGGTGTTAGCTTTAGTCTCTCTGAATAGTGTATCTATAATTAGAACACTTTAAATAATATTTTACAAGCTAAACATCCTCACATTTGGTAACTGTGTTTTGTTCAAGAACAAGTATGCGAACATTTAGCTCTGTTTAGGGGGTTTTCACAGCGATGCCATAGAAGAACCAGTTTTGGTTCCCCAAAGAACCTAGAGTGAAGAACATTTTGGTAATCTAAAGAATCTTTTTCCAATGTAAAAAACCTTGTAGAATGAAAAGGTTCCACGGATTCTTCCAAGGTTCTTTGTGGAACCACTGAAGCCAATAAAGAATCTATAATAAAGAATTTTTAAGAGCTGTAACATTCACAGTTATCAAATTCAAAATGTTTTGATTCACTAGGATGAATCAAATTCACCACCATTAAAGGCACGGTCCCTAATGCTGGGTTTTGACAGAAATTCTTCGATTTGATTTTCATGCACAAGCTCGTGATTTAAATCAATTTCCGATTATTTTGGATATAAAATTAACTGATTTGTATACGGACTTAAATTGCACACACTTTTTTTTATAAATGTGACCCTGGACCACAAAACCAGTCATAAGGGTCAATTTTTTTGGGACAATAAAACAATATTTAGCCAAGATATTAGATAGATTTGAAAATCTGGAATCTGAGGGTGCAAAAAAAAAGTGGTCCAAATGAAGTTGTTAGTAATGCATTTTACTACTCAAAAATTACATTTTGATATATTTACAGTGGGAAATTTAAAAATATCTTCATGGAACATGATCTTTATTTAATATCATAATGATTTTTGGCATGAAAGAAAAATCAATTATTTTGACCCATATAATATATTGTTGGCGACTGCTACAAATATACCCGTGCTGCTTAAAACTGGTTTTGTGGTCCAGGGTCACAGATAATAAAGCTGTAATACTAACTTTAGAATAAGATAATTATATTTAAATGGTGGCTGTCATAAAACCCTGACAGATTTATTCAACATACATTAAATTATAACAGCTATAAAGATTATAATGAATATGTTATAAGGTGGATATATTTAGCAAAATGCTCCTCTTCAGAGTTTATTTTTCAAGCTAACAAGTTTACGGTCAACAAATATTTTTTTTCTGAGGTAAATGTGAAGTTATGTGACATTATTTACAAGCTTTTATTTTGATGTCTTTCCACAATTGAAACACTGATAAAGTGTTTACATGAGACATGATGTTCATTCATGATTATTTCGTGCTGTAGGTAGTTAAAGCAGAGGAGATGATCAGTGGATCAGTCACTCCACATTAAACAGTGCCAAAACGGCATTTAAAGTTTGAATACTGTAATAAAATGGATTGAATTCAAAATGTGAGACTTTGTTTCATATCAAAAGTAACAAAGCACAAAGCTTATTATGATTTATTGGATGGGAGGTGTGCTACAATGTTCCGTTCGTAATCTGAAAACAGGCTAGACTAATCGATTCTTGGGATTTGAGGGATCGGGATTGTTTTGTAAAAATGAGAACTGATTAAAATCAAGAAATCAATATTTTTTACCCAGCCCTAGTGGTCACATTGTTTGAGATTTTTACACGAACGAAATCCTTACGGATTCACAAAAATGAGAATTTCCACATGAGCATTCCTTTATACATCATTATATACTATTAAAAATTGACCTTTTTTGCCAGAAAAAAATTCACTGGATATTTTGCTAATGTGAACACGCCTTAATACTTTACACAGGTAATATGCATTAAGCTAACTCATGAGTCTGATTGGTGCACACAGAATGCTGACAGCAACTTGCTTTAGTCATTTGCACAGGACAAAGCTCTATTCTCCTCACCCACTAAAAAAAAACAGCCCACATAATGATAAATAAAGACTTGCTAAAAGCTAAAATAGTATCATATCCAAACTCGCAGAGCGAGAGGATCCAAAAATCATACCTGAACAAATGTTTACTTTTTTGAATAGCCTCTGTCCTGAAAATACAAACAATTTCACTGAGAAGCAATCGAGTCCAGCGTAATTGAACTGTTGATCTGTTAATTATAAGCAGTTAAGCAGAGTGACAAGCCACTGTTTATAATATCTACCCTACTATCAGAAATGAATGGTGCAGAACTTCTAAGGCCAAGAATAATGGATTAAAAAGAGTCAATCTCTCACTAACAGACTCGCACAAAAGCCACTCTCACTCTGCTTGACGTTATGCCCTAAGACTATGTTTTCCGAGCAGCTGGCTTGCTGAGAAGAGGTGTGCTGATATATTCTAATCAGTTCTTTAGCCCGTCTGATCCAACGGTTTGTGCGCCTATTTGTCGTTTATCATCAAATTGCTCAGTAGAACAGAATGTTACCGTCCTCCCTCAGAATGCCTGCGCCCCTCGCTCCGATTTTTCCTCAGCAGGCTGAATAATTATCTGTTGTTATGATTTTTCTTCCTCTCACCATCATTCTTAGTTTCTTTCATCGGTATGAGTTTCTGAATTTTTGTGGTGCTGTAGCTTTAGGACATTAAATCAAGTGTTAAATCCAAATAAGCAGGTGCAAATGACAAGCAGAGAATGTAAAGCATGTGTGTGCGTGCATGTGTGTCAACCGCAAACCGTCCCACGGTACGCCTTCTCTCTACACTTCATCTACAGCATTATAAAGTCACATGAGGATTACTCATCTCCTTCTCCTCTTCCATCTACCTCTCTCCTCCTATCCTTCTCCATGTCTGCGGAGCGCTCAGTCATATTCCGAGACATAATCCAAGTGAATATTGGAGAGTGGTGGCGGAGTTCAGATTGGATCTGTGTAGCGCTGACAGACTACATCATCCGGGAGGGCCTCTAAGCCCCAGTGAAATAGTTGTGTCTGCCGCACAATATTACTGTCATGCTCCTCAATGTGTCCCCCCCTCCCTTACAAGCAGACGCTCTGAGATTCCACACAAACATCCAGAACCATGGACTGTGTGAATGTACAATATATTTTAGATGTACACTCACATACAAAGAATGTGCATTTACAAAAGAAAAAAGTAAATAAGTAAAGCATGTTTCTGCAACTATAGACACTTTCTACACATATTTGGATTAAAAAAAAAATAAAAATCTAACACCACTTTGGATCACTGTAAATTCTGACATTTTTATGTATTTATTAGCTAACGTTTTATGTATCTTAATTACACATAATACTTTTCTTCATAATTTGACAGATTACATTTTTGTAAGTAGTGACAGACAATATAAATATTCTGTTATATAATTATAGTGATATCATCTTTGTTCTTCAGTAATTGTCATATTTAATCTTACAGATGCTCTTCACTGACACTGTCATTGTAAAAAAAAAAGAAAAAAAAAAAGTTGTGATGGAAATGATGACAGTTATAGTTTCTGTTAAGATGCATATAAATCATTCTGAAATAGTAACTATTGAAATGGAGTATTGCTGATTTAATATTCATTCAGATTATTACATTATTACAGATTATACATTGTTTTTAAAGGAGAAGTCCACTTCCAGAACAAAGATTTACAGATAATGTACTCACCTCCTTGTCATCCAAGATGTTCAAGTCTTTCTTTCTTCAGTCGTAAAGAAATTATGTTTTTTGAGGAAAACATTTCAGCCCCGAGTTTGAACAATACTATTGGAGTTTTTTGACGTACCCTAACTGTCTTGAGCCAGAATACACAGAGTTCAGGCAGAGCAAGACGAGCGTTTGAGATTAAAAAGTATTTAAATTGTATTTTTTTAATGAAAATAACCAATCGTTTCGCTAGATAAGACCCTCCTTCCTCGGCTGGGATCGTTTACAACCGCATTTGGGATTGTTTGAAGCCACATTTAAACTGCATTTTGGAACTTCAAACTCTGGGCACCATAGAAGTCCATTATATGGAGAAAAATCCTGAAATGTTTTCCTCAAAAAACATATGAGCCTCTTGGATGACAAGGGGGTGAGTACATTATCCGTAAATTTTTGTTCTAGAAGTGGACTTCTCCTTTAACATTTAATATTTTTATTTATTTTTTTTTATTTTATTATGGTTCTGGGGCACGAGTAAAACAAAATTTAGATAGAAAAGGCCAAAAAAATACAAAAACATGAAAGCAAGCAAAAAGGCAAGAAAAGAAAGTAAAAGTAAGTGCACAGTTCTATTTGAAATTACATTCCAATTGAAAGTGTATTGTCACAAGAAACAAATGTTTGGTTCTACAACCTTTAGTACTGTAGGTGTTAATAAAATTCTTCTGTCTCTGACACGATGAGGTAAGAAAACCACAATGCGTTAAGACCAATAAAAGCTCTGCGTCTGTTACCCGAGTTACAAATGTTCTCTTGGCTTATGGAGTTTCCATTTCCTCTTTGAGTCAGTTTGATCAGTTAATAACATTAGATCACTTCAACTCTCCAGCGCCTGTTCCCCCACTTTGAATCCCCTCAAGGTGGAACTATTGAAATGATACGGAGTCACTTTGAAGGGAGGCGGTTTGCTGGAGTGGGTGTTACTCCAATGTACATGATTACTCATGAGCGAGTGCTGAATATGTATGCATGAGGATAAATGATGTCATATCGCATTAGTATAGAGAAGAGGGACAAGAGAGGAGAGAGAGATGGATGAAGGAAAAGAATAAAGCAGAAGGAAAGCGGGAGGGGGACTGTAGGGGGTGCGGCGGAGGCTCTCGGGAAAGGGGACAGTGTGTCATATGAGCTTCAGAGTGAGAGGCCTTTATCAAGCGAGGCATGAGCCGCAGTTGAGACTGTCCCGCGCAAATATGGCAACCACCTGCTCACCATTGCTCTGCGTCTGCAAAGAATTAATTTGGAGTTTGGGGTAATTGTAACAAAAATACAAAATCTGGCCGCGTCACATTCATTTCTCTCGGCCCGCCGGCGTTTAATTCAAAACAGGTCTTTTCGGTGGACGCTCGCACTTTTCTGGAGGGACTGCGGCAGGTTATTTGCCCGCGAGAGACAGCCGACAAACGCTTATATCCTGTCCGGGTCGCCTCATACCACTCCGGCTTCACATTCCACACGTCGCAGATAAATGCGGAGGGCCGTGCCAATGTTGCAGCTGCGTGCAAATCAGGAACCTTTAAGGACGCACTTTAAGGAAGCAACTGGCCTGTCGAACAGTTGTCCGATGTAATTACCGCATCTGTGCGCGCGTGTGCGTTTGTACATCATCGTGCGATATTCTTCGAGACTGAGCACCATCAGTGTCTCTCTATATGATTGAAGGTGTTGACGTGTCGCTGTGTGTGCGCATGCATTGGGAAAACCAACTGAATATTTCATCATGCATAAGCGTGTGCGCGTGTGATTGAGTGTGTGTATATCTCCTGATTGAGATTGGTTTGACTGGCTGGGAGGGAACAGATGTCAGCATGTGTCGACTGCCAGCAAGACTGAACAAAGCCAATCGCATCGTCTCCCTGTCCAAGAGCACTAAAACAAGGGACCTGCAAAACCATGGCCTGATATTAGCTGTCAACAAAACATACAACAGCACACATGTGTGCTCAACTAGCATCTAAACTTTTCCATTTGCCCAGAATGGGCTTGGAAATGCAATCAATTGGCATTGTTCGCGAGACCAAGCTCGCGGCGCGCCGGATTTGTTACCGCTCCCCGCGTTGTTATTTACTAGGTAGTACTCCTGTGTGACCGCATGATTAATTAACATAGAACCACGAATTGCGTTAAGACCCAAACTGATAATTTATGGCCCTATCTCATACACACATGGTCAAAACAAAGCGTTTAAACGCTTATGGAAAATATGAGTCATTCAATGAGGCATGTTCATCAGATATATGAGACAGAAGTTATGAGAGGACTCCGCAAGGACAACATTCTGCTCACTGATGCAAACGGTTAATATTAACACACGTGCAAACACCGCAATTATGCGCTATTTTTGTGGAGATGCAGAATATCACATGATCAATTTTCATGAAACTTTGAGAGGTATCAAGAAAATGTCAGTGGAACGTTTCAAATCGGGTGAGCGCGGAAAGGAAGGGAAAACTGAATGACTCTTGTTTGGTACTAATGTGTGTTGACAGCTTATGTGGTATTTTTATTCTTTCAGGTAAAGCTCTTAATGACAGCTCTTACAAGGTTGTGCGAGTTTCTTCTTGGTCAGGTTTTTGAATGGTTCTCATTGTATCGATAATGACACCTCTTCTTCTGCATCAGAAGACATGCACACATAAATATACCCACACTGCGAGAGGAAAAGGGAGAGAGAGAGAGAGAGAGAGAGAGATTTTCTGATGGGAAGAAAAATTAAATGACTGTAAATACCGGCTTAGTTTAAGCGAAGACGGTTTTCGTCTCTTAGATTTCAGAGTTACTGCTTCGCGAGGTCGTGTGAGTAACATTTGGAAGGATGCATTACGGAACTATTAGCTTGACATCCAACACCAGAGACACATGCAGGGGCAAGGAGGTGATGGAGAGAAAGAAGAGCGCAGAGAGAAAAAGAGAGTGAAAGTGAGGGTGTGATGCGCCATGACAAGAAAGCATCATGGGACTTGTGTGCATGGAAGTGTGCACGACAATATGTCATGCCTCCCCTCTCTCCTTATCTTCTTATCGCCTTTAATTATTTATTTTTGATCAGTCAGCTTGTCTTGTCGCTGAGAGGACAGCAGAGGTTAACTGGTAAAGTAGGTTTCCCAGGTGCACACGTTGGGATTGGCGAATTAAAGGAAGCCCCTGTTAGAGGGGCCGTCGTATCGACTGTTGTGCATCCAATCGAGCATGTTTGTAATGACATGCTGAAAGAAGTGCGGGAAGAAATGGAACATGAAAAAAATGAGAGACAGAGGAGGAGACGTAAGAAAGAAAGAGAAAAGCACACCAGATGCCTTGGATGACAGATTGCTGGAGTGCAACCCCATCAATGGCGTTTCTCTTTCTAAGACTGCTTGTAAGAGGATGGGTGACTGTTTGTAGGGGTGGGAAATATTTCGGTTGAGACCACAGGCGATGGATTTTGGGTTTTACGGAGTTCCCAAAGCGGCCCGGCCATTGTGGCAAACATGAACGCGGCCCAGTCGCACACATGTTCCAACTCTGGTGACCTCTTAACTTCACCACATTGTAAACCGCACTCCATCTCCCTTAAGACTTTTACAGCCTGCTAGGGGTGCATAACCCTGGGGTTAAAGAGCAATCTGTAACTAATTAGCCATTTGACTGCCAGTGCTGGTTGCCGAACAGGAAGAATTAAGCGGAGTAAGGTAGGATGGTGGTGGTGACGGGGAAAAGGCAGCAGGTGGAAAGAACCAGGACGTGGGGTTTGATTTGGATCTAGATTATTTTTAACCACAGAACCTGGTTACAAAGGCATCGACCGTTGTTTATGGGCCTCCTGGTGTGGTCCCTCAGTAATGACTGCCAGACCTGGAGCAGACAAGCTTTTTAGTGTTCACCAGTGTCTGAAGCATTCAGGACGTTTACATGCACAGTTATAATGGAGCTACAGTGGGTTTTTGTGTAGTCAAACTACAGTCTTCAGTCAATCCACGTACACATGTATACACTTTGAAAACGAATATATGAAGAATTAAAAGGCCATCTGTGATAAATTATCTGTTAGTCTTTGCAAAGACATGGCTATTGCATCAGTTGCATGGAAATCGAAACTCGTAACTCGTAAGTCCCCAGTTATGCCATTTTTAA
The DNA here is from genome assembly GCA_036247105.1 of Cirrhinus mrigala. Classification (NCBI taxonomy): domain Eukaryota; kingdom Metazoa; phylum Chordata; class Actinopteri; order Cypriniformes; family Cyprinidae; genus Cirrhinus; species Cirrhinus mrigala. Next base: position 25,190,701 of record CM070013.1, read on the forward strand.
GGTCCTAATATTGTTTTGGGAGTCTTTTAACAATAGGTTTTTGTCTTCTCAAAATATGCATTTAATATCACCTCATTTTCCAGCGATTCTCAAACGAACTGTTCGAAGCAGTTCAAAGATTCAGTCTCTCTAAACCAAGCCTACTCTGCTCTGATTAGTCAGATGTGCATGTGTCAGAAACGATATGCCTATTGTCATAGTTCAGTTTTTTGAACAATATATTATGTATCATACTTACAGGTTGTGGTTCAGTGGAGCCAGCTGGTTCAAATAAACTGGGTACTGAGCCATCTTTCAAAAACAAGCGATTTGTGAATCCCACATTGAACTGAGCAGTCGTCAGTAAAATAACGTGTTTGCCGGTGGGTCAAGTTGTTTGCGGCCGGCCAACGTAGAACATAGGTGGGCACTATGCACATACGTAACACCGTGACATGCAGCCATCACGTAAGTGGGATTCGAACTACTAATGACTCGTTCAGGCTGTTCAGAGTCGATTATTACTTTTATCATGCACTTTCGGCTTTACAACTTTGCAGGTTGTATGCATTCACATACTGCTACATTACACACTGGATGAAAGGCATTACTTGAAATGACACAATAGGCACACTTTAGCTTAAATGCATGAAAGTTTTGCCAATCACTATTACATACTGGGGACTTTAGCGACCTGGACTTATATATCCAGCACGGATGGATGTCTAACTCCTGCAATAGCAAAAAACTCTCTTGAAAATTTTAAGAACAATTATAGAATAAAATAAATTTGTTCCCTTTTGAAATGTAGAAGAGTTCAATCTGAGCAGATGACTGTGCCATCGCCGTCATTGTCAGATCACACTTCCACAGTACATTCAGCAACCGGCTCATATTCACAATCTCAAACATATTCGTAAAAGCATCGTTTTCAGTGACTTCAAAATCAATAGTTTGATCGCTAGCAGTTTATTCAATACATCTACCATAAAGTGATTTACATTTCTATTTTTATATATACATTTATATTTAATTGCACACAGCATTTGCTCTGAAGTAAAGCCATTCAAACCAGTTAAATTTTTGTTAATGATATTCTTTTGTTTCATGCCTGCGGTAATTATGAGTGAAACATCACATCATTATTATCTATTAAACAGTGCCACCTCGAGGAATAAAGGTGAATTGCATGTATTGAGTCATCAGATATTTAAATATTTTTGCACAGAAAAAATAGACTTACACTAACACACACCTCAGGTCTCCTGCGACCCTAAAAAAAATCAGAAAACATTCTTTTAAATTTGATTATTTTTTCTTGTTATATTGTTTATAATGAACAGATTGAGGAATACTAATAAAGTTGATGCCTAACTTTAAAAAATGAAGGAGGGAGACAGTAGCAAATGACGTCCCGGTTCACTAAAGTACCAAGGTATGCATTTAAGGGTTAATCAAAATCTTCTCTCCAGTGATGTACCACAGACTTCTTCAATCATTTAACCATTTAGCCATTTAAACCCACCCCTTTCTTACAAGCGACTCCATTTTCACTTGGATGTGCATTACTAATCAGAAGAAAAGATTTGTCGCAACTTAGGTTATATTGCAATGCACTTGTTCAAACAAATTTGAAACCGAATGAGCAGGACAAAGAAGAACAGATAAAGAAGCCTCTTCGCTGCTCATTTGCATAAATGCATGATCTGCTCAAATTAATGATGTCCGGTTAGACTAAAATACTTGCATGACATTATAAAAACACAAATTATTGCTTCAGTACAACCTAAATCATACTTTTAAAATGCATGCAAATGTGCCGACTGAAGAAAAAAAGAAACAGAAAGAAAAAGAGGGACAGATAAAGAGGAGACAACCTATGACAAATGAAGAATTTAGTGAGGAAGAGGAAGAATGGGCAAAAGAGATATAGGGAAAGCGAGGCATGACGGGAAAAAGACATTTGTGTGGGATGACAAAAACAAAGAGATGAAGAAAAAGGGAAAGGAGGTATTGTTAGGCAAAAGAGAGAGAGATGAATATAGATGGAAGGAGAAGGGAGAGAGAAGCGCAGGAGCAGGCCTTGTTGGGGCTGGGCCCCTGCCCCTCATCCATCAGCGGATCTGCGGAGGGATCAGGGCCGTGCAATGAGCCGTGGGCACCCTTACACATGTTGACACTCCTCAAAATAAGATCCATTTACCTCCAGCCTGCCGTTCCAGCTGCAAGCACACCCCTCACTGGAGGTTAAGACACCCCCTCCCCCACCAACCCCCACCCTGTGTCTCAGATGGTCTCCGCTGCCAGGTTATCTATGCTAGGTGAGATAAAGAAAACTGAGGGAAAGTGTGAGGCACAAGAACTGTTACTCTAATAATCTGCAGATGGCCCAAGTGCACCGTTCCCCTACGTAAGGTCTCTGTGTGCTCTCAGTACTGCAGTCTCTACTTTCCAGAAAGAGAGGAATACCATGATTCCATCTATGCGGGCACTTCGGCCCTATCTGCTCGGAATATAATGAGAGCAGAATTAGCTCTGGACTGTTTCGTTTTGCGTCCATATTCAGGGCTGATTACTTTCATTATCATAGATCTATCAGCCTTTTATTTTTCCTCATCAAGTTGCAAATTTGGGTCTTCTTGTCCACTGTCCAGCCACTTTCACACCACCCTAAATGACTAATGATGCATTTAACTGGAGAATTAGCAGCAGAGTGGAGAGAGAGACAGAGAGAGAGAGACGGCAAGAGAGAGCGAGGCATGTATTAACGCAACGTCATACCTCCATGAAAATGGAGTGCCTAAGGAAAACAAAAGAACAAATCAGAGAGAGAGAGAGAGAGAGAAAGTGAGAGAGTTGTTGGGCGAACGGGAATGCGTCAGATAATGAGACATTTCTTTTACCCACCAGCTCTGTGTGTGTGTGTGCGGTACCACGATGATACGCCTGTTTTCCCCCGGCCCCCATTATCAGTGCACTTGAACCCAGGCTAACAATGAGTTCATAGAGATTGAGAAGTGCCGAGCCCTTAATTGTATGTATTTAGTCACGCAAACAGAGGCAATGGCCTGAGAATGGCTAGTTAGCCAATGACATCATTTGAGCTTTGGAGTCGACTCAATGGACCCGTAGCAAATTTGCACAGTGGCAAACGTCTATCCATCGCCGCTATGAAGAAGCAGCGTGGTGTCTCTCCAGATCAATGTGGTCCTGTTGGTCGTGTCTTGAGATTTACCACACAGCTTTGGTTTAAGGTCTCAGATGTCTCCCAAGTGACTTTCTACTCCACTTCTTAACCGTCTCTGTCTTCTGGCTTTTTTTTTAAGTACTCGCTTCGTTCTGTTGTGTGTGTGGCGGTGTGTGGAGTGCGTGATCTGTCAATCAATGGCTCTAGTCAGTGGCGGCGGTATGGAACCGCTGATCGCATCATGATGTTAGTGTGCCTGACTTGCTCTGCACAAAGGAAGAGGAGCACAAGGCTTCTCAAGCAGAGATGTCAGCACTCGAAAAATCAATCACCATCTGGGCTCTTCTCTTCCCAGACTAGAGGGAGGGAGAGAGAGAATGAGACAAGAAAGAAAGAAAAAAATGGAGGAAAAAAGAAACGGAAAGGACCAGCTGAGAGGCGCAACATTGTGGCAATGTTGTGGCAACGTTGTGGCAGTGTGGCAGTCCACCCATTAGGCATTGTGAGAACGACGCACATTAGCCGCAAGCAAGGTCACCCAAAGCAAACACAGATTAGCAGAAAGAAAGCAGCGATTTGTCTGCCTGACTAACACCTTGGGACCTGGGGGTCATCGGGTTTACCGCAGATTTTTGTGTGATTCCTTTTTACGATTTTTCCCTTTTTTTGCACATTTCTTTCCCATCTGCTATGCAGCTATGCTCCTTTATCAGACGCTTTTAAACGTAAACTCCTCTCTCTTCCCTTATAAACACAGAGATAAATACTTTACGCAGACGGCGCCTCTTTTAAAGACCCCTACGGGTGGCTCTGCGTTCGCAGAGGGGTGTTGGGACAGCGGCGTGATTTTTGCAGCAGTGTTGCCTCTTTTCAGTAGCACAGCTGTGTGAAAAATACCAGTTAGAAAGGGTGCTGAGGCAGCAAAAGCATTTAATACTCAACAAACAGTTATCTAAGCCCATGTCCAATAACCAGACACCACTGTAATGTGACCTACATACTAAGTGAATAAGAATTTTTACATCAGGGAGGGGCTGAGGAGAACAGCACAGAGCACAGCTCATTCAGCTGACAGTAATTAAATAGCAAGTATTCCTTTTCACTGCCCTTTTGCCTCTCTCCCAGCTAAGAAAGTATAATGTAACAGAACATATTGTGCCCTTCTCTGTATTCTTTTTTTTTCCCTCTCTCTCTCGTTTTCTTACTACTTCTCTCTCCGCCTCCCAGCTCTCTGTCTCCTGCTTAACCTCAGCCAGATTTAATTAAATGAAGAATTGGAGTTTGATTGTTCATTTGATCTCTTGCTTTGTGACGGCACATTGTAGATCGTAAATAGTTGCACAGGTGCGTTCAACATTCTCATTTTTTTTGTCATCTCACCTCACTTTTAGACTTTGTAGACCTTCGACGTAAATACAGATGCACGCTCAGAGAGTTGGGTGGCAGAGTGAAACCTCAGCCCTGCTGTAAGATCAGGTAGGCCCTTTGCAGACAGACCACTGAAAGATGATGAAAGAAGGGAAATGAACGTACGGCGGAGAGCGGGCTGCCAGGAACAAAGCAGGTGTCCATATTAATGCTCAGCGCGCTCTTGAAAGCCCTGCCGGTGAGGCGGGCGCAAAGAGCGGAGTCAGGGAAAAGAAAGTTTTACCCCCCAATTAGATGAACTAGAAGTCACCAGGTTGTAAACTTTCAGTCAGAGTAGTGAATCATCGCAAAAGAACTCTTCTTTTAGGTTCTTCCAAACAATGACATTCATATCCGCTTAGGTTCTTTAACGTACGTTTCACGTACGATGCTTTTGGAAGTGTTTTTGGTGAAACTTTGAGGGGGCGACGGGGAGGAATAACACACAGGCTGTGCGACGCGGGCTATATCGGACTCGAGTTCAAAGACTAAGAGTCAAACATCTCCAAATACAGCACTGAGTGATGCAAATGATGCGTTTAGCACAAGGCATAACATGTTCCCATTTGGAAAGACTGGAGATTATATAAATAGCCGAGCATGAGTCAGACAGCCAGTCCCTATTCTGAAAACAGGATTTTGTTTTCATTAAACAACAGCGCATAAAAAAACTTTCAGGCAGAAAGAGGGTGATAAGATGAAGGGAAAATGAAGCAAAAACTACTAAGGATCAATTACTGCATGTCAGGAGTGGTTTAATTGAATTCTCGTCCACAGCTGCCACACTTTTGGCTGGTTGTAGGTGCGCCCGTTCGCATTCGTCTGGTCGCGTCGCCTTCGACCACATTCACAGACGCATTCAAAGGTCTGACAAAGAGTCAGACCGAGAACAAAAACATTGGAAACGTACAAAAAAGACGAAGGAAATAAAAGTGCGATGCAAACACCAGATCAAGTCTCAGCGTTCAAATGGGGATTAAGCTAAATCTTTGAGTAAACCCAAAAGTTACCGGTGAAGGAGGAGGAGGAGGAGGAGGAGGAGGAGGGAGGGCCAGGAACCAAAACAATTCGCTTTTGCAGCAGCCTGAGGAACTTTGATGCTAAATGTGTACGAAGAAGGAGACAAAACAATGTAAAAAATGGCGTGAGATTTCCTCCACGGCGCGTTTACACGCACCTTCGTTCTGTTAATTCAATTACAGACACTCCTGTGTTTCCTGCTTGTCTTCCCCTTTCCGTCTTTTTTTTTATGGTGCGGAGTTGCAGCGCAGCCTCGCATTTCTTTAAGCCCTCATAAATATAGAGAGGATGGAGGTGAAGAGGAGAGAGAAAACCATCACATTATTTCTCCTTCTCCTTTTCAGATTCGCTCTCCGAGCGCTTTGTCGATGACCGCTGTTTCTTCACACTACTGCTATCTTTAAGCCCCCACTGATTTTAAGCTTCCATGTAGAAACCAGTCTCCATTGAGGAGAAGTCCTTTGTAAACTTAAATACACCCCAATGTGTCCCTCAACAAAAGCTTCTCCAATTCCTTTCTGTCTGGCCTTTTTTAATGCCTTAAGTTTAGGTGGTCTGTGGGTGGTAGATTTTTTTTCTCTCTCTCTCTCACTCTCTCTTTTTTTTTTTTTTTTTTAATCAAGCATTAGCACTGCTCCCCATTCAGCGCCACAGCGACTATAAAAATTCATCAGGATTAAAATGACCTCACAAGCAAAATTAAAGTTCCTATAGTACACAATGGGGGCTGTATCTTTTTTAACATGTCCTCAGGGCCTTGGGAACAGAATTGTTTCCTGACAAAGTGCTCTCGCATTGACAATGGGCACCTTTCAGGCCTTCTACACCGACTGCCTTTAGAGAGCAGGAGAGGGACTTATTTCACATATCAATCAAAGAGAGGATGAAAAAATGGAGTGAGAGAGAGAGGGAGTGAGAGAAAGACCCTCATCTGGTGCAAGTGGTGCTTCAAAATGTGAACAGATCAAAATAGGGTATATGCTGCCTTTATGGGGGTCATTGACGGATGTTTAGAGGTGGACGGAGAGCGAGATTCCTGTGGGAAGGGTGAGTAAAAGACTGCATATCTGCTGCCCAACCAAGTGTGTGTGTGAGTGCGCGAAAGTGAAGGAAGTGTACTGTATCAAACCACAGAGGCTTTACTTTACATTCTCAAAAAAGCACAACCATCTTAAGAGTACAGTGGCACACATACACGCTCCTGTTACGCCGGCATACCCATATAAAGACCCCAGCGTCTGCGCCGTGCGCCACCCACAGCGTCCTCCGTGTGGCTGTGTCACTAATCACGCTGGAAATGAATTGGGTGCCAGCAGTGGTAATTCCACATCGTATTTGAGCACCTCAGCCCAGATCTGAGGGACACATATAAATATAGTATTCCTGGACAGGTGGATTAATGAGGCTCCTTAAAGGCCTTCTTTATAGGTCAGTGCCTGCACCGCACAGCCACGACAGCCTAATCCCCAAAAAATCGTCTCATCTACCGCTCAATTCATTAAAGCGCAGAAAGGGATGGAGAGAGAGAGCGGGAGTGGGAAAGATGGAAGGGGCTAAGGAAAATATCTGAAGGGTATATACATGAGAGGACTTGGAAGCAACGGTTTACTCGTAATTCAAAGTGCTCTGATTCGAGAGCACCTACACAAGTAGTTGGTAATACAAAGTGTAGGTGTTCTTTGCTACAAAGTACTCAGTTTCAATGACATTTTCAATGCCTTCTTTACATTTAATAATGTAGTTTACTCTGCATGCGTATTCCACGGCTGAAAAGAAATAGAAACAATTTAGCCCGTGTCATCAGTTCAGTTGATGTGGTTTTAGAATTGGGGCAGGGCTTTTTTGGACAGAGCTTTGATAGGATATCATATTAAACCTGATTAGATCATAGTAATAGCTTTAGGGCTCTTATGATAGATGCTAGCCTTAGGACCTGCCTGTTTTCTTAATATTTCTTCTTGTGTGCAGAGCTTGAATTAATCTTTTTCTTATGTGGGTACAAACAGCTGAGCACGGCAAACTCTCTTTACACCTGAGAAGCCGAGGCTGGAGTGTATAAATGCGTGTGAGAGCACACGTAAATACATTTTTAGATACATTTTGTCTTAGGTGTGTTATTAATAGAGATTATATACAGTATACGCAGTGTACCTATTTTATTAGATTTGTAAATTTTATATTTCACATTTATACATAAAATATAGATAAGAAATAAACGCATTACACAACAATACACATATTAATGGGTTTGCAAAAAATATGTTTTTTGCAGTTTGTAATGTAGATATCCTAAGTCTGCAAAGTGCATTATAAAAAAAAAGATACTGTCTCTCAAATAAAAAGAGTTGGCTCTGAATCACCTTAACGAGTTGTCATATTTTTGAATCTTCTGCCTGTTATCGATATACGTCACTAGGCAAAACATTAGCATAATCCCGCCTGCCCACAAACACTTCTTCCGCATGTTTACATCATGCCGAGAAGACGCTGAGTTCTGCGCTGTCAAAGTGAATTTTTTATGTTTTCAATGCCGAAAGATAATGATGTGAAGAATCAGATAATCAGTGATTTTTTTTTTTCCGCAATACCATTCATACCATCATTGTGCTCATCATTTTACCAAGGATTACTTCTCTAATCTTGGCTTTTATCTTTGTTGGCTTCTAGTCTTCTTTATTTGGACCAGCAAGTTTCTCCAACTCACAACCTGTAAGTACGATTTATACGTTATGTGTACATTTTCAGCTGAGTGCCTAAAATCTAATTTTTTTTGACATACCTAGTGCAGCTTCAGGTTTCAAGTTAAACAACAATATTACTGTCTTTCGCTGTGAACCCACTATTTCCTAAGAATGTATCGATTAATGTAGACTGTTGTGGTTCTAATTACTGTGAGTTATAATAAAGAATGTAGACATATTTTGGTTTACAAACTGTATTGTTTCATCAGTTAGTCACGTTAGCATTCGGCTAACGTATGCACCATTATTGTTTTGTTAAGCGTTTAAAGTTTTTACAGTTTAAACTGTTTAAAAATCGCTTGCATAAGTATTAAACAAACGTTTTTTATGTCATTATTTTAAGAACAGACTGGAGCACTGTATTATTGTTTTATGTAAAGGTGCATGCTTTGTCAGTGGTAACCAGGGTTGCCAGGTTTTCACACCAAAATTCACCCAACTGCTACTCAAAACTAGCCCTAAACTAGCCCAATTGTGTTTCGAGAGGGATCCCCCATTAAAAATTGCATTCCGGTGTATAAAACACATTTTTTCTGTCGGGGTTCTCCTGGTAAATTCACATTCCAGGGGCTAAATATGATGTTATTGGGGTTGCTTCAAACCGCGGATATCAAAAACAAACGCGGACTTGGCAACACAGATAGTAGCACTCGCTAACTTGTTTAAGTACTCCTCTCTGTGCCAATCACAACAGACTTAGCCAGCTGACCAATCAGAGCAGAGTAGGCTTATGGAAGGAAGGAGTTTACAGATCTTACGCTCAGAACTGATCGTACGAATCATTTCGAAATCGTTGCAAAATGACTATGTATAAATGTATATTCTGAGAAAATTAAAATGTTTTCTGACCTTAAATGCATTTAAACCTGTTGTAGTTTAGGACACTTTAAAATACCATATGCTCTTTAAAATCAGTTCTACATCAATACACTTTAGGTAAACACTTATCAAACATCACTAATTATTTATATCGAACCCAATTTTTGTGTATTTTTTGTGTATTAACATACCACCAGCCTGATTGTGAGCGTATTACTCCTGGGTCATTGTGTCCTTTCAGATCCTGTCACCCAAGTCCCAACCCTGGTCTCAATCTCCCCTCTGACTTCATCCACTATCATTCCACTCTCATTTTTTATACATAAAACACAGTGTTCATCAGAGGTATACCTTCTCTCTTGCGTGCGGGGTCGTCTTGCGTTAACTCAGGCCTGGGCGACATCTATCTTGCATGCACACCTTGAGGGCATCTCTTAAATGGCGGAATTTGGTCATTATGTGACATTAACCTCATTAGAAAACACTCTTTAGAGGCTGAGAGATAAAATTGATTTACAGCTGCCATTTCAACCACTGCTCTGCCGATCAATTGTTAAACTATCCTTTTTATGGCCCGCAATGCTGCATCTCACGCTGCAAGCTCCTCTCCACCCAGCCCTCTGCTGTCGGCATGCCAGGTGTGTGTGTGTTTATGTGTGTGTGTGTGTGGCTCTGTGAAAAAGGCGCAACGCTCAGTGTGGTTGAAAATTGAAAAATACCTTCCATAAGTGAGAATCTGCCATCCGCTCACAATACAGCAATGTGATAGCTTTTTTAAAGCTATGTGTGTGTGTCAAGGTAAACCTATCTGCACAGAGGATGTGTATATATAAGACTTATTTATAGTACATATTTAGCCGTATGAAATGTGTGTGTGTGGCTCCATCCATCTCTCCTGTATACGTATGCGTATGTATCTGTGTTTGTGTGTAAATGTCAGCATGTCAAGTCGTTGACAGCTGGGTTTAGTGTGGCCATTTAAAGCAAACACACGCTATATTCCACTGATAAATCGATAACGCCTCCCTCTCTACCCACTGGCTGCCTTGTGCAATCCCTGAGATTGATCTGTGGCTAGCACTCATGGAGACCAGGACACTTTTGAAGTATGAATAAAATATGGCAGGTTTGTGTTTCACGTCTTCCTCAATGCTTCTGGTCATATGAGGCCACGAGATGCACATACAAGCCGCGCTTGTCTGCATCAACGCCACCTCTGTGACAAAATCCCACCTCTTGTGTCAAAGGTGTCGGCGTCCCGGTTTGCATCAACCCTTCACATTTCCCAAGGCTTCCGATGCCCTCTATATCAGAACCACTGACTCAACGACAGACAATGGCATTTCAAAATAATGTGCGCTCTCAATTATTCAAACCTTTACAGTACCATAATACTCGAGTTCATAACCACAGGACTCTTCGCTCTCTCTCTCACACACACACGTACATTGACATACGCTGCGTATCTTCCCACTCTGCTCAGAATTATGACACATATTCATTTCACGTCATCCTTCTGACTTTGGCAAGAGGCGAAAAGAGAGAGAGAGTGTGAAAGAGCATAGAGAAAATGGCTTTGCACCACTGCATTTAGGTGTCAAGCTCGCAGGCCATCTTGACTTTAATATAAATAGATATAAATCAACATGGCAGCAGCTTTTTTTACATTTATTTATTTCATGATTTTTTAAAATGTGCCATCAACAGATGAGCGTCACGTATTCACAGCATATTGCCACTCGCCTGCATGGGCCTTTCCACCGGCTCTGTTAGAAATAGTTTCTAGGTGAACTAGGCTGGGAACCTGGCAGAGAGCCGCCTGATCACGTCCTCCCACTGGGACCACCTCGCCCCGAGCTTCCCAGGAACCCGCTTTCAAACTCACTGTACTCAGTCTACTTTTTTTGTTCAGCTTCACCACAAATACAAAAAAGTAGGGGTTCAACTTGAGCAGGATCCTTAAAGGGACAATTTGGATTCATATCTACCCCTAAAAGGTGTATATTAATACCCTAAAGTAGTAATATGTGTCCTTGAGGTACCACTATAAAACTTTCATGGGTTACTGACCCTTCACAGGGAGTTAGATTAACAGGCAAACTGACCAATCATAACGCAGAATCGTCCATTTTTGTCCAAACAAACCAGACAGGAGAGTAGATTAACTGGTGAACTTGAAAATGGTGTGTATTGATGTCTTTCCACAGTTGAAACAAGATACCTTCTGATGTTCATTCATGTTTATTTTAATGGTATAACTAGTTAAGAGGAAGAGATGATCGGTTCATGCACTGTTTGAACTGAGGCACTACAGTGATCTGTCATGACACATTAAAAAGCTACAAAGCAATTTACTGATTGAATTTCTTAAAATTGTTGACAAATTTGAAAGCTAAGACTCTGTTTCATACCTAAAGTAACCTGCTGGGTCAATTAAGGCACAAAGTTGCCCCAGAGTCTACCTGAAAATGAAAATTGTCACCATTGGGACACCAAAAGCGTTTGGTTACCAAAATTCTTCAAAATATTTTGAAATGCATACAGGTTTGAGAATGACATGAGGGGGTGTAAATGATGACAGAATTTCTGTCTTGTGTGCACTCACTTTAAAGGAGAAGTTCATTTCCAGAGCAAATATTTGCGGATAATTTACTCACCCCCTTGTCATCCAAGATGTTTATGTCTTTCTTTCTTCAGTCGTAAAGAAATTATGTTTTTTGAGGAAAAAATTTCAGGAATGTTCTCCATATAGTGGACTTTTATGGTGTCCGTGACTTTGAACTTCCAAAATGCAGTTTAAATGCAGCTTCAAAAGGCTCTAAATGATCCCAGCTGAGGAAGAAGGGTCTTATCTCCAAAACAATTGGTTAATTTCTAAAAAAATTTGGACAATTTATATACTTTTTAACCTCAAATGCTCGTCTTGTCTAGCTCTGCGTGAACTCTGTGTATTCCGGTTCGTGACAGATAGGGTATGTCGAAAAACTTGTAAAATATGGTAAAACTTGAAAAATCAAATTTTCTCCTCAAATTTCAAAATCGTCCTACATCGCTGTTTTACCTTTTTTTGTAAAGGGTGTTTGACCCTCCTTGTGCGTTCATGTTGTAAACACTGAGTCTGTACTTCTGCAGCGATGTTGGACGATTTTGAAGTTGGAGGAGAAAATGAGATGGGAGTTTTTCAACATGGCCTAAATGTATTGACCCGGAATGCACAGAGATCACACAGAGCTATACAAGACAAGCATTTGAGGTTAAAAAGTATAGAAATTGTACATCCTTTAGAAAATTACCAATCGTTTTGCTAAATAAGACCATTTTTTCCTCAGCTAGCATCGTTTAGAGCCCTTTGAAGCTGCATTTAAACTGCATTTTGGAAGTTTAAACTCGCAGGCACCATTGAAGTCCACTATATGGAGAGAAATCCTGAAATGTTTGCCTCAAAAAACAATATCTTTACGACTGAAGAAAAAAAGACATAAACATGTTGGATGACAAGGGGGATGAGTAAATTATCTGTAAATTTTTGTTCTGGAATTGAACTTCACCTTTAAGAGTACCGCCTCAGTGACAAGCCGTTGAACACCTAAAGGTTCAATTTTTGCACTTTTTTTCTGAGAATTTTCTCAATGAGTATGCCGTGACCGGCCTGTCCCGTAATGTGTTATTTAAAGAGCTGTTGCTATAAGCGTTTCCGCTATGGTGTAACATTTAGGAGATTAAAGGGGAATTAGCTTCTGCGCTCATCCACATGTATGGGGACAGATGATATAAAGCCACAAAGTGGGTAGTCATCATAATCATCTTCATCATTATGGTCATCATCATCACCCCATACGGCTTGCATCATGGGAATTACAGACAGGCGGTGGTGCCACCAGGCGTGCGCGTAGTCACGGCTCAGACGGAGGCTTATTCAGCGGGAACATCGCTCTCTCTCTCTCTCTCTCTCTCTCTCTCTCTCTCCTCTCTCTCTCTCTCTCTCTCTCTCTCTCTCTCTCTCTCTCTCTCTCTCTCTCTCTCTCTCTCTCCTGTCTGCTTAGCTCTGGTCTGGGCCCTAGAAAATGCTGAGCTCACAGCAAGCAATCTCTTCTGCTGTCCCCCCGTCTGCCCACCCCTCCCTCCCCCACCTGCCTGAAGGGTTTCCCCGGTTAAATAGGGCGGGGGGAAGGAGGAGAAGATGACTCACCTGTTTAACCACCACCAGCCCCCCACCACACACACTCACACACACTGACCCGGCTGAGAAGTACACGACCATGAAATCTCTCCTTCTCTCTGTTCATGCTGCCTATGTTTTCTCTTTACTTTGTAATTTGGATCGAACAAAATAATAAATCGTACTGATAATTTGAACTGATGAGAAGTTATGGAGCCTCAGCCCGGCCAAAACAAATGTTCTTCAAATTTTCTTATTACATCCCTCCCTTTCATAATCCCTTTGATTTAAGAAAAAGAAAAAGAACTAAAGGAAAACATACAGAATGTTTCACACATTAAAATATATGACAGATTCCCTTCACATATCTCTGTTTATCTGTCATTTGTTTTCAGTTGATGTAGCTCAACCCACAGAAATCACAGCTCTAATTCATCTTAAATGACCTGAAGCTTTATGAGCATATTCATGAGCATGTTATATACAGGGGTGCACATAAGTTTTTCGGTCTGGTTCTCATGGGAGCACCTGGAGATTTGGTTTGCTGTGAATAGTGTGAATTATTAAATATAACTGTTAATAATAATAATAATAATAATAATAATAATAACAGCATTATTGCACTTTATTTAGTTTGTATTTAAAATTAAGTAATAAACAAAAACAATGAATATAATGTGATAACACAATTATATTTTAAAATAAAAATTGAGTATTAAATAAAAATACAATTATTTTATAGTAAACTTAAAAAAATACAATGCCAATATTTGTATTTTTTATTTATATTCATGAATGTTCAACATTTTCAAACCTAAAATCAGCAAGCTTCTATTTTGGCAGGTTTCTGGCAAACAAGCAAATAAACTGCCGGTTTTAGTGCTACCGAGTGAAGCGCATCACTGAATGAAATGTCACAGTTTTGCGTTTTGCTCTGAAACTAGCAGCACTTTTATTTTGAATGGAAATCTTATACAGTATTACAGTTAGTGAACTACTTATGTGTACCCTGGGTTATAAAATACTTTTTGATTTTACAGTAGTCTGTGCATGTATGTATGTATGTATGTATGTATGTAAATGTATATTGCATATCACAGAGTAAAAGAAAAATGGTGGAGAATACTCTTTAAAGAAATTTGCTCAGAAACTACTAGTAAATTTCACAAATGACAAACAAATGGTAAGTAACAAATTGCATTTAACTCAAAATTTTGAAGTTGAAAGGCTAGAATATCACTTATCTTGTAAAACATATTACAATTATATTTGTTTTTTTTTACAATTTCAATGTAATTTATGTGTGAAACAGAATATTCAGCAGGAAATAACATAAGGCAGAGGTGGGACTTGATTTCATTTAGCTGAACTGGGCTGGAACGAAAAAAAGTAATTTCTTTTAAAAATGTAATGAATTTAAAAGTTATCTTAATGAAAACATGAAAACCTTTTTTATTTAAAAAAAAGTGAAGATAGTAATGGTGATTTTATATTTCTCTCACGACAGCTAGAAACAATTTTGTAAAGCTTGGCAACAGACGTAGGTGTTTAACTCTGAAGAAAGCTAGTTATAAGTAGTAGAGAGGGAGATGACACGGTTAAAAGGGAAGCGCTGACAGCTGAGGATGGTGCTCGGTGTGTGGGGGTCACAGTGTAGTCTTAGGGGTCGACTGCCCCTTGCTAAATGAAGACTGGATGTGATATTGTTCCAGTCATCATGACCATCTGATGTCAATTTCACACAGCGGTGGGACCCTCCGCAAGCCGGTCCTCACCACCAACCACACGGGTAATAAACAAAACCATGACAGACGCACACACTTTACTATTACAGCCACAAACATACAGCACAGACTATATATAACACATACCAGCACTCTGTTAAAGATGTAACTAAACAACTGATGTATTCATGAATATAATGACTGATAGAGAGAATGATTCTTCTGAACATATACTTACGCCTTTTTACAAGTTTGAGACGCATAACCTGGAGAAGACTAACTCGCTGGGATGGTACATCACTCCCATCACACGCGCACAATCACATCATCTATTGCCTCAAATGATGCTAAACACGAGCCCATGGTATCCTGAATCTCTCCACAATCATCCCCTGTGCAAAAATAGCAATCTTGTCTTTCAGCTCAAGCAGGGCGAGAACCATTCTAAAAGGCAATGAATTTGGTTGGGGCTGAATAGGATGTTGGTACATGTTTTACTAAAGGAAATATAATGGCACACTATTATTAGATCACATTAATCATGAGGGTGCCAAAGGCACTGACAGCAGCCCTGAAAAGGATTGAAAACGTTGGTAATGGATATAAATTACCCATTGTGTGATAAAAGGATTTTTTCCACTAAGAAGGTGGGAATAAAACAGAGAGCCTCCGAATGCGGGTGTGTAAAATACGAAATAATACAGGTTATCACGTCTGGATTAAAATTTTAAGGGAATCAGATAGTGACAGCGAGGCCTAAAGTTAAAGCACGAGCTGTAAAAGTATAGGAATTAAAAGCAGATTAATATCAGCGTGACTCGGAGAGAGAAAGCGAGCGGGCGGATGAGAGCGAGAGAGGGGGCAGGAGGCACGAGAGTAGTTTTGATAGAGGTCTGTCAGTTGGCACGACGATAATGAGTCGCGTCTCTGTTATTCGGTTATTTATTGCCGACTTGGCTGGCAAACAAAAGATCAATAATTTTGAGCAAATCTAATGTTGTCCCTGCTGCTAATGTGCTCGTCCATCACTCCTGCCATCCTCACATGGGAGAGACACCGAATCCCGGCTTATTCCACATCAAATGCAATTATGTCATATGGCTTTAATAACACGCCAGCCCCCCATGAATACGTGGGGACAGTTGATTATGTGTATGCATATGTGCCCAAACATGTCACGTACTACTAAATCATAATATATGTTGAGATATATATGCATTTTTGCTTTTTTTGTCCGAATCAATCTTTATTTGCTGCCTCAGATTTCTAATACGAAGTGTCGCAAAAGTCCATCAACACAATGACAGAGAACACGCTTGCATGCAAATACACACACATAGGGGCCAATCACATGACGCTCATTGTTATTTATTTTTAGTTTTTTCACCGGTTATTCAAAAATACATAAAAATCTAATTTAAACACACAATGACTTTAATCAAAATTTTCATATTTGCTATAACATCTAAATGATTATTTCTGAGTGGGGCTTGTAAAAAATGTATATATATATGAATATATAAATACACACACATATGCATGTATATATCTAAGAAAAATGTTATGTTTATATATTAAATATATTTCTATATATGAATATAAATTAGGGTTGTCAAACGATTAATCACGATTAATCGCATACAAAATAAAAGTTTGAGTTTGCCTAATATATGTGTTTGTAATGTGTGTAATTATTATGTAAATACACACAAATTAAATATAAATTATATAAACATTATGATAAATACATATACTGCTAAATATTTCTTAAACATATACATGAACGTGTTTGTATTTATATATACATAATAGATACATAATGAATAAATCATCAGAATTTTATTAATAAACTAATGTAATATTTATTTTGTATTAGTTTTATATATATATATATATATATATATATATATATATATATATATTTATATATGTGTGTGTGTGTGTGTGTGTGTGTGTGTGTGACCCTGGACCACAAAACTTAAGTAGCACGAGTATGTTTTTAGCATTAGCCAAAAATACATTGTATGGGTCATAATTTTTGTTTTTTCTTTTATGCCACAAATCATTAGGATATTAAATAAAGATCATGTTCCATGAAGATATTTTGTCAATTTTCTACTGTAAATATAACAAAACTTAATTTTTGATTGGTAATATGCATTGCTAAGAACTTCACTTGGACAACTTTAAAGGTAATTTTCGGAATATTTAGACAGATTCAGACTCCAGATTTTCAAATGGTTGTATCTCGGCCAAATATTGTCCTATTCTAACAAACAAGCATATATATATATTATGTATGAATCCAAGATAAATACTAATGGAGGTATGATATATTTATGTTTTTGGCACAGTCTATATTTGCCTATGGAATCCAGACAGACAGATAAAATCTCCTCCAAGTCAGCATGTAACCTTCACTCCTCAACACAAAATCCATCTCTGTATCCCATCCAAAGGCTTCAGCAGAACACATTTTATTTGAATTTTAAACATTATGGTAAAATTCTTATTAGTATCTCTTCTTGTACGTCATGTCACCTATGTGTTTTCACCTGCAGTGTTTACCCCAAGAAAGTCTAATTGACATCCGGATCTCGTTGCCATTGTGCGAGAGTAAACTGGAGGCAAGCCATGTGTTAATGACGGGCGGGGTGGAGCATAGGAGAAACTCATCGGATATCATTAGCACTAGCTTGCAGTGCCTAAGGAACAAGTGTCAGAAATCACAGCTCATAAAGACAGCTTTAACTGTAAAACGAAAGGGGCTTCGGCCCAAAATACACTTCCTCAAAGATGACAACAAAAATGGCGGTGTGAGGATGTATGCTGTGAATCACGGCATCGCTACACTGCACTGCTGCTCAAAAGTTTGTGGTCAATACGATTTTTTTTTTTTTATCAGTAAAGATAAATTCAGTTGATTAAAAGTGACAGTAAAGACATATGAAGTGTAATAGAGAAAACTGTATTCACACAAAAATATTAAGCATTGATAATAATAATAAATGAGCACCAAATAAGCATTTCTGAAAGATCTTGTGACAGTGAAGATTGGAGAGTAATAACTGCTGAAAATGTTATAATATTTTACAGTATTACGGTTTCATTGTAGTTTTGACTAAATAAAAGCAGCCTTGATGAGCATAAGAGACTTAACAAAAAATCTTAACATCCCCTTTGAACAGTAGTGTATATCAGGTTCTGTCAACAACGACCAAATATAAAGTTACCGTCACACTGTTTAATGCTCTTAAAATGGTGAAATTAAGATATTATCTTTTACAACAGTCAGCTTTCTTCCTCTGAGCATCGGTGCCATCATCTTCACTTTCAGCACACGCACGAAATACTCCCGCACCCCCACCGAAGACGGCGAGCGCTCGGCGTGTCTTTAAAGATGTCAGTTTTTTTAAACATACACATCAAAGTTGTGTAAGAGAGGCTTTCTTTACTGAACATCTGCCTTTGTGTTCAAGTACAATCTAGCTTTGAAAAGAGAAGGAGGGAAAGCGAAAGACATCCAAAGATCGCTTTCCCATCCACATCCCCCGCGCCGACTGGCAATACATCATTTGTATTGATGCAATATTAAATTTCAATATCGCATGTCAAAAGGTACAAAATGATAGATCATAGCCTAACTAAATGAATTATTAAAGGGGCCAGACTGCACCGCGCTATCGGCTTCTCTCCCAATCAACTGTGTCTGAAAAGTACAGTTTGATACTGGCAGCATTTCAAAGCTCGAGCGATTCTCTCTCTTTGTCTCCGTCGCTCTTCGCTTTCTTTTCCTCAAAGTTTTTTTTTTCGTTCATCATAATGAATCTGGATTTGTGTCACCCCTAAAATCCACCCACAATGCAAAGCTGCGTGAGCGTCGCTTCCGATTGTGTGGAATTTTTGTTTGTTTGTTTTCTTTTTTCCGTCCTGTTCGCTCCGGAGAATGCCAACCGTTATCAGATTACTCTAATCTGTTGCTAAAGAATTTAAAAGCAGGGCTGAAATTGTTTTCAACAGCCCAAATATGTGCTTTATGGCTTTTACATCCAGGGAACTCCTTGGAAAACAAAGACTTGGGAGTATCTTGAAACATATTGTTTTTAAGCAATAGCTTTTGAGAGGCTAATTTAATTCCATTTTTTTTTTTTTTTTTTAAATCAAGTAACAAGAAACCTTTCTTTTTTTGTCTAAAAAAAAAAAATAACTTCAGAGGTTATAACTGTAATATTATTTCATAAACCGTCGGTCACCTAAACAAGAAACAAGTATACAGTATGTATTCCGTTGTTCGATAATTATATTAAAATAGTCCGAAAAACATGATAATAATGTGTGTGTGTGTGTGTGTGTGTGTGTGTGTGTGTGTATGTGTGTTTGTGTTGGTGGTAATGATGACTCCAGGGGGATTTAATTGGAGAGTCCAGATTGTCGGACCGGTGACCCCACACAAGTCACGGCCACCATTAGCGTTCGGCTCGCATGTTAACAAACACAATCCCTTCGCCTTTTACGGTGGCGAAAATTCAATTTGAGCTCTTTGTCTGCCTGCTGCCTTTGCCCTAACGATGGTCCCCGTCTCTCTCTTCCTCTCTCTCTCCCGCTTTTTCCCCTTAACCAACAGAACACAGAGGAGTCGTTAGGACCCTCTCTTCATTACTTCAAAAAACCAATCATTAGACACCAGAGTATATACGTAATTAGAAAATCACTTCCTTTGCAATCCTGGCTAAGTAGTTTACATACTGTAATTACAGGGACAAAATCAATTTTTAATCATTCTACTGATTGGGCTCATCAGCTCAGTAGGAACATTGTATCCTGCTTGTTGTGCGAAAGCAACATCTGGGCTAAAACAATTACCCTTTTGTGTTCCAAAACTATTCAGCGCAGGGCATTCTCCAGCACCCGACGGCTGCCACTAAGCCCCTGCGTAGCCATCTCTTTCTTCCTCCTTCTCTCTCCCTCCTTTCCGCTTTCTTCCTCTCTCGTTCTGCCCTTGACTGTTGCGCGGCGGATCGCATTTAAAGCCTTATAAATCAATACGCTATAATAAGATGCTCTTGAGAAAACGCAGCATATTGCTTTTTTAACACCTATTGTTTCCCCCCACCCTTTTTTTAGACTTCGTCGTGTTGCTTGTTGTTGTTTGCGACTCAATCAGGAAAAAGGGAACAGATTTTGTTTTGCCTGAAGAAATATCACCTTATTAATAATACGTGTTCCACTCAGCTAACAATTAGAGTAGTATTTAATGCACAAGTACAATATTCACAGAGCAAAACTGTGACTGCATTTTAATTATCGTCGTTTTAGAGAAACAATGCGAACGGCGCGCAAGCCAGTCGTGGCCGTCGGCTCAGAAGAAAAGAGAGAGACGAAGAAAGAAAGATGTTTCCTAACGCGACGTATTGAACTTTGAAGTCAAAGCGCCCCTAATATGTTCCTACCCTTCGCCGCATAATAAAACGCTTTGTATTCGTGTCTATGCGACGGCGGATCGATGGGCATTAGGCCCGACTCCCTTTCTCTCACTTTGAAAACAGAGGAAATCAGATTTGGAGAAAAAAAAGGGAGATGAAAAATCAGTTAAAGCATTGATCGTGCCTGCTGTATGCAAATCACATTTGCCTCTATTTTTTGACTGATCAATAGGGTTAATTAACAGATTCGTTTTAACTGCACTTTGCGACACCGTCGACCTCAGAAATCATCCCACCGTCTCGCTGCCATCGCAGTAACGAATGACGGAGTGCGTGCGAGGGCCCATAAATCTAAAAATCCAATCCATCTATGAGCGCGGGCATAACTGTAAAATATGAGCGTGCAGACAGCTCTCAGGTAGATCTTCGAACGTCAAAGAGAAGCGACTTGAGCAGAGGATCAAGGCCCATCCGAGTTTGAAAAGCGGGTATCGGCGTTATCGCTTTACACATAGTTGTGGTGTTTGGTAATGTGCGGCGGTGCCGCTGGAGGTGGCATTTTTGTGATGGCTCTGGTGATGCTCAACTATTTTGGATTAATAATGGATGCTTTTTGAAATGATTATTATTCCCAAAATGCTCTTTTGTGATTTGCTTTGAAGGGGAAAGCACTGGGAAGATTGCACTTGCGAAAGGGGGCCGCTCATTTGGAGAGCTTTTTCCAATTATACAATTAGTCAGGAATGTAGGGCAGCAGCCTCTGTGTACCGATCACTCCGACCCTGGAAAGAGAGAGAGCTTTTGCTTTTGCTTTTGCTTGTCGAGTACAGTGAAAAAAAAAAGTAAATAAATTAATTAATTAGTTTTTAAAAATTAATAAAACAACACTGAACAACTAGCCCAGATAGCAGTACAGTGGGAATGTACTGTAAGAATCTAGATTTTTTTTTTTTTTAAAAAAAGAGAAGTCCTGACCTTGCTAGCGCTGATTGTGTGCAAACACCAAAAGCGAAACATTCTTCACTATTAGACAAAGTAACGGGGTCAGTCATTTCTGTTTAAGTATATCTCTTTGTTTCTGAAGGACTTTTCGCTGTTACGTCGGACCGGGTTGATTGGCCAGCGTTGGCACCCAAGACCAAAAAGTCCTAATTATGCCACTGATTATGTATTTTTTTCTTTTAGATGGTGAAGAGATTTTAATTTTATCATTTGCCCTTTCCATTGTCCTCTTGCCAAAGCTGGTATAATGCCTGCTAGTTTAATATGAGTGGGGAAGAGAAAAAGAAAAAAAAAAAAAAAAACACAACAGCTACCATCTGCTTGCCTGTGGATTTTCTGTAATCGCTCTTTACTGATTACACTGCTGACTACATGAACCTCTTAAATAATTATCCTGCAATAAAAAATGCTAAATAATTATTATCATTAACTCCTAGCAAGACGGCTGCCACTCCAACTAATGCTGCCTAAACTGTCAGAGACAGAGCGCCTATGTGCCATGTCAATCATCGGATGGTGAAAAAACGGACCGTTTTTAGGAAGCTTCGTGAGGGAGATGAAGGTTTGATGGATAATGTCTGCCTATATCACAGATTAAACTCAAGAGCGAAGGGGTTTGTAGGCGGAAGCTATACGACACGCAAAGCGTCTTCGGGGGCTCCGCAGAAGTCTGTGTTTTGTTTCTCGCTTTGTTTTGCTTGTTTGATTTTGTCCTCTGGATATCGCAAAGATGACAGAAAGTGAGCCGTGCCTGACACCGCTACGTGGTTGTGCCGTACGTGTTCATCTCTGAAGCTGAGGCCGTCGCGTAGGAGCTTATTGAGTTATGAGTGTACGTTATTTACAGAACCGCTTTGGACGGCACGTTTATGATGGATCCCGTATGGCTGCCGCGAGGCATACAGAGTTCAGATTGGAGGAAAAGGAAGTACTTTGACAGTACTGTTAGAAATAAAATTTCTACAGTTGATACTTCAACGATACAATAAATAGTGGCGCTAAAACAGACATTTTTTTTTCTCTAAAACCAGATAACCGCAAAACATTCTGCAGACGATTTAAGATTTCAGTTTTATTTGCAAAAACAGTTTACATGCAAAAACAAATCAAACTCAACATTTTTTATTGTGTTAGTTAGCTGTATGTTTAAGTTATTTTTACTTAATCAAAATAAACAATAAAAAAAAATAAAAAATTGAAAATTGTTAAAAATTTAGTTTTTGCAAATTAACTCTTTATTTATTTATTATTTATTTCAGCATTGTGTAGGCAGTCCAACACCGTATATATATGCATACAATTAAAAGAAAGAAAAAAAAAACAAAAAACTAGACCTTACCCAAAACCCTGAAGGTCAAGGAACTCACTCATTTAATTCTGAAGTAAGCAGACTATTTTATTTTATTTTTATTTTATTTTATTATAAAATGTTTTTTTTTTTTTAAATCATTTGTTTACAATGCAACCTTAACATTACTGATTGTAGCAATCGGAGTCTAAACTAAAGTCTGAACTTTTGAATGCGTGATTGAGTTGACCAATGAAATCAGCTGTAAGGCGGGGTTTGCCCTTAAGTGGTTTGCCAAAAAATGTAATAAACAAAATTTGAAAAACAAACACACCTCCAAAAAATAGCATTAAATCAAAAAAAGTGATTCAGACGTATTGATTTTTGGTCGACATCATTCTCCGCGGCCTACCATTACACATTACCTTCCTATACTGACGTTTCTCTCCATATTTTAATAAAAATGTTTCGCATTTTCAAGCTTCTAGGAAAAGGCTCCCATTGATTAGCACTTTAGCACCAAGCAATCAATTCCTACAAACCGCTCTGACCTTGCACGCAGGACGATGACCTATTATGAATTAAGAGAAAGCTTCGTTCGCTGCAGGAAAGCGAAAAAGCGAGAATAGAAAGACGCGAGTATTAGGACAGGAGGAGTCCGGGACTAGAAGAAAGAAGAAAACAAAGAATATCTGAGAAGCAGCGCAGCGAGACAGATGTAAAACCGAGAAGTGTAGGAGCGCTACATCCCACCCTGTGAGCTTGTTGTGGAGCCATCATCCCTTTTCATCTCTTCTCTTTTTTCGGAGGACAGAAGATGTTGGAGTAAAACGGCAGGCAGACCCAATCAGTCGAGCCCTGATACAGACAGATAATTCACCCCTCCTGTCACATGATCCCTCATCAGTCTGGGAGATGGGGATATATCGCCAGCAGCTCCCGGAATAATGGCTGCACCTGTTTACCGTGTCACCTCTGTTTGCTAATTGTCTCCTTGAGCTACATTGGGGAAGTGAATATGTCTCCTGCTTCTGACAGGCGGGCGTTTATTTGGAAAATATCATTACTTCCAGCATGATTGTTCTTTTTGCTGCGTTTTTTTTCTTCTTCTTTTTGTCACTTTATGCTTTCTCTCTCTTTCTTTTTGTCTTTACTGTCTTTTATCCAGCGGGAGGGGGGAGGAAGTGGTAAAAGTTAAATGACTATGCTTGGATACAGATTTCACGTCCTGATTAGGCGAGGTGACAGCGCGCGGCTGAAAAGTTCACATCCACTTGTTTCGCTGAGGAGGGGAGCGTGACAGACATCTTTAATATCCTCCTCTTTTGGCGCCATCAATCCCCGTGCCAAGCAGTCGTACCTGCAGCCGGGCGTACGAGGGAGGCGGCACAGGAAGAACACAGACAGGTTCACGCGAGGGGGTAGACAAGCGCCTGTAAACAAACTCAGCCCATGCAAGAGATTCAGCAACCATGCGTTTGATTTACCTGTAATTACAACTTCAGAAAGTCGTGCCATATTCATGCAGCTAAAATGTGGCAGCTGCATTTAAAAAAACAGAAAGAAAAAACTGATAATTAGTTGCTTTTTGCTAATAAAATGCTAATCTTTTCTGCACTGCCTCTAACACTAACTTTAAAAAAGGAGGTTGAGCGTTTGGGGTTTCATTTAGCCCGGGATGCTCTGGATCAGTTGTATGTAACCGAAGCCTATAATGTTGCTCCACACTGGTTCAGGTGCAATAAAGACACGTCCCGAGACAGACCATGAGCTCTGTATGTGGTGCAGGAGAGGAGGCCACTTTGATGATGGGGTAAAATATGATTCCTGTCCAAGGTGCCACTTTCCTGAGAACAAAACCTCCTTTCTTCCCTCATCCGCATCATCAGCATCTGTGTCTCTGTCATCAGTGTCATTGATGCTTTTTTGGTTTTCCTCAAAGCAAAGCAAACAGACCGAATTTCTTGCGTGTGATCCAAAATTCACTTTGATATATATACAGATATGTATTTATATATTTCTTTTTTAAAAGCAATTTTAAGGTCCACTTATAATGTTAGCGCAGCTTACATAATAGCACACAACTTAATAACCAGATAGTAAATCACAAATGCACACTTAATATTTCTATAATGTTTACTAGAAGAAATTAAAATAATTAATTGGAAAATTTAATTATGTAAAAAAAAATCTGGAGGCCGGGGGGGGGGTAGATTTCATACTTTATGGCAATATCTTGATTGATTGATTGACTTATTTTTATTATAATACATTTTTCACCACTTTAATTAGCCATCACATTTTATCTTCAATTTTAGGTTTAATCATGAAATGTTAAGATTGTACTACATGAAAATGTGGATGTTTGAGTTGAGTAAACTTAACATTTTAAGGCAGCATGCACCACTTTCTCTAAGACCCTTTAGTGTAAAAAACAAAGAAACACAATTTGTTGAGTCAACTTAAAATAATTTGTTACCCTGCTGCCTTAATGGTTTAAGTTCAGCCAACTCAAATAAGTTAAGTCAACTTGAAATGTTAAGCTGAGTTGACTAAACAAAAAATTTGGTTTGTTAAACTTGGGTTTGTTACCCAGCTGGCTTAAAATGAAAAAAAGTTGAATCAACTCAAATATCTAAGTTGTCACTTTGTACAACTTAAAATTTCAAGCTGACTAAACTTTTTTGAGTTGACTGAACTTAAAATTTTGTGGCAGCGGGATAACAAATTATTTTAAGTTGACTTAACAAATGTTTTTTTTACAGTGTTAAAGGGGACATCGAATGCCCATTTTCCTCAAGCTGTTATGATACTTTAGGGTCTTTATGAAATGTCTGCAACATACTTTGGTTAAAATTCCTCAATGTTTGTGTAAAACAGCTCTTTTTTACCTTGTCTAAAACAGCTGTGTTCACAGCGACCCAATTCAGTGCATGTCTCTTTAAATGCTAATGAGCTACTCCTCACACACTGTATTTTGTGGCGCGTTACCATCAAAAACAAAACAAATCCACTGCGTCCTCAGTGGCTTTGATGTCAGGAGAAAATTACAACTTTAAGATCACTTTTACATCCAGCTACAAAACACCTGCATTGCTTACGAGACATTATTGTCACTACAGCTGCTCAACTGCGGAAAAAATGGCGGGCAGCATACGACTGGCTGAGGGAAGAAATATGCCAATACAGGACGGTCCATCAATGGTCGTGGGCAGGGCCTGAGCAATATGACATCATAATGTTCAGAAAATCAAAACGCTTCACAATTGAGACTGTTTAGGTTTTTTAGGGATAAAAAAGAAGTGACACATTTATATGCAAACACCATGTAAAAGTGAATTTTGCATCTGATGTCTCCTTTAAAACTGAACAGGTTCTTGTTAGCTGCTACAACTTTAAGAACTGCCCCTTTCCCATGAAATGACTAACAGTGCCTTTCTCCAATAAGACACAAGCTACAAATTCAATACAGCTGCAAATCCTACATCACACTGTAACAGACACTGCACCTTAAACATCCACACTGAAATGTGCCACAAAAGCTGAAATGATTATTTCTTATTTAAATTTCATTTTAAAAGCTCATGAAATTTTTGATTCCTCATTATAAGACCCCATAAGGCTGAATGTAGATTAAATAAGAGTACACACAAACACTCTTGCATGCAGTGACTCCATCTATTTGGCCTTTTAGATTTTTGTAACCATAACAGACATGCAGGCTAGCACAGAACTTAAAAAAGGACAGTAAAATCTGACACAAATTTACAAAGTCTCGAGCGTTACCCAATCCTGCTTTGAAAGACTCCTGCTCAGCGCTAAATAAATAATCTGGGCGGCATAAACTCTGTGAACTACATAACCTGACCTCCCTTTAAAGTAGCACAGAACCCTGAGAATACAGGCCTCCCAGAGAGAGAAAGAGAGGGGGATAGAGAGAGAGGGCAGCAGTGAGA
Organism: Cirrhinus mrigala; assembly: GCA_036247105.1. Lineage (NCBI taxonomy): Eukaryota > Metazoa > Chordata > Actinopteri > Cypriniformes > Cyprinidae > Cirrhinus > Cirrhinus mrigala. The sequence goes on from CM070013.1 coordinate 25,217,406, forward strand.
GGGCAGGGGCACAGATGTGGGGCTCAAAGCGGGCCACCCCCAGAGCCTGCAAGGGGAATTCTAATCACCCTGTAGTATTTCAATAGAGTGCCAAGACGAACACACTCGCTCACATGTGTACACACACACACACGCAAACAGATACACAGTCACACACACACATACACATACTCAAAGGCATGCTTGCCTTAAGTCACATTCTAAATTGGATCCCAGGAGCTTTTTCTCTACCTTGTTCACCAAAGGCATTGTGTATGTTTTCTGAGTACTCAGCATATGCTGGGTAACCTGAGCGCTCTTTAGCACACACACATACACATATACACACACACACAAACATATTGTTTCCAGAAGTAGTAGTTGTTGTGTCTTTTTTTTTCTTTTCCTAAAGGTATTTCCCATTAGGAGCGTAATTAAATTCAAAACACCACAGATATATCTATTACGTCTGAACTTAAAAAAAAAAATAAAATAAATCAAAAAATAAATAAACGCCCACCTGAGATGAAACCATGAAGCCAGGATGCGTTCGTCTGCTTATTATATTGTTTTTTTCTATGAAATTTTAAGAAGATTCTCCAAAATACGTTCCTCCATAATATCATGCGCAGATGATTGATGACTGACAATGACATCCTACAGTTTTGTTTTATTAAAACTTATTGTGGGATGCCAAAAATTCCTCTGCTTAGAGCATAAACATATTATTAACACTGATTTTCACCTGCCATCTTGAGATCTATACATTTTACAGCTCTTTGAATCAAGCATTTTCTTAATTTTATTCTTTTTGTTTATTACATAGGATAATATAAGGGTGGCAGAAAATGAAAGGGGGAAAAAAAAACAGCATTTGGAGCCAAATTCGAACTTGGATCGCCCGCACAACATGTCAGAGCACGTGCGCTACCTGCCACAGTCTCCAGTAAATGAACAGAGGACTCCTGAGAATTAAAAGAAATGATGCTCTCAGTTACCTATTCACAATATTTACCTGTTAAAGGACCGTTTTTACAGTCCTTGGACTCAACAGACAGATCATGGAACAGCGCTGTCTATCAGAGCGGCAAAATGGTAAAAGTAATAGCGAAAGCAGTGAAGTGTTGACTTTACAAAGGATACGAGGGAAAAAACAGACCCCCTCTCCCACCCCCTCTTCATCACCATCTCTCTCTCTCTCTCTCTCTCTCTCTTCGGCTGGCAGCCGAAGTTAACATTTTCAGAGAGAATATTCCTCCCTCCAATAGTGGAGCGTAATTCATTTTCCATCTCTGTTCATTAATCATTGTTAAAATTAGTGATCCATTTCTTCCACTCTGCCATCTGCACTCAGCTTCGTTACAAACATGACACCTTCCCGCATAATAAAAGCTGACAGGCAAGAGGATGCCTTTCCAAATAGCTTTCTGCATATGTGCACCTCTACAACTGATGCTGTTGTCAAGACAAAAGTAGGTTATTTAAGCTCCCCACTTTAACAACGCACACACACAAACGCAAACATACACACGTCTGGCATACACGCGTACAACCGTGCTTCTGCCAGGCACGCACGTATGCGGCATATAGACCAGATGTAGATGTCCGACAACAGAGCACATATTTACATTAAATGGCGAACGGATAACACTCGCAGATTGCAACAAACCAAGTTCCTTGGTTTGTTTCTCTCGCTCGCTCTGTCTTTCTCCGCATTACGCATGTGCGCTTGCACGCTCGCAAACATAATCTTATCTGGAATGTGCTCAAATCTGCACAAAAACACACAGAAAGCTGAGCTATTGTCCTTATGACAAGTAAAGTTATGAAATATCAGTCTTTAACACAGCTATCAGCGCCAAGACAACAAAGAACCTGTTGTGAGTTAATGTGCTGTTTACGTCCTCTGGAGTTTTATTTCACCTTTCATTAACACATGCTTGTTGTTTGTCCACCAGGCCTTGAGAAAAAAAGGCCTTGGCCCTCACCCGCAGCGTGTGTATGTGTGTGCGTGTGCGTGTGTGTAATAGGATTCTCATTTATTGCGTTCTCATTTCTCACACATGGGAGACAGAGCTTTGACCTTCTCTAGGAAAATAATAATGATAATGATGATGATGATAATAATAAATACATTATATTATACAAAAGACATAATAAATACAACATATATTTAATACTCACACCTACTCTTAAATGGTATTTGTCCTGGATATTACTAGCAGAGTCTCCAAGCGAGCGAAGAAAGAGAAGCGCTTGCTTGGGAAATGAAAGGCTGCGTAATGTATGGAAGCCCGTTTTTGCACCAGAAATTGTGATTTTTTTAAATAAGTCACAACTATGAGATATAGCTACAATTGCGAGATATAAAGTCACTATTACTAGAAAGAACGTAAAACTGACACAATTGCAAAATATAAAATCAGTTATTGGAAATAAAGTAATAACTGTGAGATATAAAGTTAAGATTATGGCAAACAAAATTGAAATTGTGAGATTTAAAGTCACAGTTGTGAGATATGCAATCACAATTGTGAGTTAATGTCAAAATTGTGAGATATAAAGTCACATTAGTGAGACATTAAGTCATAATTATGAGCAGTTACAACTGTAAGATGTTAAGTCAAAGTTAAAATTAAATTACAATTGTGAGCAGTTGCTACACTTGAGACATATAAAGTCACAAGAAATGGTTATAACTGTGAAATATAGTTACACTTAAGAAAAATAAAGTCACATTTCTGACAAATAAAGTCGCAATTGTGAGAAAGTAACAACTGTGAGATGTAAAGTCACAATTATGAGATATAAAATCACTATTGTGAGTTAAAAATAAAACAACAATTATGAGTCATAAAATCACAATTATGGGCAGTTGTTACGCTTGAGACATAAAGTCACAATTACAAAAAATAGTTATAACTGTGAAATATGATTATGAAAAACAGTCACATTTTTGATCAATAAAGTCACAATTGTGAGAAAAAAAGTAACAACTGTGAGATGTAAAGTCAATTCTGAGATATAAAATCACAACTGTGAATTAAACCCATAATTGTGAGATATAGAGTCACACTTGTGAGATATTAAGACATGTTGAGTCACAATTATCAGAAGTAGTTATTATAAGATACAAATTCCAAGTTACAAGAAATAAAACAACAATTGTGAGTTATAAAATCACAATTAAGAGCAGTTGTTACGCTTGTGATGTATAAAGCTAATTTAATCACAAGAAATAGTTATAACTGTGAAATATAATTATGAAAACTAAAGTCAGTTGTGAGACAGAAAGTAACAACTGTGAGATGTAGTCACAATTATGAAATATAAAATCACAGTTGTGAGTTAGTCAAAATTGTGAGATGTAAAGTCACACTTGTGAGATGTTTAGTCATGTTAAGTCATGATTCATGTTAAGTCACAATTATGAGCAAGTGTGAAACTTGTGACATAAAATTACAATTGCAAGAAATAAAACTGTGACATATAGTTACAATTCTGAAAAAACAATTTTATGTCAAATAGAGTCGCAATTGTGAGGTATGAAGTCACAACTGTGAGACAGAAAGTAACAAGGTGAGATATAAAGTCACACTCGTGAGATAATAAGTCATGTTGAGTTACAAGAAATAAAACAACAATTGTAAGTTATAAAATCACATTTGTGAGTAACAATTGTTACACGTGACAAAGTCACAATTACAAGAAATAGTTATAACTGTGGAATTTAGTTACAATTATGAAAAATGAAGTCACTTTTATGACAAATAAAATCGGAATTGAGAGACAGAAAGTAACAACTGTGAGATGTAAAGTCATAATTATGAGATATAAAATCACAATTGTGAATTAAAGTCAAAATTGTAAGATATAAAGTCACATTTGCGAGATATTAAGTCATGTCAGGTCACAATTATGAGAAGTAGTTACAATTATGAGATACAAAGTTACAAAAAATAAAACAACAATTGTGGGTTACAAAATAACGGGCAGGTGTTACACCTGTGACATAAAGTCACAATTACAAGAAATAGTTATAACTGTGAAACACAGTTACAACTGTGAAGAATAAAGCCACATTTATGACAAATAAAGTCGCAATTGTGAGACAGAAAGTAATAACTGTGAGATGTAAAGTCACAATTATGAGATATAAAAGCACAATGGTGAGTTTAAGTCAAAATTGTGAGATATAAAGTCACACTTGTGAGATATTAACCCCCGGTTTCACAGACAAGGCATAAGCCTAGTCCCAGACTAAAACTTAAATCTAAGATGTTTCAACTGAAAGAAACCTGCACTGATTGATCTTCAAATATATTAATGCCTGTGTTTTGTCTCAAGATGGACAGCAGTAATGTTTTTTTTTTTTTTTTTAAGGCATGTTTATAAAAATTACTTAAATGTCCTAATTGAACTATGGCCTAATCCTGGCTTAGTCTAAGCCCTGTCTGCGAAACCAGGCCTAAGTCACGTTAAGTCACAATTATGAGCTGTTGTTATGAGTTGTACATGTGACATATAAAGTCAGAATTACAAGACTGTGAAATATAGTTGGAATTATGAAAATTGAAGCCACTTTTATAACAAATACAATCACAACTGTGAGGCATGAAGTCACAGAAGTAACAACTGTGAGATGTAAAGTCACAATTCTAAGATACAGCCACGATTCTGATACTATATTTCTTGTGACTTTACATCTGACAGTTGTGAGAAATCACAACTACTGTTAGATTTTTTACTACGAGGTGGGAACAGGCGTCCATATGTCTGTGTTTCTATGACGTGTGTGTGGTGACGCTTACGTGTTGGTGGAATTTGGGTACCAAATGTGTAAATATACGAGTGGACTGTGTTATTGACAAGTGACTAAGTGTGCGTGCGTGTGTGCGCGCCGGTGAGTGTTTAGTGTCTCTGCTGGCGAGGAGAGGAGGGTCGTGCTGATATAATGAGCAGCTTGGAGCAGATGATGCTCCGACTCCATCCCTCCAGATCCAGACCAGAAGCCTGTGTTTGCTTTCAGCAGGCCGGGGCTCCAGTCTCTCCGCTCCCCCTTCCATCCCAGTCGAGTCCAAGGCTTCACGCTAGGCCTCCCAGGAGCCCTTGGCCCAAACCATTAATCTATATAATGCCCTCAAAGAGCGAGCTTTTTCACACCACAGAGAGCCAAGCCGAAACAAGGGCAACGGCTACACCGTCGAGTCAGCTGTTCGCCCTGCTGTCAACATACGCACATGCATATAGACAGCCACAAATAAACGATTCATCTCATGAATGCATCCGAAGGACCGTAAACAAGAAGCAGAAATCTCGGACCTCAGATCGCGCACGATGCCCGTGAAAAAAGCAGGAGCGGGAGCCAGTCAGCAGATGGGGCAGCAGCTAAATCGTGTTGACATTCACCCTCAACATGACCAAGAGAAAGCCAGAGCTTCAGCAGTTTCCCCTATCTGCTAATTCGGTTTTCCTTGACCCTGCCGCACACACACACACACACCAAAACACACATCTCAACACTTCCATTCACAGCGCACACGCAGACATGTTTAATTTCAGGTTCTCACCACATGTGAATTACAGAAAAACTGATGGTGGACAGAGGCCAGGCCCCGCCGGACTGATTAGCATCATTTAAGAAAGCGCGCAGCGCCGAGAAGACCGCCCAGCCTACGAGATGGGTGGCCTCTCCCAGCACTAGAAGTCAATACCTAGTAAACTCATTTGAATTGAACAGAGTGAAAAAGCACTCCAGCGCCCCGGCCACCGCATACATTTCCCCTCTCCCCCCGACGCACACATGTATTTATGTATTCGTCTTTCCTTCGCTCCCTTTTCCCCTTTGTCTCCCGCTAAGTGCTTTCAACGTTGGTCACCATAGACTGCCGGCAGAGGTATGCATATACATTAAGAGCGGAACAATGTTCTTTTTCAGAGGTATGAAAATAATAGAAGGGAGAGGCGTCCCCCTCCCTCTAAATTAGATAAGCCATGCAAATGGCTTAAAATTTTGTAAAGCTTTTGAGAAAATCCTACTTATGGTTGCGATTCTGTGCCAAAAAGTTCATCTGGCCTGTAAATTTAAGCATGGATTACAAATATTCAAATCATGAGCTTACTGTTCAAATAAACATTTCCAACAGGGAGAAAAGTTGCAAGGCATACACTTTCAACATAATTCCCTGTCTGGCATCGCCTGCCCCTCACTCCTAATAAAACAAAACCTCTCCAAAAATTCAGGAGAGAGCGGGAGGGGGGAAAAAACAAAACAAAGGAGTTAAAAGTTCGCCTTTTCATTTTTCGTCAGACTGAATAAACACCGCTGATGAAATCTGTAATGAATGTAATTGTAACCACCTATACAATTGCAATCTGCCGGGTAAGAGAGCGAGACAAAAACGGAGGGAGAGAAATCACAGGCGCAGCACAGGCTGGGAAAGTGGAACAGATAGTAGAGTTTATATTTGAAAGAAAAAAAGCACTACGAGCGGGTGAGAGAGGGAATCAAATGGCTTAGGCTGGTCAGCTGCTTGCCACATGGTAGAACTAACAAGAACTGAAGTCACAATGATTCCAGCCTGGCTTGAATGTCCTTCCTCCCCTCTCTCACGTTCCCTCTCCCTCATCCAGTCTTTCCAAAACAGTGGGACCAGCTCGGACCCGGACGCTTCTTACAACTTTAACCTTGACCTGCGCGTCAAGTCTTTCGCTTCTCTTCTTCCGCCGAGAGAAGAAAAGAGAAAAGCGAAGGTCTTTTTGTGATGACAGCCGGTGCTACCCCAGGATTAGAATAGCCCCTATCATTCCAAAGCAAGAGTGCCATATTAAAGTCTTCCACATTTGCGAAATTGCAAACAGATGCAACTCAAGTACCTGCAAATAATCTGCCAAGACCAATTTCAAAAGGGAGATTTCCAAATATGTGGAAGTCATTAGGACGCGCATTATTTTTGCGATGAGCAGGAGGCTGGAGCCGGTCTAGAGGCAGATGGGTGCTGCTTTTATTTAGCCAGAAAAAAGGACTATGTGTTGTTCCATCATAAATGAAGACATATACCGCCAACAAAACAATTATACCCCAAATATTGATGACTCAAAGACAACAAAAGAATGTACCGTTTCCTTTTATCGTTACCGACCGCAATCTTTCATCTTTCTCTTTCCTTCTTCATGTTTCGCCATTCACTTCTGATAACTCAAGAATCAAAGAGATCTAACGGTGATGTAAAGAGAAAATATTAAAGGTAAAACGCTTCAGATATCTGATTTCCAACTGCCGTTGTTTTCTTTTCTTCTTGCTCTTTAAGAAACTGAATCGGTTCCTCTTGTTGACTCTCTCTATTTCTCGTTTTATGTAGCAGTCTTTCCTGTGTTCTCCAAATAGCGTTTTACCTCTGCATGCCTGTGCCGCATTCTCTAATTAAAAATGATTTTACCACCATGCACTGCGACAGACTTCATTAGGATGTGTGTCGAACAGCCTCTCAGCTCCATTCTGCATGGGATATCCCAGTCGCATGCATGCTATTCTCTACTATCCTGTTTCTTGATGTGTTCTCACGTTAAATAAACAAATATTTAAATGGAATTAAAAAGTAGGATTCATTGGTCAAATGTTATTCAGCCCCAAATTCAACCCACAAACAATAAAAGTAAACAGTAAAATCTGCTATAAATGTAACATAAAGACGCATTTTAGGCTTCCCATTCGCACAACTACCGGTTTGTAAATGCTTTGGGTTCAAGAAGAATTGAGAAATCGAGACTAAATGTTAAAATGATTCACCAAAAAAAGAAAATTCATGTTTATTTCCTGTGCAAAACATAGAAGAAGATATTTTAAAGAATAAAGTCGAAACAGCATTGACTTTGAACGGACAAATATATATATATATATATATACACTACCGTTTTTTATGCTTCTGAAATAAGTTTCTTATGCTCACCAACAATGCATTCGTTTGATCAGCAATACAGTAAAAGCACTAATATTGTGAAATATTCTTCATTGAGAGTAACTGTTTTCAATTTTAACATGTTATAAAATGTAATTTATTCATGTGATGGAAAGCAGCTATTACTCCAGTCTTCAGTTTCACATGATCCTTCAGAAGTCATTCTAATATGCTGATTTGGTGCTGAAAAGACATTTATTATTATCAGTGTTAAAAGCTGTGCTGCCTATTTATGGAAAAAGAAAGTTGTATTTAAAATAGAAATAATATAAAAGAGTTTACTGTCAGTTTTGATCAACTGAATCCATCCTTGCTGAATAAAAGTATGAATTGCTTTCGATCTTACTGACCCCAACCTTTTGAACTGCAGTGTATATACAGAGACATTCTTCAAAATATTTTCTTTCGTGTTCCACGCACGAAAATCATACAGGTTTGGAACGGCATGAGGGTGAGTAAATGATGAAAGAATTTTCCTTTTTTGGGTTGAACTATCCCTTTAACTGGTGAGGAACTGAAGAGTGCAAAATGTAGTTTTTTATCTCCCTCGTTCTCTCTGCACCGTCCACATTCGCTTTCTGTCTCAATGTGGCTGGCAAAAAAAGAAAATTCTATAATTGAGCGGTACAGAACATGTGCCCTCCCCGCTCCAAGATGACAGATGGATTATAAAAACTTCAAAGGCGAGCATTTGGAGCACCAAGGGAGAGATGGTAGGTATTTGAACTATCATTCTTTACCCAGGAGACAATGGCTGCCTGACACGGCGTATACATCAAGAAATAGTGCAACCACATAGACATAATCTCCCTCTCTCTCTCTCTATCTCTCTCTCTCTACCTCCCTCCCTCTCTCTCTGCGATACATTAAACATCCTGTTATGAGTAACTTTCAGTCAGGCACAAAAAGGCTAAGGAGGGTTTGTAAGATTAAAAACAGTTCACGGCGCACACACTATTCGGAAGACCTTCGTAACTGCTATATAATGTGACATACACAGGCATAAACAGCAAATTAACTTGTCATCCACAGCGAGAAGTCACTGAATGTTGTATTAGTTTTAGAGTCTATTTAATGAAACGCTACACTCATGAAGGCTATAGCTAGAGGAGCATTTGCCCCCCTGAATGAATCCAGCAGCCAGTGAAAGAGAGGTAGTGCTATCCGTTTCTCTCATCCTCTGCCGTGCTTTAGATATGGTTGTGATCTATTAAAAAAACATGGCCATCTGTCCAACTTCCTTCAGCACAGAGGCAGCCTATGGGCAAACTACTTTTAATAATATAGAGACAAGATGTGGGAATGCCACCATGCATACCTAATGAGAAGATCTAGATCCCCCGCTGCAAATCACTACTGATTCTTATCCAAATCTGCCCCGGTGTGAACTTACTTGCTTTTGTTACTGGTTGAAAACACACACACACACACACACACACACATACATACACTTGCACTAGAATACAATCTCATTTGTTCTGTGACTGTCGACTCTCAGCTTTAGGGATTCGTCTGTAGGATCTAGATGGTATAACTGAATTCTCAGTTGTTTTCTTAAGATTTCACTTCACTTCCTTCCCAGTTAATTGGCACTTACGAGACACTTTTTATGAGACACGTTGCTTAAAATATGAAATATAAATATAAAGCAACATTGTACACAGACAAAAATCTGGAACTCAAGACAATGAGAATCAAACAAAGCACAATCTGAGACATTCTACACATATAATTGATAAAGCATACCTGAAATCCAGACATGGCCCACTGAAGCAGTCACACTTATTCATGCTTGATTTATAAAGCTGGTTGACGTTAAGCCTAAGAGGGCTGCCCTTTGACCTTAAGGATAACCCCGGTTTGTTTGTGTTTCTGTATGAATGCGTGTGGCTTCTGCGGTGGAGCGTGTAGTAACGCTTTTCTCCGACTGGTCACCTTTTCAGTGTCCATCAGGATTTCCTCACTAATCCCAATGGATCATCCTATCAGTGTTTAAAGCATGTTTATGTGTAATAGAATCCATCTTTCTTGATTCATCCCACTCCCCAGCTCCTCCCTCTGCTTTCTTTACAATTTTTTTTATCTGTTTTCCTTAGGCCAGAAGTTCTCAAGTTTTTATATCAGAGTGATTATACAGTTGTTGTTTTTTTTTAAACGTATATAAAATATTATATATTTTAAAAAATTGGTACCACTTTATATTAGGTTGCCTTAACTACTATGTATTTACACTAAGTACAATGTACTTGTTGTGTTCATATTCTATTGCAAAACACTTTTGCTGCTATTGAAGTGGGATACAGATATGGTTAGGGACAGGTTTGGTGGTATGGGTAGATTTAAGGGTGGGTTAAAGTGTAAGGGATGGGTCAACAGTGTAATTATAAATGTGATTACAGAAATTAATTACAGATGTAATTACATTCAGGTATTTTTTAAAATGTAAGTATAATGTAAAAGCATGTATGTACAAAATAAGTGCACTGTATCAAATTATTAATTTAAATGTAAGTACATAGTAGTTAAGGCCAACTAATATGATTATGTGAGACCAAAAAATCTAATATATAATATTATATGAATACAAACGTGGTATGTATTACGGAAATAAGTACGCTAAAATTGAAAAGTTAGGGGTTGGTAAGATTTTTATATATATATATATATATATATATATATATATATATATATATATATTATTATTATTATTATTATTATTAAAAAAAAGTCTCTTTTGCTCTTTTTTATCCAAAAATCAGTAATATTGTGAAATATTATTATTATTTTTTTTATTCTTATTTATTTAAATATTATATCATAAACATTATATGTGAACATTTTCAGCTGTCATTACTCTAGTCTTGGGTGTCAGATGATCCTTCAGAAATCAAAAATTATTATCATCAGTATTGAAAAGCCACTTACTATTTTTGTGGAAACTTTTTTTTTAATGATTCTTTAATGAATGGGAAATTTATTTGAAAAACAGTGTACATGTCTTAACTGTCACATTTTATCAATTTAGTGTGTCATTGCTAAAGAAAAGTATTAGTTTCTTTATATATAATACATTTTGTATATATTTCAACTGACACCATCGAGAACTAATGCTTCTGAAAGTTGTGGGTACACACATATCCGCTGATATGTGACCCTGGACCACAAAATCTGCCATAAGAGTCAATTTTTTGAAATTGAGATTCATACATCATCTGAAAGTTGAATAAATAAGCTTTCAATTGATGTATGGTTTGGCCAAGATACAACTAATTGAAAATCTGTAATCTGAGGGTGCAAAAAAAAAAAAAAAAAAATCCAAATATTGAGGAAATCACCTTTAAATTTGTCCAAATGAAGTTCTTAGCAATGCATATTACTAATCAATAAAAATAAAAAAAAAGTTTTAATATATTTGCGGTATATCTTCATGGAACATTATGTTTACTTAATCCTTATTGATTTTTGGCATAAAAGAAAAAAATGATCATTTTGACCCATACAATATATTTTTGGCTATTGCTACAAATACACCCATGCTACCTAAGACTGGTTTTGTAGTCCGGCGTCACATATGATCTCAAAATGGCCAAACGTCTGCCAACATATCAATCATTTACCAGCTGCGATAAACAAATCTCTCGACATATAGATCTATGTTTTGTTAAACCCGTGTTTTTGTCAAAAATGGTGCTACAGTGAGTTTTTGCAACACACCCTCTCCAAAAGCAAGAATCCAGGTGCAATCTTTTACCTTTAGCTTCTCAGCTCCTCTCGAACACCTGCTCTATTCCTCCACACAGTCCCACGATGCTCTCTTCTCTCCAGCTATTTCTCTCTCTTCCTAGGCTTGGAGGTGTGCAGTACCTCCCCCTTGCTCATAACCAACTGACTACAGTGTTTGATTAAAAGCGCATTTGGACGGTAGAGAAAGAAAACCCGACCCGGCCTCCATAATTAAGATCACTTCCGAGATTACTCACGACAACAAAAGTGGGGAAAGCGGGGAACCGGCGGCCAAGGCGAGGGGATGAAACAGAGGAGCATGGGACGGGGCAGACCCCTCGTGTGCCTTGATCAAACGTCCAGTCGAGGGGAGACGGACCCCCACGGCTCCCGTCGCAGAAGTCCTTCTCCGGGATACGAACAGATCCCGCTCCACGTAGATTCAGCACGCGTGTACACGCGAGGCAATTTCACAATAAATCCCAAATTAGAGGGAAAGAAATAACAAAGTCCTCCCGAATAAAGGCGCTAACACACAGACACATAGCACGGGAGCAAACAAACATTTTCGTATGCAATAACGCAAATACACACACTCCATTTTGGAGTAACAATGCTGCAGGTGCTGTTCAAGTCTAATGAAGACAAATAAACGTGCGAGAGTGCCTAGAAGTCACATAATAACAAATAAAGATCAATACTTCTCAGAGGAGAATTATTAGCCAGCTTTGTGAGTTTTAGCCAAAAGCCTCTGGGTGTGATTTGTTCTGTCTCACTCATAACTTCCCTTTTTCACAGCAGACACAGAAACCCCACATCACATTTCTCTTTCTCTCCTTCTCTCGTGCGCGCTCTGCTACGGCTGTGGTTAGGGCGCTCACTGAGGCGTTGCGAGTTAAGTGGCCTGCCCAGAGGGAGCGCGGAGCTACGCCGTGGCCCACCTGGGCCTTGATCCCGAGACCCCCTGCGGTCAGAGGTCCATCTCCTTAACCATTCCTCGGCGATGCTTCGCATTACCCCGGCCGTCCTCAGCCTCCAAACCCAGCGCGGGAGGCCATTAATATAATCACAGGGATGTAGTGTGCGCCGGAGAGCCCCGAGGCTACGGCAATCAGCGGGGCTGAGTGAGGGCTAAGAGAGACTGAGGGGAGAGAGAGAGAGAGAGAGAGAGAGGAAGAAAAATATATAAACCGAGGAGAAAATCTCCCATAGCTTCCCCGTTCGGCGCGCACGCCGAAACAGGATCGCGTCGGATCATCATTCCTGGAGACGCGGGACGAGAGGGGGGCTGAGGTTTGCACTTTAAAGGGGACCTCCCACGACGGAGGGAGAGAGAGATCGGGGGAAGGGGGGGATCATGAATCTTCTCTGCCCAACCTTAAGCCTCTCTAGTTAGTTGATCTAACGATGACTGGTCACAGTACCATCATCATGCAAATTTAAACAGAGATGATCTTTTAGCCGCCTGATGAGGGGGCCACACATACAGGAAAAGTGTTAATGATCAACACCAGACCACAGGCCCCTTCCTCTGCGCGAATCACGTCATCGCGGCTCCACTTGTTATGAAAGTCGCTCTCGCTCTCAAACAGCCGATATCCATAACGTTCTGATTAGCGTCAAGAAATTAATTCACCCTTAAGCATCTTAGCAAAATCCAACCCACATTTATGTATAAAAACTATAAATATCGTGTTTATATTTAAAAAAGCACATGGAAATTTGCTTTCAAATGCAAGCAGGAAACCAAATGCCATCTTGCTCTGAACGTCAAAACTGCATTCTTCTACAGTAAACAGGTTAAAAGGTAACTCTTGTACCCGTTCACTTGACCTCGGGAAGTTAAGAATGATGCTGGCGGTTGATCTGACACGAACAAGTCATGCATAAAAACTTACAGAAGTGTAACTGAACTCTAAGCTGTCCTCTCCGAGCATGCCTTCCATTTTTTTTCCAGCCTCCAGTCGTGTGGGTTTGGAGCGGATTGGATTGTCCACATTACCACAGGCTGATCTATACTGACAGCCTTATTTACAAAAACATGGGGAAGAGTAACAAGGCAAGTTACCCCACACTCTCTCCTTCACTCACTTAACTTAGCTTTCTCCCAATTACAACGATTGGCACAGACGCCATAACAAAAGAGATGAAACGGGCAACTTAAGAGACAGACAACAACACTTCGTGATCAAGACTGAAAAAAGGGAGCAGGCGAGAGAACAAAAACAATAACAGACAAGAAAGGGGGAGAGGGAAAAGAAGCTGATTTGTGAAAATCGGCGGAGATTGTGGGAGATGTGTTATGGGTAAGCGTCAGCAGGAGGGGAGAAACACATCTTAAGACTTAAAAGGTGTGTAAAGTAAGCTGAGCATCGGGGGAATTCTCTCTGAGAGCCCCTTTAAAATTCACCTCTGTATTAATGCAGATAAATAAAGGCAAATTCCCCAAAGTAAATACTGTTTAACTCTCACCTTCAGCAAGAGTTACTTAAAGTGCTTCTCACAGGACTGACAGCCCTCTACAAACAAAGCAACCAGGTGGCTGATTGTATGTGTATATATGTCTACAGGATTTAAACAATGCAAGTATTTCCATACAAAAATCGCTATACTCTCCGCCAGAAACACTACAGCAACACACAACTGATGCTTTTATGATCTTATAATATTCAATTTCACTGACATTCCAACAATTAAAGGGTGTGGGTATCTTTTTTGTATGAAAAAAGACTAAATAAATAACAATTTGCAATCTATTCAGTGTGTGTGAAGTTCTCTTTTAAACTTAAAACGTTTTGACCCATTGAAGCTGGGCCTGGCCTTAACCTTGGCCCAGAGCGACAGAAATGAGCAGATATACAAATACTTACATACTTAATATTTGTTCTGGGAAGGCCTGCATACTCATATGACACTGAGGGTCTGAAGATGTGGCAGTGCTGGTATGGCTAGCGGAGTGTGGGGTGGTTGACAGTCACAGAGGGGCATGTGTTCAAAGCCTGGAACGCTCATTAGCATTCGGACCTATTTATTTACTTTAAGATCGCCCGAAAAACAGTAAAACACTATTAGAGCTTTTGGAGGAGGGGAAAATTGTGTTTTAAAACTTCTAGGTTGCATGGTGTTTAAGGTCACTAAATATTTGCAAAGAGCCATTCGGCTGAAAGATGCATTCATATTTAGAACTATAAAATTGTAAAATGCCAACTAAAGCAGTCAGAAAATAAGTAAATGATGCTTTTATAAAATGTGACCCTGGACCAGAAAACCAGTCTCAAGTAGCACTGGTATATTTGTAGCAATAGCCAAAAATACATTGTATGGGTCAAAATGATCAATTTTTCTTTTATGCCAAAAATCATTAGAATATTAAATAAAGATCATGTTCCATGAAGATATTTTGTAAATATTTCAAAACTTAATTTTTGATTAGTGTTGTGCATTGCTAAGCATTTTTAGAATATTTAGAATTTTTTGCACCCTCAGATTCCACATTTTTTTCAAATAGTTGTATCTCAGCCAAATATTGTCCTATCCTAACAAACCATGCCTCAATTGAAAGCTTATTAAATTGACCCTTATGACCGGTTTTGTGACCAAGGTCACATTTGCAATCATTTATTTAAAAAAAGAATAATAATTTTGAATGGTTTACAGTATATCAATTCTATTCTACTGAAAGAAATTCCAACATTAAGGTCAGATATTGAGCGATACGGCCCTGATGTGACCACAGTTCGGTTCAAAGTAGACGGACAGACGTGCAGAGGCATTAAAGAGCTTTGCAAACAGGCGGTCATGTCCCTGACTGATATCAAGCGGCAGTTATCAGCACTGCCACACACAGATCTCTCACAGCCTGTTCAAGAGCACAGCACAGATATGTTAAATACATCACCCTCTCTCTCTTTCAACATCTCTCTCTCTCTCCCTCTCTTTCCCAGTGCCAGTGCTTCCCTCTTTCCCCTCCGTATGCCATCTCTCTCTCTCTCTCTCTCTCTCTCTCTCTCTGGTTAGGAGCTGCTAATTCACAGGGTCTGATCTGTCTGTAAGGCTGGAGACGCCAATGCTATCATTATCAGCCAATTCAGCCAGCCGTTAAATGGAGGAATCAGGAGACATTTGCTCTCCTCCACTATCGCAATGACATCATTACCGGGAGAATCAACAGCACAAGCACTCTGACCGTGTGTTAGTGTGACTGTGTAAGTGCGTGCGTTAGCATGTGTGCATACACACTGCATGTGTGTGTGAGTGTGTATGTGTGGTGTGTAAAACACAAAAGGGTCGTATTTAGGGGAAATTACGGGGGAGTAAAAATAACATGAGCCTACCTGTGAGATACCAAGGACCGGGACACACTGTCAGCTGAAAGTTCCCAAGTGCAGAGCATGGAGAGAGAGAGAGAAGGAAAAAGAGAGTGAGTGAAAGAGTCGTTTGCACATACAGGGTAAATGGCAGCTCGCCGCTAGCTGTGGCACTACTTTTTTTTCTTTTTTTTTTTCACCCTCCCTCCCTCTTTTTTCTGTCTCCTTTTGCCGCCCCTCTCCAACACTGCGCTAATAGCCACCTGTGAACCGCGCAGCCATATGATCCACTCCCAGGCCTCTGGAGTGGAGTCACCTCTGTGTTTTTCGGCCCCCTCCTCCAATGATAAATCATCATCGTTTAGCTAATATCCGTTTTTAACCTCTCTCCCTGATTAACAACACTCTTCCCCCCTGGATACAAACCACTCCTGCTACAGTGCAGCTAAATAGCTTGCCTCTTTTCCCTTTTTTTTCCTCCCTCTGCTCTCTTTTTCGTATTCCTTTGCTCTCGGTTTCTCTTTCCTTCACTTTTTAAATTATAGGTCCTTCAGAGATAGGACAAGTAACAATTCATTAACCATGACTGTCACGTCTGTTCGAAAGGGTCACTATCAGCATTTTAACCTTCAACTGCTAAAGAACAGGAAGAAAAGACACATGCATTTTAATTAACCAATAAAAAACAATCCTAAGTCGCAAATAAGGAAGAAACAGATGTTATGGATTATAACGTGTCTGGGAACACATAAATATACTTGTGTAAAGTTGTTGCGGTGATTATGCAGGCACAAAAAAATAAAAAAAATACGGCACCCCTAGTGGAGGGGGCAAGAGAGAAATTCAAAGTCCGTGCAGATCTGACTGGAAATTGTCAAAATATTTGCGGCAAAGGAATTCCGACATGCGAGCGGCTTGGGCTCCCCTACAAAGGACCCATCTTCCCTGAGTAACAAGTGGAGGGAATGAGTGCCGACAGAGAAGCTAAAATCCCTCAGGCTAAAGAAATCCAGCTATTGTAGTAATAACCCCCGAGACCTGGCTGAGTATGTACAGCTTTCAGAGGTACTTCTCATCCTATTTGTAGCCCCGCCAGTGATGTATGTGTGCGTGCGTGTGCGTACTGGTAAGTGACGGGGTGTACATAACGTAGGTCACTTCACCGCTCATGCGCTCCTTTAAACAGGCTCTTTTTTTCCAGTGTTCTCTCGTTTTATTTATTTATTTTTTTTATTTTAGACAAGTGCAACTTCCCACCACAAATACTCGCTGGGGTTTGCCTATAATACTATAATGTATTTTTTCATCTCTCTTCTCATTTTTTTTTTCCTTTTTTGTTCCACAAGGCAAGTTTCATTAAAGATCCAATTATGCAAATCAGGTCCTGAAGAGCCAGTTGAATATGCAGTATAATAGTGTACCGTAATAGTTCAACACAATATACTGCATCTGAGGCAGATTTACGAGGCAACATAACTGCTACGCCTCCGTCCTTTGGAGAAAACCTCTTGATCATAATTAAAGGTGCAGGGTCCCGCTTCTCAGTGGCGTCCATTTTAACCAGGCCGCCCTCCAGGGGGCTGCAGTCCCTCACGCTCGGGATGGCTTGCGCACCCGTTGGGGTCATGACCTGGAAACGGTTCAAGGGTAGGCGTTGTTAAACTCCCCCAATTATCTGGAGACATCTTGTAACAGAGATGCCCTCCGCTCCAACGGCGGACCACCCAGCCATCAGAGGTATCTGCCACTATTTTTGGAGCCTGTGCAGCACTGCAAATATTTACCACTATTTTAAGAGCTCGGATTAGAATGCAAAACAACATAATAGCATGTGCTTAAGGCCAGTGATTGACAGGAAGTCGCTTGTTTGCGCAAAGCCCCTGTCTGCTGAGATGACATGGCTATAATTTCGTGCTTCTCACCGACTCAAAAGCAAACCGTCATGTCAGGCGGTGCCTAATGCTACGTAGGAATTCGTTTTTCTCTTTTTCTAAATAAAAAGTTAACTCAGCAGTAACCTCAGTTATGAAATATAAGATGCTAGGTTTTTTTTAAAAAAGTGGGGTGTGGTCAGCTAAATAGGTGTCCCGTTTCTGGAAAATGAGTAAGGCCGTAGCCGAAGGCTGACCGTGTCTCCCAAGGCTGTGTAAACCTGCCCGATTCAACACTCTCCATAATGACCACATGTCCCACAGCCTTTCCGTACACACACTCTCTCGCTCTCTAAAATGTGTGAGAGAGCGTGAGCACGTGTGTGGTGTTGGAGGGCTGATTTTCGTCCACCCATTCCCTCTCCCACAGGAGAGAATTATGAGAAAGAGGGGAAAAAAAACTTAGCGGGATACGAAACATCTGCACACATCTGTTCGGTTCTGTCATCTGCGCATGGGCTAACTTTAACTGTAACGTATGCTTCCCTTCCAGTGCTCAATATTCCTCAAAGCGCCATTAGTCTATCTATATATTTTCCTCGTGGAAAGTGCCTCCGGGTGGAGTAGAGCAAGGACCCTCTCTCTCTCTGTCTCTCTCTCTCTCTCTCTCCCTCTCGCTCCGTAGACAGACAGACGCTCCTTCTGGTGGCACCCTGGCATGAGGCAGTGGAGACAAGATCATCCGTCACCACCTCATCTGTCAGGGCACTCTTTATTCTTAGATCACACACTGACTGACGTCTGTGATTAGCCCGCTCAAAAACTTCCACTCCTCTACCCCCTCTCCCTCTCTATCTCTCTCTGTCTGTTTCGAACGACTACGAAAAGCCTTAGAAATCATCACTCATTTATAAGTGACATGTGCATAACGAAATGTCCTTATTCCACTATAATTATTTGTTAAATACAAAAGTTGACATCTGTCAGTAACCGAACATTCCCATTTATATTACGTAAAGTGACATGCTGAACTGTGTCTTCGGCTGTACACAGGCGGATATTGAATGACAGGGAATTATGCGCTTAATCAATTGGAGAGGACAGGCATAGGAGTAATGTGAGGCACTCTTTTTCTAAATGTACTTTCAGAGGATGCTGGATTCTATAGTGATCGGTGTAGGACCACACCCATAACTATACCCCAAAAATCTGGATGTTTGGACATAATGTCGTTTACAACAATGCAGGGGGAAAAGTAAACTTTTTAAGTCGAAGAACTAAAAATCTTGATTGAAATGTAAACTAAAAATAAAAACAAAATGTAAATAATTTTTAAAATCAATTTCGCTTATATTGTTTTTACATTTGAATGGAAAAAAAAAAAAAAAAAATTAGAAATATATCGCCTATTTTTATCCCTCTTCTTCTGAAATGGCATTGCGGGCCAAATCAATAGCCATCACAGGCCAACGCTGACCATTTTTGTGTTCCCCAAAGAACGTGTCAGTTAGCAGTTATTTTCTTAGTGTGAAAAATATTTTAAAACTCTAAAGAACTCTTTTCCACAATAAAGAATATTTTGTGCAATGCAAACGTTCCGTGGATGTTAAAGGTTCTTTATAGAACCGTCAACACTCATAAAAAAACTTTATTTTAGAGAGTCTGCTTGTAAAATATTTAAAAATGTCATTAAGCAAAGATAGATTCTTGTCTCAGAAGTTAACATAACCTTCCTCATCAAGGTCACTAACGTTATTTGGTAAGCCGGCAGCATCACGTGAACGCCCCCAACAAACAAACGCGACGCTCCTGACGTTTAGGGATCCTTACGCCACGAGGGGAAAGGCCTGAGACTTCTGAGCTGGAGAGGAAGGGAATGAGGGCGACGACGGGGTCGGTGTCTCCACAGCACATATCAATTAATACCTAAACGCCGCGGCCTTGCCTGCCATACCGTCCCCCCTGAGTCGCCTGGCTAGGGCCCGGGCATCTGGAAGACAATTTCCTCCAATTAAAAGGAGCGGGGAGGCATTTAAGTGTGGAATGGCTGTTTGATCAAGTCTCCAAGGCTCAAGCACAGATCCAGCCGGCTAAGCTGGAGACTGACAGGCCTGGAGACAGAGAAAGAGAGAGAGAAAGAGAGAAAGAAAGAGAGAAGGCTTGTCTCTCCTGCCCGCTGGCACTGCCCTGCCCTCGGCCGTGGCGAGGGCTGGGGAGGTGCACCTCCACACACCGGGGTTACTGGTGACGGCGGCGGCGAGCACGCAGACCTAGGGACACGCTAACGCTCTCGAATGCTGCCAAGTTCTGCCACACAACACACACTTTCCCTGCCGAATGAGTGCAAGACGCATATGTAAATGAGAGCGTACACACCAGGGAGGAGACATTTTGACAGGATTGGCTTGGTCTGTTTAGCCCCATCGAACTGCTATCAGTTGCACTGGCAGAGTGTATTCACAAGAGTCTTCATAACACCCTCTCTCTCACTGCATTTAAACGAGTTTGATATTTTTCCTCCCCAAAAAAACATTTTGTCTCATAGACCGTAAATTCCACGCGAGGATGATATACATTTTCAGCTGATAATGTGTTTGCGAAGACCAAAAATAAATAAATAAATTATTACTTAAAAAAAAAAAAATCTTGCAATAATTGCAACAACATCAACACCTCTACGACTGTGGCTATCCCGTGCCTCAGCTGTTTTTATTATTTTGCTAATTAGTGAAATATTTTAAAAATAACACACATTGTTTAGCATAGAAACAATGATTACAAATCAATACTGCAGTGTAGGAACAATTTCAGATTAGTTCATAATTAAAGCTTGCTGTTAAATAAATCAACCATTTCACGTTCTACGATAACCTCAATTCAGATGGCCTCTCGATTGTAAACACACACACACACACTATGCATGCCTGTTTTCTCTCCCTTTCTCACTGTCCACAATAATCCAGCATACTGTTTATTGATTTATTTATTTTAATTTCTAAAGGAGCTCACAAGGCTATATTTGTGGTCATGTTAATGCTGGCCTTTCAAATGAATTGTGTGGGATTCTGAAAAGAATGTGTGACTTGACTACATCACAATGTCATTTCAAATCAGAAAAATGAAAAGAGCTGACAAAAATGTCTACGCCCAGACACTATTACAGACATAATATCCGTTAAACAATGACGGTACATCTGTGCCGCCTGCTATTTGTCCCTTTCTGTGAACAATGAACCTGAGGAAAAAACAGTTATCTCATTTCAACATTATGAAAGATGCAAACAAACTAAAAGTAGCTGAATGTGTGTATGTGTGTGTGTGTGTGAGAGAGAGAGAGAGAGAGAGAGAGAGAGAGAGAGAGTGTGTGTGTGTGTGTGTGTTTAATATTCTTTTCCTTAAGTAAAAGTTTTGGGTCATCTCCTGTAAAGTGACAAGAGAAATCTGCACCTGGAACTGAATGCATGAGACAGCAAATCAATTTTGCTAGATTTATAAAGCCCTTTCATAAAAAATTAAGCACCTGAAGTGCGCGCAATAGAAGCATGATGCAATGTGTCACATTATAATTCTGACCCTGACAGTGTTATAATTTGTGAAGTAAGAAAATATGCGTAAAACAATGCGCGGAATGATTTTATTGAGTGTCGAAACGCAGCTCACAATCACGCCAGCAAAAAACATTTTATCTTTTCCTCAATTATTCCCGCACTCCCGCGCGCATTCCTATCCCAATCTCCAATTCTTACAACTTTCTTGTTCTTTTTTTCCCCCCCCTCCATAATACATCATTTCCCCAAGCGACAATGTTCGCAACAGTCGTTCAAATCTCCATTTCCAGGGGAGATGTGCGTGTTTTTTTCAGCAGATAAAAAGGTTTTTAAGTCTGATATGACATTTAGCCCTCAGTTGTTGAATGCCATCATAAGGCTTCTGTTCATAAGAGGTCGATCACAGCACAAAATGGCAGGTCTCACCGGCTCTTCCATCTCACAAGTTTTGACACATGGCATGCACCGGGTAACTTTGATCCTAATTCTCAAACCGATCTGTGTTCACTTCAGCTGAAATCCTAAACGCAAAGCCCTTGGGGCTGAAGTGAGAAAGTTTGAGCAGAGATTTGAGGAAACTTTCTTCCAGCTCCATATCTCTGCTTGGCCAGCTCGAGCGAATCTGGTGCGCATCCCTGGAAAGCTTCTGTCCACCTTACAGTAATAATGCACGACGTGTCTTTACACTTAATTAATAAAGTTAATTAAGAGTAAAGCCTAATTTAAAATATGACGGCGTGGGTTTTTTTCCTTCTTCTTTAGAGTAAGTTCGCCTAAACGCGTGCAATGGCTTCCAGTAAACGCTTTCGATTATGAAGCCGTTTTATTATCTCCCGCGACAACGGTTTAGACAATTAATATTGCGTCTATTTCAAACAAATAGTGAAATATAATAACACACGCACAAACACACACATCATTAGCACAAACTGACTTTTAGAAAAGCGAATCGAGCGAAAACCATCCGCGAGTCCACTATAGCCACTTCTTACCTTTAAATTCATCCGGACGTCAAGACGCGTTGCGAAAGATCGTCTTCATTGAATAATGAAGCATGTCCACATAATTGAGCTGATCATTTTCGTATACTGCTGAGGGGGTTAAAGTATATACACACACAAACACACACTTCGGACCTGTTATGCTCGTCCTCCCGCGAATCCGTTTCCCAACTGTTCTTCGCGCATCCCGAGTGATGAAAAAGCGCCTTTGAGTTTATTCTCGATATAAACGCGTTCATTGATAGCGATCGGCCAGCATCACAAGACATTTCCCCTCATCTGTCTGTTCGGACTCCCCCTATCTGGACGGTGAAACGCATTGTACCGTTAAAAAGACACTCCATTGTCGTCCATTCACAGAGAGCGGAGAGAGTCTTGCGGCATTTGATGGGACTAAAAGCTTGAACCCTTGATAAAGCAGCCCCGGTGCACGGAATATCACCGCGAATCGTCTATTTTCCCCACGCGGAGAGACTCAAAGGCAAAATTCACTCCATCGGATCATCTTATTGACCTTGACTTCCCTGTAAACACTTATTAAAATCTGTCTATCCTCACTCACATTGTCAGCCCCGTTATTCAGACGAGGCGTAATTGGCTTTGATGCCTGTCGCCGTTTAAATAACACCGTGGCAAAACACTCCAAATAGCTACAATTGCAAAATAAATGTGCTTACCTTTTGGGGAAAGTATCTGAAGTCTTGTATCCTCGAGAAAAAGTCCAGTGAGATGAGCGGAGAGCGCGAGCATCAGTCAGTATAAGAGAGAAGTAATGAGTGATAAAATGACGCTCATCTGCACTGTAACCTTGTGGCGTATTTAATGTAAATAAGCCGGTTATGTTGCACACAATCACACGCACACACACATACACACATACATGCACACAAACCGAGACCGGCCAAGACGGGAAGCGCTTTTTTCGCACTCTTATATGCTAACGCGTCACACAGGAGCGCATATTTAAAACAAATGCACGAGAAAGCTTATCAGTTTGTAAATATGAGATGAAATTGCCACTCAGCGGGGCGCGTAGCCTAACCAACAACCTCCCTCTTCATCACAGAAAGAGGAAAAGGGTCCAGACAGCGGTCGAGACACGCGCTCAGAGACGTGGGAGAAGGTCCTCTGAAAAGGTACTTCGGTGAGGACATGAAACTTTTTTTGGGGCTGAACTTCAGCGCTCAGGCCGATGTTGCTTTTACACGAGGAACGAGACGCAGAATAACGCAATTGTGCGTTCCGCGTCCCGGCAGCTGACAAAAGCTACTGATTCAATAAACTCTTTGTTGTGGGATTATATAATGATTATGTTGTAATTATGCGAGCGCTTTGGTAATAATAATAATAATAATAACAATAAACGAGCATCCAATGGGAATGCGAGTGCGTGTGACTTTGAAGAAAAGGACACGGATGCGAGACTGATCGATTATCGATCGGTTATTAGATTGATTATATCGATTCTGATATATATATACAGGTAAACCGTTAGGAGGATGAGGGGAAAAAGCAGGTGGTTAAAATAAGTAAAAACTTCGGTACTTAACTTTACAGGTCCATATATGTCGTGTCGAAAGAAATAAAAATAAACTAATAAATAAATAAATAAATAAAAAATAATACTTAATTAAAATAAAACAATCCTAACGTGTATTATAATTAGGCATATTCTTTAAGAAATTCTTATTTATGTTTATTACCATCACGCAGTTATTTTACAAGCAGGACCTTTTTTAATTATAAAAATCAAATCAATAAGACTGATTATGAATGATTTGTGTATTAGGAGCTGGTGACATCTAATGATACGGCGTATTTACACACGCAGGCAGGACAAAACACTTAGGCTATTACTCCTAACGTGATCCAGAGAACTGTGTTACCCTGTGACAAGTTGCAAAGTGGAAGGCTTTCCTCCTTCTCTTTCTGCTTCACCACACAGTTGTGTGTTTGTGATATTTAGTGTGTTCAAAGGAGCATTAATCGTTATTAAATCCCGAGGCAAAGGCTCGCCTTCTCTTTATTTTCTTTCCAGACAAAACACACGTTTTAAAAGATAGCACATTCATTATTCACTATGAAAATCAGATTCCCATGCTGCCCCTTAAACGCTCAGGAATTCAGCCCGCATTTTCCAGTCTGATGTGTATGAAATTCCTTTTTGAACAAATTCCAAAATAAAAGTTGTGCCTCTAAAGAAATTAGCATAACCATCCCATCAATAATATCGCTATCTCTATGGGAATGATAGCGAGAGCAGTAGGGGTGTTCCTTTACTCAATTCTTCATGGATTCTCTGTTTCTTTTGAACTTGTTATAGCAAGTCAAGTGATTCTTTATCGGTGACAGGCCTGACAATACACGACGAGGACGGGAAAGCAGGTCAAAAGGAAGTTGCCATATGGACTTCAACATGCACTTTCCTAACAATATAGGGCAGAGATCTGCTGCTGCTGCACACACACACACACACACACACACACACACACACAAGTGTGTTTATCGTCCTCTCTATTTGTCGTTTACTTTTTAAGTGCTTGGGGTTAAATTAAGTTGAAGGCATTTGTTGCGGATAAAGTGGGGCAGCTGTATTCTTGTTAAAGCGAATCGCTCGTCTGTGTTTCTTGTCTGTTTACTTCTCCGTGGCTTTTACGCTAACAAACAAATGTGGATGCGTTCGCTCTGGCTGCTATCCATTTTATGGATTTTGGTGCAAAAGCAAGGGAATAAGGTAAAATTGTCACGTTGTCTGCTGTGTTTGGAAGGGCAGCATTCGAGATTGATCATTTTGTCTCCGCAAATATCAACTTGTAACAGGAATCAAAAGGTCGAAAGATCCTGACGGCTCCAGTCACGTGACTCCTGACTGCCCGCGAGCAACAGGTGCACTAAGGGAGGAGGGAGGACTCGAGGCATCCTTTCAGATTTCATTTTTTGTAATCCTCGTCATGCTTATAGTTAATCAAGTGCAGTCAATTGTGGTTTAAAGTTTCTTTATTACAACACTGCATACATACATATTACTAATAGTATTACATATTGCTATATATGTGTATTTACATATCATTAACACATTAAAGTCCTTGTCAAAAGACATCCATGAGATTTTTATGCATTTCACAAGTTTAGCTCAAAATTAATTTCAAATAGGTGAACGCTTAAGGAAAAGTTTATATTTTAAGTGCTTTGTAATTCATTAGCTCATTTTAAATGGTCCTTCAGTGTGACAAATTAATTTTTAAAGTACAAAAAAAAAAAAATAAATAAAATCTCAGTTAAGGTAATGAAGACTGCATATAATAATTAGGAAATAATTAAGAATATTCTGTTTTAAATAGCTTTAGATCACCCCGGGACACATCGGCTACCCGTATGCACAAACTGTACATTCTCCTCTCGTTTGTGTACAATTAAAAACATACAAATACTGATATTTCCTGCAGTAGAGCTGAGATTTGTGCGCAGCTCGTTTTGCATTACCGCATCACTAAAGCTTGACTAGTTATTTTTGTGACACTGAAAAAGCTGTTGTGGGTAATAGACTGCTCAGAGAGTAACCCACAGGGTTTGTTTATACTATTAGACCAAGACCACACACGTCCAGTGTAAATATTTCAAGACATCAAAGTACATGCAAACACTGCGCATTTTATTTTCAATACGCGCTCATAACTGTTAACAAAGTGTCAGGCACGGAAAAAAAGAATGACTCAAGGTTCGAGCGGCTATAAGGACGGATAAAACGATCATGGCTGGGTATGATAGTTTCTCCCAAATTCTTAAAGTATGAGCCTATCAGCACTGCGTCTGGTATCTGTCCAAAACAGTAGGCCTCTAAAACAGACATGCCAGTGTTCAGAAAAATATAAAGATGTTAGTTCTCTCCATCGACTTGGACTGAAAGCAGCTATTTAGCATCTTTTAGCAGATGTCCAGATAATTCACAAGTTTATCAAATTAATTCAACAGAGCAATGACCAAGGAAGCGATGTACTCCTAATCAGCCACACAGAGAGAGAGATGAGAGATATGTGGGGCGAGTGTCACTTTAAGACAGAGCAAATAAATGACTGCATAAGCATTTTATCCAGGAGCAGCCTGATGGTTTAATGCTGTGCCTAGTTTATATCTACATACAAACACACCAGAATGGTTTTCTCATATGGAAGAAGGGGAGGGGGGGAGGGGGGCTACATTACTTTTTAAATTGAGTTTCTCTGAGCATAATCTGTTCCAGGTCTTTGATGAAGAAATGTTCTCAAAGTATCACAGTGACTGATTTAATGAGAAGCGAGTGAGCACAATTTCAAACAATCTGATTTTCTGAACCTTCTGTGACTCTAAACTTTTAAAATTGCACTTAAGAATCACATCAATTACTCTTTAAAGTATGACATCGGCTAACTAGGCGCACTAGCATAACAAACAGACGCTATGGCGTATTTACTCCATATCCTCTCATCAGGATCTGATACATTGGTCCCTTATGTGAGCCTTCTGCGAAGCTCTCCCAACTGCATTACTGTTTCCCTTTCTCTTCATCGAGGAGTGGAATACATGTGTGGCGGCTCTACAAGTCTGACGATGATTTAGTCAAATATTATAGAGGCAAATATTTAGAGCCGACTTCTAGGTTTTCAGCATCTGATGAGGCTATACGGTTGTACGTCCTCCATATTCTTCAGGCCACAGTTTGGATAATGCATCTGAACGCCACTCCGCAATCCCACCCGCCGTTGATGAACTGAGAGAAGTGTATAATGTCTATGACTGATAACTGGACCAATGCTAATTTAAATCATCTGAATCAATGTCTGGCTTGGAGAAAAAAAAAAAAAATCTAAATGAAAACATCTGACTCAAATTGATTACTAACAATGTTGAGCATAAGAGATTTAATAATGATTACATGCTTAAAATATCCAGGCCGTTTTGAGAATCCATCACTCCTATATCTCTTAGTAAAAGAAGCCACTGTGTGAGAGTTTGCTTGACATGAAGAGCTATGACACAAAAACAAGCAACAGCATTAGCATTGGGAAAAATTCGCTGGCTAATCAGTGTCTTAGTTGCTTCATTATATCTTTGGCTTCTCTTAAGCTTAGTCTTGAGACTCAGAAAAGCAAAAGACTGAACGTTGACACGAGACTCAACTTAAACCAAAATAACTACTTTTTTTTTTCTGCAGAGCACACTGAAAATAATGAACAAAACCCCTCTGCATGTATCAAACACAGTGTCTCCTCCTCTTTAAGGTCCATATTTCTGTGAAAGCGAGCCATCATATTTTACTATTACCTATCAATTGGTTTCTAATCATGGTAATGAGGCGTCTGCCGTTTGGTGACAGTGAACTAACGGCCTCCGTGGGAGCATTAAGGAGCCTGGGTTATGCTGTGGGCCGTTAACTACCTACAGGCGCTTGCTAATGGCTCCAAATGACCTCCTCAGTGGCTATTAGCACATAATTAGAACCTTGCAGACCATCAATGACTTCCACCGGACATGCGTACCTCTTCGGTCTTCTTCTCCTTGCTCCCCCACTTACTGTTTAATGGTCAGATTATGGTGAGGTGCTGGGATATGACCACAACTGCTGCATTAAGTTGTGTGTGGCTCGTGTGCACCAAATGCTGCGTACAGTAAAGCTGCAAATCATTTGCAGCACTGCGACAGCAGTGTTTCTGGAATAAATATGCCATGTGACGGTTCACGTGGACCTTTAAAGGATTAGTTAACACCAGAGTTAAAATTTCTTGATAATTTACTCACCCCTACTGTATGTCATTCAAGATGTACATGTCTTTCTTTCTTCACTCAAAAAGAAATTAAGGTTTTTGATGAAAACATTCCAGGTTTTTTCTCCAAATAGTGGACTTCAGTGGGGATCAATGGGTTGAAGGTCCAAATCGCAGTTTCAATGCAGCTTCAAAGGGCTCTACACGATCCCAGCCGAGGAATAAGGGTCTTGTCTAGCAAAATTCGAAATTCGGTCATTTTCGAAAAAAAAAAGGCATTTTTAACCACAAATGCTTGTCTTGCACTAGCTTGACTTAATGCATTATGTAAGTACCGACCCAGTGTTTACAAATTGAACATGCAAAGAAAGTCAAACGGCCTTTACAAAAAAAAGGTAAAACGAGGATGTCAGACAATTTTGAAGTTAATAGAGAAAATTAGATTTTTTTGCCCTACTCTGACTTTTTGAAACCCGAGTACACAGACGAAGAACTAACCATGTGTGACCTTTCCATTGTGATTTTGTGAAGTCGTAGATGTGCATAGCAGGGCTAGTGCAAGACGAGTATTTGTAGTTAAAAAAATGCTTATACTTTTTTTTTTTTTTTTCCAAATTACTGATCGTTTCACTAGATAAGACCCTTATTCCTCGGCTGGGGTCATGTAGAGCCCTTTAAAGCTGCATTGAAACAATTTGGACCTTCAACCCATTGGCCATCATTGAAGTCCACTATATGTAGAAAACTCCTGTAATGTTTTCCCAAAAGCCTTCACTTCTTTTCGACTGAAGAAAGAAAGACATGAACATCTTGGATGACATGGGGTTGAGTAAATTATCAGGAAATTTTAATTCAGGAGTGAACTAATTCTTTACCTTCAACAAGTCCTGGGTCAGGTTTTTTTTTTTACCAAATTGAGACAAACTGAGAAAATATAATTCACTGGAAAGCCATTAATTTAACCAATGTGTCGCTGGACCACAAAACCAGTCATAAGGGTCCATTTTTTGAAATTGAGATTTATACGTCATCTGAAAGCTGAATAAATAAGCTTTCCACTGCAATCTTGGTTTGTTAGAATAGGACAATATTTGGCCAAGATACAACTGTTTGAAAATCTGGAATCTGAGGGTGCAAAAAATCTAAATATTGAGAAAATCACCTTTAAAGTTGTCCAAATAAAATTCTTAGCAATGCATATTAATCAGAAATTAAGTTTTGATATATTTACGGTGGGAAATTTTCAAAATATCTTCATGGAATATGATCTTTACTTCATATCCTGTTTGGCATAAAAGAAAAATCTATAATTTTGACCCATACAATGCATTGTTGGCTGTTGCTACAAATATAACCGTCCAACTTATGACTTGTCTTGTGGTCCAGGGTCACATATAGTCACTTTTTTAAATGCAGTAAAATATCTAGCATAAAAACATTTAATGTAAATAAATCCCAAAGGAAGAAATCACTGTAAATATCCAATTCACCACCTGCTATCTGTCCCCACCATCAGTGCCCTATCTGTTCTAGTCTCTTTTACTATTATGTTCTATTGTTGTGGATCACGCCGAGCGTAAAGTGCAAGGCACGGCCACACCGCACAAGTGGTTCAGTCACACCAACCTCTGCGTACACTTAGCAATGCTCTCCAGTTACCCAGAACAAAGGCCTGCTTTAGTGGGTTAATGTCAGCTCAGGAGCTGTGGAGAACAATAGCAGAGTGAGAATAAAAAGAGGAATGCAATGTTTTGTAAAGAAAATACACCACGACACATCTATGCAACTTGTCAAATTATCAGCAAATTATCTCCCCTCACCGCAACAGCTATGCATGTCATCTGTGAAAACCGCAGACTTTGTGGCAAAAGTATGAAACAACTAATTTAAGCGGCAGGGAGGAATCTTTCTAGGTCATTAACTAGCCTTGGACAATGGAATCTAAAAAAGATCATTATAGGGTGGAGGAAAAAAAAAACAGTTCCAGTCTATTGTCTTTTCTTCTGTTTACATAGAGTTAAGTTTTCATGTATAATTAATATTTAAAAGTTTGAGGGTGGTAAGATTATTTTGAATGTTTTTCAAAGTCTCTGATGCTCACCAAAGCTGCATTTATTTAATCAAAAATACAGTAAAACAGTAATACTGTGAATTATTTGTAATATTTTAAAAAGTAATCTTTTTACTTTTTACTTTAACCACTTTGTGGTGGCAAAACTGAATTTGGTGCTCAAAAATCATTTCTCATCATTATCAATTAGTGCTGTCAAACGATTAATCGTGATTAATCGCATACAAAATAAAAGTTTGAGTTTGCCTAATATATGTGTGTGTACTGTGTATAATTATTATGTATATATAAATACAAGGACATTCATGTAAATATTTAAAAAAAATATTTACAAGTATATATATTAATTATAATTTTTATAGAATTTATCTAATATATAAATAAAAATATTTTGTACATAAATAACATATTTCTCTTAAATATATACATTAATTTGTGTGTATTTATATATGCATAATAAATACACACAGTCCACACACATATATTAGGCAAACTCAAACTTTTATTTTGTATGCGATTAATCGTTTGCCAGCCCTATTATCAATGTTTAAAACAGTTGTGCTTACTTGATGCATTTGTTGAAACGTGATACTTTTTTTAGGGTTCTTTGATAAACAGAAAGTTCAAAGAACAGCATTTATGTGAAATAGAAATCTCTCATAACATTCTGAATTTTTACTGTCAGTTTTGATTAATTGAATGCATCCTTGCTGAACATAAGTAATAATTATCATCTTGCTGACCCCAAACTTTTGAATGATAGTGTATGTATTAGTTTAAAGTATTTACTATACACAATCCAGCATTATATGCTGTGGATGGATCTCCCTTCAAAGTTTGCAAGTATGGGCAAAGCACAGGGTCAGCAGTGCGCTTTCTAGAGGCCAGAGGCAGTACTGCAGGCCTTTTTTTTTTTTTTTTTTTTTAATTTTTGCCAGAGAAGCCCACCAGACAGCTATGAGCAGAGGTCACCTACTATGTGTTCACAATCACTTCCTGCATTCCGAATCTCTCAAGCCGCAGATACCATTTTGGCTGCATTTTCTGTGTCATGGATTTAAATCATTCTCTGACGATGCCACCACCCTCCAGTCTCTCTCTCTCTCTTTCTCTCTCTCTCTTGCAAGCACTCTCAGCATTCCCTGAATTAATTTGTTTTCATTTGCAGTATGTCAACTGAAAATATGTAGTTGTTCTCAGTGGCAGTGCAAAAGAATCTCTCTGGCGAGTGCGTTTCTGCTTCTTAATCATTAAATCTGCGTGTATGTTTTTTACAGTGCAATATCAGTAAATACACAAACAGCCTGCTGTAGCTGCTCTCCTCTCAGCTGCATCTGCGGTGCTTCCCTATTCACAGTGTGCCATTCCGCAACATTCCCCTAGTGTTTGTCCTGTGTTGTCTGAACGCTGCCAGCCACTGCTGCTACAATGTCAGGCCGATCCACTGCCAAAGTGCAGGGACGGGCGACCGCGGCGGGTCCCAATTATCTGCGGGGTGACGCCGTTGTCCAAAAATAACCTCTTTTTCCCATATACTTCTGCACTGGCTGCCCCGGCCACGGGCCGTCCACCTCTCTAAGCCCATCTGGCAGGAGGACAAACAAAATCTTGGTAGTCCTTCAGTCGAAAACCTTTCCTCAGTCTGGAAAATGACTTCACCCCGTCATCCATTTCTCCACAGTGACCAAAACCCTGGACACAGTTAATCAGCGAAAGGGCACGCCTCCAAAACGCCATTCTTCCGCAGCGACATTAGTGCACAAGTAAGATTTACAGATCGCTTAATGTTCCAGAGTTCTCCGCATAAAAGTATATACAAAGGTTAATATTGTAATAATATCTTCCTGGAGGGCATTGCAATCATTACCTCTCTAGAGATATCAATTAGAAGCACTTTACAGCAGGTAATGACAGAGATTCCGGTCCAAAATGACATTATTATTATTATCATCATCTATATTCCCGTACTGCCTATACCAGGCAAAAGAAGCAGCGCAGCACCAGCCAAACGAAAGAAGGAAACGTATCCTACGCCGCATATTAATCTCAGCTTTATGTGGTCAAGCTGAGAGACTAACAAGCTTTCGACGACGCCTTGGCATTTCAGGTAGCACGCAACAGTTGTCCGCACCTCGCTTCACGCGTTCATCTGGTATGCTACTCATCTCTCCTTTGTTTTAGGAGGATAACGTACGCGGCGTGGAGGCCGGATACCCGCAAAGCAAACGGAAACGCTGATAGACACACATCGCATGAGAGACACAGGGGAAGCGGATAGAAACGACGGAGGCAGTTATGAATCAAAAGCTTTTTTGCTGCCGCTCGGCTAATATTTGCTTGCCAACAAACACAGATTTACACCGTTGCTTTCGGTGTTTGTCTAGAAAGGAGAAAAAAAAGGGAGTTGGAACATTGGAAAAGTTACTGACTGACCTTTGGGCTTCGCTACTAACATTAATAAGGAGGATTTGTTATGTTATTGACCCTCTTATCAACAGCATGAATAATTCACAGCTGGGCCAGCACTTGTCCAAAAGCAGATGAGAAAACAGCACCCATGCCTCTGACTGTTGATTTAGCAGTTTCATATTTAATAAGCAACTGGAGCGCTGGGAGGCGCCTTCTTTTTTTTAGAGAGAGATTTAATTGGGCACCGGTGACATCCATCACATGGTTGTCATGACCATGACCTTTCGTTTGGGGCTATTCATAATAAGAGAGTTATGAGCCAGTTCCTCGTATTTCTAGCGACTCACCCCTGCGCTTGTGTAATGGATGCCGTAGCATTTGTAAACCTTATCTTACAGGAGTTGGTTAAAGCTAGTGTGCACATCAGATTTATTGCTTTCTGTCAGGCCGGTTAGGGCAGACGTAAAAGGGTGTGAGTATTTGGAGAAGGATGATTTAACGTGGACGGATAAAGTCTTACGGTTTGGAGGAAGAGGCCCTGCCATGTTACTGTTTTACTGAGAGTAATCCTTGACACAAATGAGTATTTACAGCCTTAGGGGTGTGGGGTATTGGAAAAACGCATTTTCCATATCATTTCCAAATCCCCGTTTTAGCGAACAAGCTCTCCGGAGCTAAAAATGCCACGCGGAGAGCGAGGGAGCGCTGGGAACGTGGAAATCGAGACGAGCGCAACTCTTTCAAAGTCGCTCTCTAGTTGTCGGAGGCGGCGAGGGAGAAGGGAGCTCGGCGCGCAGGTTAATTTCATCAACCCCGCGGGCTCTGGGGACCAAGCCGGAGCCAGAGGGAGCTCCCAACGAGCCTTCCGCGCGAGCCTCCGAGAAAGTTGCGAGACAGAAGGTGAGAGAGAGCGAGCGAGGGATCAAATACAGGTGAGCGTACTCCCTCAGGAGCACCAGATGGCCTGCACTACCCCCTGCGTTTGTGCACTTAACTGCTTCGCTGTGTCACCAGAACAATGGTCATTCACTGGCGAGCTCTCTTACACAACTCCGCCTTTATGCATAAACATAAAGCCGTCGTACATTATTAAAGCGGGCCAGGCGCACGTAATCTTTTCAGACTGGGACAAACTTACCACCATTGATATCTATGTATTTATTACAGCAATAGAGCAATAT
Source organism: Cirrhinus mrigala (assembly GCA_036247105.1). Lineage (NCBI taxonomy): Eukaryota > Metazoa > Chordata > Actinopteri > Cypriniformes > Cyprinidae > Cirrhinus > Cirrhinus mrigala. The sequence goes on from CM070013.1 coordinate 25,251,195, forward strand.
GAGGGTGAGGCGCGGAGAGATATCGGCTTACCCGAGGCTGAGAGGGAAATTTAAGATAAAGGATATTTAATATCCAGTTCGCATCACCGGGGCTAAGCCTTTAATAGCACGAGGGGTTTCCGTGCAGGTAATGCCTTTGTCTTTGTCTAAACACACTTCCACGGACTCTAACTGTAGTCGTGGAAAGCGTGCGGGTCACTGATAAATGTGCCGTAATGGCTCGACGTGGGAGATTGCCCATTTGTCCTGTCAGGTTATTAATGCACCTGGGCACTTCCTCCAAAGGTGTTATCTAGCGGTGAAAAAAGCGAGGCGATATATAATTAATTCACTATCTCCCGCGTGTTTGCCTCTCTTTTACAGTGTTCTTACATTTTGTCACATTGCATTAGAATCAAACGACGTGCGCCGTGGCTGGCAATAATCACGGAGACAAATATGCATGTATATTATTGGGAGTAACATTAGGCTGGTGACTTGCATTCCAGGGCACATTACTGCTGCTTATTTTGTGTCTAAATGATAATGAGCGGCGGAATGATAACCTATATCATTTAGAGTGAAATATGAATTTAAAACACTGCCTGCCATTTAGAGGGGAGAAATGTGTTGTGGAGAGATCACTCAGGTGTCTTCTGCGTTCATTTGAAAACTGGAGGGGAAAACGGAAGACGGGGGCTTGAGTTTTCTTCAAGTGCTAAAAGACTATTGTTGTCCTAATTACGAGTCGGCTGATGCATTATTTAACCATCCAACATACATCGCCGGGGCTGGATATGAGTAAAATAATTTATGACAAGATTTCTTTTTTTTGCCCCTCGCTTTAAATCAAACTTCAATAAATGTGCCACCCCTATCCATATTACATGAGGCCTTGCTGAAAACAAGTAGCATGCAGGAGTCTGTTATTCAAAATTCTTCCGACAGCATGGGGTCAAAAAACAAAATCACACTGAAGAACAAGGAGTGAGCTCACCTTGGGCTGCGCCAAAAGAAAGACAGCAGAAGAAATACAACACACACGCCCCTCCAAAACAATATCTTAAGAAGTCTATTGCTAGTAACCTTAAAGGTCGACCTTTTAAAAAATATTACTGTACTATGCAGCCTAGAAAGAAAAAGAGAGATCGACTTCTAGGCTTTTAACACTGAGGATGCGTTGGGGTCTCAGAGCCCCAAAGGTCCTTTTAATAGTTCAAAAAACATACTTAACTTTGACATGTCAGGGTGAACCTTTATGATTGGGCCAAAACTTAAGGGAGCGGATAAACAAGCTTCACAAAATTCATCACATGGTGTCCATGAAAAATGTTACATTACTTTACCAGGTTTAGGGGGTTGGGGATCCCAGATATGAAAAATAAATAAATGAAACACATTTTCACACACTATCAGATTGGTGCACACGCTATAACAACATGTTTGTTTTATTTAACTTTTCTACTTTTGCTGAGGTCACACTGATTGTCTGTGTGTTTGTCTGTCTGTCAGCAGAATATACAACCTCTAAATTCTCTTTCAAAAGCATATTTTATAAACATGCCAACTTAAAAAATTATTTAAAAGGGAGGTCTAATTTACACTTTTAAAGAGTTGGATTCTCAAGCTAAACATGGACAAGGTTTCAAAAAACAATGACAGAGTATTTATGTGCCAAATGCACTCCTTTAGTGTTCGTATACGTTTTTGTGGCCCTGTATGACGTCATACAGGGCGGAATTCACTGCATGGGCAATTCTCCTGGAAGAGCGCGCACACATCAACCAGAGCGAGAGCATGCCCATCAACGTGCTTCATTCGGGTTATGGAAGTCGTCGGCAGCACCGCACAGGACTTGCTCAAGAATGATTTGTCATTTTGTTTCCAGATCACAAAGTCAACAGTGTCACCAAAAAAGTGTGTTTTTGATAGTGACGGAAAGATAACCTTGTTCAGTTTCCCAAAAACCCAGTATTAAGGGAATAGCGGATGCAGTTTGTTTCTCCGGGGCAGCAACAGAGCGCATGTGTGTTTGTTTGTTCCTAGTATTTTGGTGATGAATGTTTTCTAAACCAATCAATTAAAATTTAAGTCATTATAGTTTTTGTTTCCGATTTATGTCAAGGTCTCAGCTTTCAATGATCGCTACGCAAAAACTTTGCGAGCTTGTGACTCTTTAGCCCATGGCATGCCTCCTGGAGCTCGACTGTTTTTGGAGAGAAGCATTACAGCTGTATCTTTCTTTTATAAATCTAAAAACAAAACAAACTAATGATATGAAGGATGCAATACTACTCTATAGGTACTTAAAGGGGTCATCGGATGTCCATTTTCCACAAGTTGATATGATTCTTTAGTCTTAATTAAAAGTCTATAATATACTTTGGTTAAAAATTCTCAATAGTAGTGTAAATAACACCCTTTTTACCTTGCCAAAATCAGCTCTGCAAAAATCATCCTGTTCTGGTCGAGGTTGCTTTAAATGTTAATGAGCTCTGCTCACCCCGCCCCTCTGTTCTCTCTGTGGAGTGACGAGCCTGTTTACTTTAGCCGTATTTGGCCATGTTTAGCCACTAAACTTGCTAACTAGCAGGCTATTAGGAAAGGTGATCGCAAAGATTCATTAAAAAAACCTTATACTCTCTTCTGCTGTAAGTGAAGTTGGATCACGAATGATTCGCTCGAACACAGACGGATTTATGTAGATCGGGAGGCGCATTCCATTCACAAACAAACATAATCTACTGCATCTTCAGCAGCTCAGATGTCGGGAGTAAATGACGACCACTATGATCATTATTACATCCAGCAACACAACACCTCAATCGCTCAATCGGAGATATTCTTGTCTAACTTAAATCCCTGCTCCGGCATCGAAACAATGGAGGTCGGTTTGTTACAGCTGATTTAAGGCGGGTCTAAGATAAGACACTCATGTCAATCAACTATCGTGGAAGCGGCCTCTGTCGGTGTGACGCCACACAGACAGGCATCTGAGAACGGCTCGATTTGAAAAAGGGGATATTACTTTTACAGATAATTTAAAAACCACTGCATGGATTTTTATCATTATAGGGTAGATGTGTACATACACTGCCAACACACATTAATGTTCAAACAACACGTAAAAGTGCATTTAGCATCTGATGACCCCTTTAAGATTAAAGGAGAAGTTCACTTCAAACTAAAATTGACAGATAATTTACTCACCACCTTGTCATCCAAGATGTTCATGTCTTTCTTTCTTCAGTCGTAAAGAAATCATGTTTTTTGAAGAAAACATTTCAGGATTTCTCTCCATATAGTGGACTTCAATGGTGCCCCTGAGTTTGAAATTCCGAAATGCAGTTTAAATTCAACTTCAAAGGGCTCTAAATGATCCCAGCCGAGGAAGAAGGGTCCTATCTAGTGAAACAATCTGTTATTTTCTACAAAAAATTGACAATTTATATACTTCTTAACCTTAAATTCTCGTTTTGTCTAGCTCTTGTGAACTCATGCAAAGAGGATCAATGCCCTTTACAAAAAAAAAGGTAAAACAGCGATGAAAATGAGATGGAAGTTTTTCGGACCTACCCTAACTGTCATGAACCGGAATACACAGAGTTCACGCAGAGCTAGACAAGACAAGCATTTGAGGTTAAAAAATTACATAAATTGTATTTTTTTTTTTTTTTAAATAACCGATCGTTTCGCTAAATAAGACCCTTCTTCCTTGGCTTTAGAGCCCTTTGAAGCTGCATTTAAACTGCAATTTGAAAGTTCAAACTCAGGGGCACCATAGAAGTCTTCTATATGGAGAACATTTCTGAAATCTTTTCCTCAAAAAACAATTTCTTTATAACTGAACAAAGAAAGACACGAACATCTTGAATGACAAGGGGGTGAAGTAAATTATCTGTGAATTTTGTTCTGGAAGTGAACTTCTCCTTTAACATGGCAGAAACTGTGGATGTGAAATCATAATATATCTCTACATGTGCATAACTGAATTCTCTTCAACTTGTGCAAAACTGGACGTATCAGCTAAAAGCATGTATTTGGGGCCCTTTTTTGTTGTGGTATACAGGTAAAACATCACTGACCTCTATTTAGCTCCTGTGCTGTCATGACGATGGCATCAGGACAAACTTTAATGAGCACTAACGCAATGGGCAGACCTGTAGCTATCCATCATCAAGTGTGCTGAGAGCAACACTGCAGCTTAAAAGCACAAGCTGAACAGACCCTGCAGAGAAGGAAAGCGGCCTTAACCAAATTTATATCATATTACACATTGAAATGTGACCCCGTAATGACATCACTGAAATTCAATCAAACCCTTTATTCGGTATTACTTAAGTTGAACTAGTGTCCTTCCTCATCCGAAATTAGTAAATTGAATATGCTTCTTGTTTTTGTTATAGCAGGCCCAAGACACAGTTTGATTTAAAGCGTTTTGATTTTCACAAAGCCTAATTTTCGGGAGCACATCTGAAGAGCAAAAATAGCCCGGGAAGTTGGCAGAATTTTTTTTATTGATTGTGGTTTACGTAATTGCTATCTATCTGTATTTGTCTACTCGAGCACGAGGGTCATGTATTATGTTTCAATGCAGCCAGTGAACACTGTTAAAAGCCATTGAGAGCAGTGAGGGGTGCGGCGGGAGAGGTTTGTTTTTGAAGTTGTTGTGTTGTTGACACTGAGAGGCTCTCAAACTGCTGGTATTGAGAGTGACTGACACATTCATAATTCCACCATTATGTACTTGACTGATCTGCTCTAATGCTGATGTCAAAAACAACAGACTCAACAGTACTAGACGCATCCATGGACGCTCAGTATCGGGCACGATTTTAAGACTGACAGGAACAGGCAACAAAGACAACACCATATATCAGGGGTCTTCAATTCCACCGTCCTGCAGAGTTTCGCTCCAAGCTAATCAAGGTCTTCAGGATCAATCCATCCCATTCCATCATCATGGGTGAGACAATCTCCAGTATCTACAGTATCTAGAATGCTTTCAACTATATAGTACAAACTAAATGCTAACGTAAGCTAAATATCAGCAGTAGAACATTGTACAATCAGTCTGAAAGGGATTCAACCAAAAATGAAAATCCTGTCATTAATTCACCCTCATGTCGTTCCAAACCCATAAGACCTTTGTTCATCTTCAGAACACAAATTAAGATATTTTTGATGAGCAGAATTTTCATTTTTGGGTGAACTATACTGTGAAGGACCAGAACATGCTGGCTTTCTACCTACTTTTTTGTATTATTTATTTATGTATTCCAGGGATAGAAATGACAGAAAATTGTGAAGAAAACAAGTCACAAAGTCAAAAGATTCAAAGTGTTCATGTGAGCTCCACAGCTCAATGTGTCAAAACACATTTGCTAAGCACTCGGCCATGGCTATGACCTTTGTATCTCTTTAAGATTACAAGGCCATTGGCAAGAGGTCACACACGTACTGTACAGCACGTGCATACTTGGGAGTCGGTAACAAGTTATTTCTAGAAAATATCCCGTCTAAAACAGTCTCTCTGAACATCAGAGCCTGTTGAATCACACAGCAACAAAATGAATATTCTTCACCTGTCTGCTCATGTTGACTCCTCTTGTTTAGATTTCACAGTGGGGGGAGAAAAAAGAAAACCGCATATTTACTTTTAATTGAAAGGAAATTAAAGACGCATCCACATCCGCAAATGACAAAGGAGTATCACAAGGCTTGGGAGTGATGATAGCTTTTGTTTAAGATGGATTTCATAAAGAACCCCTCCCCCACTGATAATAATAAAGAAAAAAGAAGTCTTGGACATTTCTCCAAATACAATTACCTCTGCATCACCTGATTCAATCAAATGAATTTGCATTCTGTTTGCATCCAATGTTCCGTGGCCCAGTAAACAAGACAGGGGGAATAAATCTGATGTGTTTTCATGGTTCTGCCTGCACCCCCCCCCATTCGCTACACTTTATTTGGAATATTTGAATTCTCATGAATCTGTAAACGCACCATGTGTGGGTGAAATTAAAAGCTTTACTTTGGAGTAAGGAGCGTCCTCTCAGGATGAGAAGAGAGATGCTTGTGAAATGTTTGAAACGTTTGTGACTGGCCATATGTTGCCTGATTGAGGAGAAAAGTAGAGATCAATAAGCCCTAAACTGACCTTGAATTTGAAGCTGGGGCAACTGTCACAACTTACTATTACAACTAGGCTGCAAGCGACTAAAGAACATGCTACGCAAAACAACACGTTCTCACTTTCAGCTTGTCACATAATGACGCTTGCTCAGGACCATTGGCACAGGGTACCCCATTTAGAGTCATTTTTTGACGTGCAGGGTCCTCCATTGCTTTAAATAAGAAACCTTTGGCGTCAATATGCTGACGTAAAAGGCATTGGGAATTTTATCATCATGATTAAATGATATATTGGGTAATAATTTGGCCCTTTTTGCATATATGTTGGGGTGTGATTTTTCAATGTTAACAGTCAAAACTATTTTATTTGCATTACAGTATTTACACATTTATGAGCAAGTAACCCAACTCCTACCCCTATACCTAACCATGTCAATATAAAACACAGGATATAGCAGGCAGATACAGTCACAGTTTATTCAAAAAGTATTAACATGTCTTCCAAGGCAAAACAATTGATTTCTGAGAGGAATTGAGGCGATCACTGTCTCTATTTGCCGTAAAGCCCAGATCCTGTGTGCAGCCTGTGCACAAATTCAAAAACTGGATGACCCTTGTCATCCAAGATGTTTATGTCTTTCTTTCTTCAGCCATAAAGAAATTATGTTTTTTGAGGGAAACATTTCAGGATTTTTCTCCATATAATGGACTGATATGGTGTCCCGATTTTGAACTTCCAAAATGCAGTTTAAATGCGGCTTTAAACAATCCCAAATGCGGTTGTAAACGATCACAGCTGAGGAAGAAGGGTCTTATCTAGCGAAACAATCGGTTATTTTCATAAAAATAATACAATTTATATACTTTTTAATGTCAAACGCTCGTCTTGTCTTACTCTGCCTGAACTGTTTTTTCCTGTTCATGACAGTTAGGGTATGTCAAAAAATTCCCATCTCATGTTCTCCCTCAACTTCAAAATCATCTTATATCGCTGTTTTACCTGTTTTGTTGTGTGTTTGATCTTCTTTGCATGTTCATTTTGCAAAGGCTGGGTCGGTACTTCTGCAGTGATGTAGGATGATTTTTAAATGATATTTGAAGTTGAGATAGAAAATACGATTGGAGTTTTTCGACATACCCTAAATGTCTTGAACCAGAATACACAGAGTTCAGGGAGAGCAAGACAAGATTAGCGTTTGAGATTAAAAAGTATTTAAATTGTATTTTTATAATGAAAATAACTGATCATTTCACTAGATAAGAATCTTCCTCAGCTGGGATTGTTTACAACCGCATTTGGGATCTTTTGAAGCCGCATTTAAACTGCATGTTGGAAGTTCAAAATCGGGGCACCATAGCAGTCCGTTATATGGAGAAAAATCCTGAAATGTTTCCCCCAAAAAACAATTTCTTTACGGCTGAAGAAAGAAAGACATGAACATCTTGGATGACAAGCGGGTGAGTACATTATCTGTAAATTTTTGTTCTGGAAGCAATGAAGTACCCTACATGTCGAAAAGTGACACTAAAGAGGTACCCTGTGTGTTAAAAAGTGACACTAAAGTTGTACCCTGAGTGTCAAAAAGTGACACCAAAGGGGTCCTGACCAGTCGTCAATTTGTGAGTGAGATGTGTTGGAAAAAAACATATTTACAAAAAAATTTTAGTAGACAAAAACTCCATATATATTATTTTGAAAATATTAGAAAGTTGTGATTTTTGAAAATCGAATGTGACCTTTAGTATATGCCTCACAGACCGTGTTAAATTCAATGGGATGTTCTTCAACAGATAGTTCACCCACAAATGAAAATTCTGTTTTTTTCACCCACATGTTGTTTCAAACCTGTATGACTGCCTTTGTTCAAAAAGACAACTTTTAGTGAATAGTGACATTGATAGTTTCCATATACTGACAGTGACCACATGCTTGCCAAAAGATTCTACATAAGTAGTTCATACAGTACAACTGTGTGAGGAACAGCCTGTAATTTAATTCATTATCTAATGATAATCTTCACCTTCACCACTGCAGCTTTCAAATCAAATATGGTGCTTTCATAGGAGTTTGACAGCCCATGGTCACTATAAGCACGTCTTTGTATGAGGAAAAAAGATCTTTTTTAACAGCTTACAGGTTTAAAAGAACAAGAGAATGAGAAAATACAGAACTTTGCCTTTAACAAACAATCCCCTGTCAGAAAAATAAAACTGTATCAATAAATAATGATGCATTTTAAAACACAACTGCACTCACGGCTCAGCCAATGCACAGAAAGTAAAAGTCCATTGTTCTGTCAAATAAAAAGCCCTAATCTATCCGTCTTTTTCTCCTCCCACCAGCTACTCCATGAGACCAGACTCATCTTCACATGTCTTCATATTCACATGAACACACCGAGGTGGGGGTCAACTCGGTTAAAGACTCCCTTTACATCACGAACATCATAAAGAACACAGGCCCGTCTAAACGTGTACATTAACTGATCTCCGTGTTCCACTGGGACAGATCAAAATGAAGAATAATATTGTAAAGAGATAATGGAGAAAAAGAAATGTGAATATGCTAATGCTTCCTTCTGACATATGAATGTTTTGAAATCTTCAACACTGTAGTAGCCACATCAACATCTAGCAGAATACTGATGAGAAGACTGGTGCTACCTGGTGCTAGCGGATCTCTAGCAGGCTCCAATTTTACATGCGATGGTATAACTCAATTTATGCAAGCGAAAAAAAATCAACTTCCTCTTAATAATGCAAAATCTGCGAGTGAACCGTCGGGCACAGAGTCTATAAAAGATTGTATTAGCTTGATGATGGAAAATATTGTGCTTTTCCATTCAGCCCATTTGTAGATGTTATTGTAAGTACTGAAGCGTAAGCACAAAGAGCGCGGTGGTTTGATGTCGCTACAATGCTTACGTTGAACGGGGAAGTAAATACCACAGCTTTGATTGAGGGTAGAAGAAGAGAGGTTGGGGTTGGTTTGGGTTCCTTTAATGGCAGGCCGACCACTGTGTGTTGGAATAATAATTACGAAGACTATTTATTTTTAATTGATATGCCCTTTCTTACAATGAAAAGAACAATTATCCCGAGAACCGCACGCCTCTCTCATGCACAGTATGCCGCTGAAATAAAAAGGGTCCTGTGCAAAATGAGCAAGAACAGTCATATTTCTGCCAAAACCCTTTTTCTGTGTCAACGTTTATATCAAAGAACAATAATTTTGGCATTAAAACCACTCAACTCACCAGTCTAATATCATTTTTTGATGATTTGCTGGATTGATTGCGTATTAAAAGCAATGATACAAGATAAGAGCCAGTAAAGAAGGGAAAGATTTCATGTTAAGTGCATATTACATTCATGGGGTGCTGCATAATTTGATGCGAGAATATTTCTTATGGATCGTGTTATATGCAGAGAACTATTTTACAGTTCTGAAGTTTAGCTTTTCATATAAATAAGCGCTGTAATTACCCCTAAATGGAGATCCCGAAATGACCAGAGGGCTTTTCACAAGTGTCAAAAGAACTCATAACCGCTCTCTCGCTTTCATTCCGAATCTCCGTCGACTGCAGGAGCGAGTCTTAGTCTGCGCTAGTGGATGTTTCTAGGTCTTCCACGATTTTTGTCTGTCTGTTTTTGCTCGTATATATTTAATTAGGTCAGCAAAAAAGAGAAATTGTGTCAAATTGTGACTTGAGAATTGACAAAATCCTTAACACTTTTCTCCCTGGAATAAATTATACATAGACTTTGAAAATAAATAAATAAATAAATAAATAAATAAATAAATGCACCATACATTATTCTGTTGACTATGACAGAACAGAAATAGGCCTTTTCTCCGACTGGTAAGTTCTCCTTGCATGTCTCAGTGTCTCACTTATTTAAAGACATATTTATTTATTTAAGTTGAAATAGAAAAGCCAGTGCAGTAGAACATAAAAGCAATCAGTCGCTGTGACTTAACAAGAATGTGCCCCTATTAAATAAACTCTAAACCCATCAATGAAAAACAGCTCAGTACATCAGCAATTTTCCGAGGCATTTGGAGGACAGGCAAGCTATTTTTAATTTATTTATATATATATTTGTTCTCCCAGATTAAGGGATGTGTGTTATCTTTTATGGAATTGACAGAAAATGAAAATTAAATTCGATCAATAGATATATAACGATCGTAGCTGCCGCGTTTGTGCGGGAGGATGGGATGGGATTGGATAGTGAGGTTGAATGCGGGCCGATCCCCTGTTTTCTTGCCTCCTGGAGATGCAAATGTCAGCTTTGAGCAGTTTGTGGACTCCCTGCTAAGTGCTTGGCCCATATTAAACCAAACTGCTTCCATCTTCTGGACTTCTGGCATTCCGCACCCTTACGTCGGCCATCAATGTGTCACATGACGACCCATTCTTTAGAACCAATTCCACAACTCCAGATCGTAAAAAAATAACTGTCTTTCTTTTCCTTCCCCCACCTTTTTACAGATCATTCCAACTCCCTTCATATCTATCTAAGATTTTAGTCTGATATCAGGAGATGTGTTGATGTGTCTTTTTTTTTTTGAGAAGGGAAAAATGGTTTACAAAATATACACTGCTGCTCAAAAGTTTGGAATCAGTAAGATTATCTTGTAATGTTTTTTAAAGTCTCTTATGCTCATCAAGACTGCATTTATTTGATCAAAAATACAGAAAAAATAAGAATACAGGCAAAATGGTTTTTATTTTAATATGCTTTAAAATATAATTTATTCCTGTGATGCAAAGCTGAATTTTCATCAGCTGTTACTCCAGGCTTAAGTGTCACATGATCCTTCAGAAATCATTCTAATATGCCGATTTATTATTAGAATTATCAATGTGCTGCCAGTTTTTTTTTTTTTTTTTTTTTTGCAACCTTTGATTCTTTTTTTCAGGATTCTTTAATGAATGAGTTAAGAAGAACAGCATTTATTTAAAATATAAATCTTTTCTAACAATGTAAATTCATGCTATCACTTTTTATTAATTTAACACATCCTTGGTGAAAAAAAGTATTAATTTCTTTCAAAAAAAAGAAAGAATAAAAATGTACAGACCCCAAACTTTTGAACAGTAGTGTATATTGTTAGAAAAAAGTTTTTTATTTAAAAAAAAAAATGCTGTTCTTTTTAACTTTTTATTCATCAAAGAATCCTGAAAAAAAAGGTTCCAAAAAAGCACTGATAATAAATCAGTATATTACAATGATTTCTGAAGGATCATGTGACTCTGAATACTGGAGTAATAATGCTGAAAAATTCAGCTTTGATCACAGAAATAAATTTGATTTTTAATATACATTAAAACAGAAGAACATTGTTTTACATCGTAATACTATTTCACAATATAACTTTTTTTTCTGCATTTTTGATCAAATAAACACAGCCTCGATGAGCATTAGAAACGTATTTAAAATACATTAAAAATCTTACCGATCCCAAACTCTGGACCGACAGTGTATTTATATAATAATAGTGATTAAAACTCTGAGTTGGTGCAGGTAGTGTTTTATACTAAATATCATACGGAAGCCAGTGGCTAAGTGAGGAGCAACAATAGCGCTAAACTACTTTGGCACGAGATGACAGACACATTTTGAAAAAACAAACATGGCTCTGAGACAGCATAACTTCATCTCGGCTACTTAAAAATATCCCGTTTCATTGCAGTCCAGAAACATTCCATAATTGGGCTACCCATGAAGAGCGCAGGATGGAAAGCAGTAGCGTTTTCTCCTTCTCCCTCACACTTCTCTCTTTCTTTTTCCTGAAGGCTATTACTACCATTATGCGAATGGCCTTTGTGGATTTACTGTGCGTGTTGTGCCAGCCCAGGCCAAAGAGAAGTCCTCGCGGACTAAGCTAATCCTTTTCAGACGGGACGCGACTGACGCGGACATTACTTCGCAAAGGCAGGGAACAGAGGGTGATGTCACCCGTCCAAAGTTTGGATTCAAAACACACACGCGGCCCCTCGCCCCTCCCCGTTCTGCGGCCTTTTCTTTTGAAACTGGAGGCCAACTACAATAATCAGGCTTCGCTCAAAGTATTTATCAGATGGAAGGAGGCGCGATTACATCGGGCGCAAATATGTGTCCCCGTTATCCTTCCAGACTATACGATCCACCGGAGCAACACTGGAGGTGACACGAAAAGAGAGCAAGAGAGCGCAGAAGAGCTGTGGGATGAAGATATGGATAAACTGAGTGGGAGGTGAAGAGAGGAAAGAGGAGGGGGGTAAAAAGTTGAAAGAGAGACAAGACCAGCTGATAGCGAAGGAGAGAAAACTTGATAAAAAGAGGAACTGGGGGAGAAAAAAAAACACGAGACGGGGTGGGAGGGAGCTTTGTATACGGCAACTCATTATCCCACAATCAAACCACTCCTTTTCTCTTACAGTTGCTCTCGGTTTTGTTTACGCTCTTTCTTTTCCCGTCTTCTTTTTCGTAACTTATTTATGAGGAGTTAGAGCGAATCTGCAGAGCTTTGCGTTTCACTCTCGGTTTATGTCTAATTTAGTAAACATCCTGGTACAAGTCGGGCCTGTCAACACCCCCTCCCCTCACCTCTCATTTAGATTGTGGCTTTATGTTTGTAGGGGCTGAGTAAAATAAGAGATGTTTTGATCGAGTTAGCCTATGTCTCAAGTACGGATCTTATTTTAGTCTCTGTAAGAGGTATAAGGCCGCTAACCGCATCACTGCATTGTGGTGGTGGTTCTGCTGTCATAGTGCGTTTGCTTCATTTCTCATTACCTGCTAATGTGGACAGGGGCCAAAACCACTAACCAGCCCTCTACCCACCTCTCAGCATCTTCGTTTTCTCTTTCTCTCTCTCTCTCTCTTCTTCCATCTCGGCCCCTGCTGATGGGCTAAATGGTCTGGCTGCTAACAAAAGGAGAAAGGGAGAGAGATGAAATATATTTTGACTGTTTCATGGAAAAACAATCTGACACAAAGTAATATTCATCTCCAATGAATCCAATATTCTTTTTGGAATGATATTAGACGGTATCTATTCTATCTTCCATTGTGTTCCCATCTGCCCTTTTCAGGATCTAAATTATGTGCATTAGTACGTAAATGGGCTAATGCCTGTCTGTATTTAGCAGGCTACATGCCGTGAATATATTCTCTGCTTCACGAAGTAATTGGTAATTACAGTGGTCATTTAGGCAATCACTGTCTCTCCCAGATTCATGTCATTCTTAAAAATAACTAGCTCTTAACCTTTGACAGAATTCTACAGAAACTGTTCATCACCGCCCCCGCTTTGATTAATTTTGTGCATACACTTTCTCTCCCTCACAAGTGCGACTGCACACACACTCCCTCTCTCGCACACACACACGCACGCGTGGAACTGTATCAATAATAGTGATGTTTTTGCATTTGTTAACTGTGACAGTTTGCCTCTCTCATCAAAACAGACGAGAGATGTGGGGAGAATAAAACGGTTAAATGTAAGGTACGCTTACTGTTCTAAAACGATTAGTTCCATTTATAAACAATTAGACAACAGGACACACAGGGCATTTAGCCTTATCATCTCTTCCTAATCTCTCTCTCTCTCTCTCTCTCTCTCAGTCTCTTTCTCTCTCCCGCTCTGCCACGAACAAATTCAGTACTTTAACTGTGATAATCTTTTGTCTGCGTGCTCCCTGTATTTCACTTTCTTTGTTTATACAGTCTTATTCACACATTATTCATTTCCACGCATAATGAAGCAGCGCACAGAAGAACTTTCGCTCTGCGGATACTGACTTTGAAAAATAACAAGGTCGACAGCTTTAGCTCCAAAACATTTCCCTCCGTGGCACTTAAGATCTCCATTATGTTGTCTAAGGCACTAAAGGATCTTCTCCCTCGTCTTCCCCACACCACATGTGAGATCGGTTTGGGGTTTTCGCAAAACTTGACAGGAAGTGTGGAAGCCTTTTAATATCGTGTCAAAACTGGTTGCTGCAACAAGAACTGTTTAGAATTTAAAACATTGCCTCATGTTAAAAAAAAAAAAAAAATGCAGGTTTTTATGATGTTTTCAATACTACCTATAGTCAACAGTGTGGTGTGTTTGTGTGCAGCACATATATATATATATATATATATATATATACACGTGTGCATGTCAGAATCACAAAAGCGAGTCTTCTCTTCGGCTTTGTTACGAGTGGAGAGATAAAGAATAAAACATTTCCAAAATCAAATATTTGAAAATCACCCAAAAAAGGGTTAATATAATTTAACAGCCTCCCAGAATACTGAATCTTAAAATATGATTTGTACCCCTTATAATTTCTTACCCTTGCAACGTTTGACTTCGCTCAAATGGAGAAATGAAATGAAATTAAGTCAAAGAATGGTCCCTGTAATATTAATGAGAGTTTGTATGGTGTAATTTAAGCTTCCTTTTATGCCTGAGTTGCAAAGCCTGAATTATCTATTCAGAGGGATACAAAGTTTTACTGCCGTGAAAGTTTAAAGAATGTTCTTTCTGCCGCTGCCACAGCTCAATGGGGCTTAAAACAGAGGTTAGTCTAGAAGGATCTTCTGAGTACAGGATGCCCCTTTTATTACTAACCTTTGACCAGTCTGTCCTCTCCAAATCCTAATTTTAGCCGTTATGAAAGAGACAAAAGTGCCAGCTTCAGCTGAGCATGAAAACGGACCCAGAAGAAGACGTCTGTCAGAGCTAGAATGAGGACTGTCTGAAATAGTTCATCCATGACATGCTGTAGCATAGAGACTGCAGAGTATGGTGAACTGCAGTTAGGTGAGTGCCAACAGTTTGATATATACGCACATGCCGGAACACTGGAATATGTATACACTTCTGCTCACAAGTTTACATACTCCTTGCAGAAAGTGCAAAATGTAAATTTTTTAACAACATAAGAGGGATCATGAAAATGACATGTTATTTTTTATTTAGTACTATCCTGAAAAAACTATTTCACATAACAGATGTCTACATATACTCCACAAGACAAAATAATAACTGAATTTATAAAATGATTCAATATTCAAAAGTTTACATACCCTTAAATCTTAATACTGTGTGTTGTTTCCTGGATGATCCACGACTGTTTTTATGTTTTGTGATAGTTGTTCATGGGTCCCTTGTTTGTCCTGAGCAGTTTAGGGCCTGCTGTTCTTCAGAAAAATCCTCCAGCTCCTGCACATTCTTTGGTTTTCCAGCATCTTCTAGTATATTTGAACCTTGGGCTGGGCGATAAATTGATAACGATAATTATCGCGCAATATGAATTTCCTCGATAAACGATAACAAGAGTTCGATATAATGTTTATGCAGCAAAGGCAGAACAAAAGAGCGCTAGTCAAAGCGCGCTACTCGGACCGTTTATCCGCTCGGATCAAAGTTCAAACGGTGTCACGGCGCAAACTTACTACAAAGAACTTACTAGAGCAGATGAGTTCACTCGCTGATGAGTCTCAGTCGCTAAATAGCGCCAGCATGAAGCCCTTGAATTCGGTGAAGAACACAAATGACTCGGTTTATAGCCAGATGAAACAGCGCTGACAAACAAGAAAAACACTCTGTGCAACGATACAGTTAGAAGGCTTTTAAATCTACAAATCGCCATCATTTACCACAGATTTACTGTAGTAGCACTAACTGCACAGTGGTATTGTGTCAGAAATGTGGGTATATTTGTGTCGAATTTTATTATATTCTTAATGTAGACATGTATTAAATGTATGGAAGGAGGAGTAATGGAACACAATTGCAGTATTTTTTGTGATTATAGCGTTTATGCATTTATACTAAATGTATTTAGACTACTGTTTTTCACACAAATACCTTATTACATTTTTACCATGGTATTAAAGTGCTGTATTGTGGTTATTGTCATGATCTATGGATGTTACTATGGAAGTAATATGCAATGGTTCATTAAAACTCAGTCAGAATAACTAAATTTCACCATATAAAAATGTGGCTGCTACAGTTTTTACAGATATTACTGATTTTGATAATGAACAGAAATCTACATTGCATCCTAACTCAAGCTACTATCAAATGTGTATTTCTAAGAGACAATTATATATATATATATATATATATATATATATATATATATATATATATATATATATATATATATATATATATATACATTATTAATATTATTAGGTAACACAAACATGTTTCTTGTACTCTTGTACTCAAACATGTACTCATTAAAACATGCAGAACTAAGAAATGTATTTTTTATTTTTTTTTGGTTTCTATTAAGATACTTTTTTTGATGAGGAAAAATGACTGGAAAAAGTGTGAAAAATTTAAAAAACATGGAGTGTTTGTCATGTTCTGACCATAAAGAACATTTTAAAGCCACATTTAACCATCTGGTTTTTGCAACTTTCACATTGTAGCAAAAATCTGCCTTTAAACTTAAAAGAAATAAAAAAATCGACATTTACCGTGATAATTATCGATATCGACTTTTCACACTGAGGACAACTGAGGGACTCATACACAGCTATAACAAAAGGTGAAAACATTTACTGATGCTTAAGAAGGCAACAAAATGCATTAAGAGCCGGGGGGTGTAAACCTTTTTGAATGGGATGATAAGAGTAAATTATATTGTCTTCTGGGAAACATGTAAGCATTTATGTAGCTTCTAAAGTGCAGTACTAAATGAAAAAATCTGATCTTTAAACAAAATTAAAGAAAAATGTATACCTCCCTAGCTCTTAATGCATTGTGTTGCCTTCTTAGGCATCAGTAAATGTTTTCACCTTTTGTAATGGTTACATATGAGTTAATCAATTGTTCTCAGTGTGAAAAGATGGATCTCAAAATCATACAGTCACTTTTGGAAAGGGTTCAAACATGCAGAAGATGCTGGAAAACCAAAGAATGTGCAGGAACTGGAGGATTTTGCTGAAAAACAACAGTTGAACTGCTCAGGACAAACAAGGGACTCATGAACAACTATCACAAAACATGAAAACAGTCGTGGATCATCCAGGAAACAACACACAGTATTAAGATTCAAGGGTATGTAAACTTTTAAATAAGGTCATTTTTATAAATTCAGTTATTATTTTGTCTTGTGGAGTATAAATAAACATCTGTTGTGTGAAATAGCTTATTCAGGACAGTACTAAGTAAAAAATAACATGCAGTTTTCATGATCCCTTTTATTTTGATAAAATTATGAACATATCTGCATATTCTACAAGGCGTATGTAAACTTTTGAGAACAACTGTACATAATTTATGTCACATGCTGTTTCTATGTAATTGTGAAATTTACTATCAGTTTCTGATTGTAAATTCTTTGCATTCAGTCTTCACACTGACATTGCACAGCAAGCAAGACAAAATACAAACGCTAAGGCCAGTTTATATTAGCTGAGAAGGAAATTAAAACATCTAGAACTATGAATAATATGGCTATTAGTTCTAGAAACAATACAATCAATATATGAGCCAATATAAAAATTAAAAGAAGGCTTTGAGGGGAAAAAAACTGAACTGCATAGTGCAGTTGCGGAAAACCTGCAGCTCAGCAAACAACTGATGCTTTTTTAATACATCAAAGCTTAAGAGCACATATAATTAAGAGTACATGAATCTAATGTGTTTTCATTCTCCCCGGGGATTTGTTTTAGCTCTGATTTCTTTGATTGTATTCCCAGTAAAGCACTCCAATTGTTTGTACAATCAAGCTGCAGGGACCGCACGTATTTGTGCGTGCGTGTGTGTGTGTGTTCTCAATGGCCAGCATAAACATTCATTTGAGTGCGTGTGTCTGTCCATGTGAATGTGTATGCGTTTGTGTGCGGTCATTGCCAAGCATAAGCGTGTATTTGTGATAATTCGGATCACTGCACGAGCACGTTCCCGCTGACACTGCTGCCACCCAATTCCGGCCTTATAGGCATTATGGAGAAGAAGCCGTGCTCCAACAGCACTCTGAGCCGGGCTGCGTCTCTGCTGTGTGCTTCTGGATTTTATCAAGATTTCCCGCTGAGCACCGATATATTAGTGTGGCAAACATATCTGCCAATTCAAACTTGCATCAAAAGCGTATCGACGACGCAGCCGAAACAGCATTTCCATGCACTTCGTCTTTTGAATTGCTAAAATCAGCTTGGCAAAAGAAGCGGCACCATAAAATTCAGCTGCGGTTTTCTTTCAGCCAAAGCGCTTTTCTTTTGTTGTGAAAAAGGAAAAAAAGGTGGTGGTGGCGGAGGGGGTGTGGAGAGAAAAGCCTAGGTCTTAGCTGCGCAAGAGTATGGGGAATGCATGGGTCCATCTGGCATCCAAAGAGAAGGCTTTGTCAGGATCCATCCAAGACACACTGCTGCAGAAGGGTCCTTTTCTACAGCACCTGCAAAAATACCTCCGAGCCGCGCCAGGCGTCGTCCGCCCGCCTGCCTGCCTGCCTGCATCCCCAGCATTGTTTTTCTGTAACCTCTCCGAGGCCTGCGAAGAACGCAGCCACCCTGCTGCTTTTAGAAATATCGGAAGAAGAGAAAGATAAATATTTAAAGCGCCGAGAGAGTGTCAATGGAGGGATGGAAGTAAAATAGCGCTCTGGAACGAAGGAGGCCGATGCCAAATGTCACATTAAAAAGCGATACCTGCGTATTAGAGAGCGAGACGGACCGAAGAGATGGCTCTATCATTCGCCCAGGGACACCTCGTGCTAGACGGCTCTTCGTTAAAGCGAGAAAGGACGCGCCGTCTCGTCGCCGCTGCCTAATTTGCCCATGTGCTTTCGACTGATTCAAGTCGGTGAAGTCTGTCACGGGCCCCTTTAAAAGGCGCCCTGACTCCAGGGGCTGTTAGTAAAAGTTCACTGCATGAAGATGTCTGCGGAGAAAAAGGGAAAAACACACACACGCTAGCTGACCATTAAATGAGTTTAATGTAGACTATTTCACAGATGCTTTTTATGAAAATGAGAATTAGGTTATGCTTGAAGCACAGTGATGATAAATCCTTTCTAAGCTTAATTATGATGTTATAAAATTGTGCCCCGCATGGGCACATACAACTTTTAAAGTGTATTAAATATTGCAATCATATTTAAAAAATGCTATAATCTGTCTATATAATTAGAATTCGGCGAGTAATTGCATGAGAGTACCAGAGGTGAAGGTGAACTGAATTCTCACACAACCTTCACCCTAAATACAGACAGCACAGTGAATCTATAATGAAACCACTCAGGAAGCACTATATCTATTACCAAATATAATGGAATTCATTCTACAAAGTCCACTTTGTAGCACACGTGCTCGTTTTTCTATTTATAGGCCTGTGTGTTTTCAAGTGATCAAATCAGAGGCTACAATAAGAGAAAAGAGCACTCAGGATGTGCTTAAAAACACTGTGGCGAAGCTGCTTTTTCCATCAAATGAGATCTTTAAAAGCATTACAGAAACTTCTGGATTTTTCCAAAGAGAGCTCTAACTGTAAATCAGTAAAATGTCTGGACGTCAGTATCAGGTGCTTCAATCGGCACGGGTCAAGTCGGCCGTCTGACCCTCGCGGGGACGAGGCTGTGGGAAGTGGAGTGGATCGCGGCAGGCACGATGAGCCACTCGAGAGGAGCATTGAGACAGGGTTGGATAGAAAGGCACAGAGAGAGGCTAAGTGGTAATAGAGCCTTATTATCAGGTCACCGTAGAGGCCCGGAGTGGAGGATAATAACAGAAGAGCTCTGCGCTACTCGCACCTTAACCTCCCTCACTGTCTGATATCTATTCCTCCGGGGCGTCAACACTTACAACGCGGTCCTGGTCCACCCGCTGCTCTCTTTCAGCTCTGCCACTTTTTATTCCTTCTCCAGCACCGAGGCGCTTTTTTTTTTTTGTTCGCCGGCTTGGCGCGGCATCCCTATTCCTCTCCCGTTTCAAATTAAGGCAGGTTGTGTTTCTGCTAATGTTTGGGAGAGTACAACACAGTCCATACGCCGAGGGAGGACAGCTTCATTTCTCTCAGCATCTCGCATGCTTGACTCTCAGCTTTAAGAGAGATGGCAGAGACGTCAGGGTCCTGACAAGTCTACACCATTAGAGCCCACGCTTAACTTCTGAGAAGCTGATTAGAGCGTTGCTGTGCCAGCCACAATCCATCACTTCCAGTAAAGGAGCTTCTTATCCATCTAACCAAGAGACTGCCTCCAGTGCGCCACAGGGAAGCGAAGGAAAGCTAAAACATTCCCTTATCAAATCCTGGACTGAGTAGCCCTTGCTTCAAATGGCTAGCGAATCTGGGATGACCAGCTGTACCACGAGACGGAGCTCGGCTTTGGCTTTGGCGTGCACCCGGAACGTTTCGCTGATGGCCTTGTTGATGAAGGACGCAGAGCACCCACAGACTCCGCATCCAACTGGAGCTCCTCTGAGGACCCCACACATCCCTGGCATGTGGGCAGAGATAAAGCTTGCGCCAGGCCTCGAAAGTTGCAGTCCAAAGTTTTGCCCGAAGAAAAGCGAAGGGAAAATAAGAAAGTTTAAGCTTGTTTAACTCCCCCCTCCC
Source organism: Cirrhinus mrigala (assembly GCA_036247105.1). Taxonomy (NCBI): domain Eukaryota; kingdom Metazoa; phylum Chordata; class Actinopteri; order Cypriniformes; family Cyprinidae; genus Cirrhinus; species Cirrhinus mrigala. The sequence goes on from CM070013.1 coordinate 25,271,869, forward strand.
CAAAAGACAAGCAGTCATGCCATCTGTGAAGATTCTCTCTCCAGCCATGGCCACTACTCTAGACGAATTGGGGGGAGGGGTGAAGAGAGAGAGAGGAGGGGAACGCGACGCGAGCGGGACATAAAAGGAAAAGATGCGTTCGCACGGAGGAAAGAACCGCTCCGCAGACAACACAGGTACAAGGTGGGCACGTGCCCCCGAAATCATCAAACATCTCCCCGCTAGATCTGGATCTCTGTAGCCCTCGTACTGCTGGCAGAACAACTGAGGACGTTAACCCCTCCTTCTGTTCGCCTTTGATTTCGACGAGAGCAGAATGGAGACTCTCTCTCTTCTTTTTGCACATGAAAGCCCGCACTTGAAAAACGGACATGATTTCCGACACTGTCATGGCTCGAGTGTGCCTTGAAGGGTGGCTTCCTTTGACCAAAAAAGATCGCTAGTTTGTTCATGCGTTTTTTTTTTTTTTTTATTCCTCTTTCCTGGGAAAATCTGCCAGAGCTTATACATGGAAGCCAATGCATGAACTTTCAATCAGGGATTAGCCGGATTTTCCAATGTGGATCTTCTTTTGTGAATTTGGCCAGCGTCGCCTCTGTCGTTGGCAAGGGAAACGTAAATAGAAAATGATCCCTGGGCCAACGGGGATTGCCTTGCCTATTTCAAAGAAAGAGTTAAAATAAAGGCCACTTAGCCCTCTCTCCATCAATGCGATGCCGCATCAGACCGAAGTCACGTTCACACGACAGACCACCAAAAAAGTCCTTGTCCAAGTTCGGAGCATATTGCCGCCGCACACTTTGGTCCGTTCGGCCAAAAAAAGGGGAATGCGCAACATGGCTGAAAAGAAAAGAGCAACAGAAATGACTGAAGATGGAATGAAAGAGCCAATAACGCTAATAGCCCAGTGTGTTTCTGAGGCTCTGGTTTTGCTAAAGCCCTCATGGTTTCAGTCCCTCTGTACACGTCCATTTGTACATCCAGTGCCATATCTTTAGAAGCCCACTTACCCCAATCTAGATGCTAATCCTAGCTTACCGTACTAGCTCGTCAGATAAGGGCACAGGCCGCCTATATGTTACTTCCATTCGCTGATGGATGGAGCTCTCCGCATGGCTGCCAGCCACTCTACCGAATGTGTGTGTATGTGCTTGCTTGTGTAAAAGAGAATGCGGCTTTGCAGACCTACACAAAAGATGACCTAACTTCCAACAAGCTGAAGTTTTATCTGCTTGTGAACAATAGACAAATATGCCACCCATGTGAGCTCTGTGTTTGTTCTTTAAATGTCAACTTTGAAATCCACTACATTGCAGCCGGATACAAGCAGCGAACAAGACGCGCTTATGCCGCTAGCGCTCGGCTCCATTAACTATCTAGGAACTATGACAGAAAAATCAGTGCACAGGTGTGAGCTTTACATCTATCACAGAAAATCGACATTTCAAGGGTTATTTTTTTCTCTTCATCACAATATGACTTATTTATTCATATGTTAATCAAAGTCTCTTATTCCTTTTGCCAGTATGGCTCATGCTATTCTTTCTCCTATAACGCCACACCCACATACACACAGCATAAACTCCTGTTCTCAGCCTCCCGTGGTGAGAGGCTATTCAGCAGGTAGAGAGCGGCCGCATTGTACGCGACAGGTTCCACGGGAGAAAACTGTACGCTGGTATTGGTATTGGTGCGAGACAAATTTGGTTGTTACGGAAAATGCCTTTAAACATGGCAAAGGCGTGAATTAAGAGCAAAAACTCTTTATTATGTGTCATTTTTTCTTCAATCACTTGAGAGAAGGAAAGAAATGCCACAGTTAGCGCCACCCAAACACACTTAGCAGCCTTTCTAGCTTTCTATCCGTTCGAACGGCACGGCAGAAAAAGAGTTAAGAGCGCAAAATCGCTTTGGGGAGAGGAAGAGTTGCTGTCCCAGTTTGTTTCCTCACCTATTCATGTCCTTCTTTGTTCTTTAAGTTCTTTTTCTCCACTCCAATCCGTGTCTAACAAACTCTTTTCTTTGTTTTTGTCTTTGCACTGGCTCTTAAGGTGCTTGTTTCTCTACAGCTCCGAGCACCACAGCTTGCTGCTTGTTTGGGCGATTAGCACGGGGCTGCTGTGTGCTGTGTGTGCCGTGCATGTGTATCTGTTCTCGGGCTCCTCAGGGCCCCGGGGGCGTTACGCTCAGCGTAAAATGGCCCTCTACTCTGCCCACCTATCTCTCCCAAGACGAGGCCGCAGCCTCCCAGTGGAAAATCCCCATCCCCGAGCGCTGGGCGAGGAGGGGTAAGGATTAGGTGTTCCGCCTGAAAAGCACACTAAATTGAGTCCTCAATGTTTATTTTTATACTTTGTGTTGTAAATTAAAATGGTGGAAATTCATCTTTATTGTACTTTGTTCCCCTGCATTCTTTAAAATCTGATTGTTTTGCGTGCGAGGGAGTGTGACTCGCTTTTCAGCGCGAGGAGAACAACTGCGAGGGGGAAAAGTAATCACCGCATACACATACACAAAAGGATTCAGAACGCTAAGGAATCAAACAAGCGCTATATCCAGAGAAGAGAGCGTATACGCACTCTAAACGCTCTGTTCCAGCACGTTTTTCTATGATCCTGAACTTCTTCTCAAAGTCTGATAATGAAGGGCTGTTTCATTGTAAACAAAAGGGCAGATATCTGAAGATGTTCTGCTCCTCTCATTTAAAGAAAATCAAGTCAGTTTTTAATCAATGCCCTCCAATAAAAAGTCACATAACCAAACTCTCGTTTAATTTCCTGTCTGAGTTTAAAGCAACATTCCCTTTCTAGCCCCTCTCTTTCCTTTCTCCATCCTGAAATATTAAGAAACTAATCAAATGAATCAATAACACATCTCTTATGAATACACGACTGCGCTGAATGTGTTTGATCTTCACCCCAACTTTGATTTGAGAGCAGAATTTCTTTGATTTCAAGACAGTCTCTGACAAATACATAATAGCAATTTCAGAAACAGGACAACGCCTGAAAACATTTCAGGAATTATCTCCATTTAGTGGAATTCAATGGTGCCCCCAAGTTTGAACTGCCAAAATGCAGTTTAAATACAGCTTCAAATGGCTCTAAATCCCAGCCCAGGAAGAAGGGTCTTATCTAGTAAAACGATAGGTCATTTTCTAAACAAACTGAAAATTTATATACTTTTTAAGCTCAAACGCTCGTCTTGTCTACGTCTGCGTGAACTATGCAGGGCGATACGAACTCCCATCTCGTTTTCTTCCCCAACTTCAAAACCATCCTACATCACTGCAGAAGTACCAACTCAGTGTTTACAAGAACATCAAATGCCCTTTGCAAAAAAAAAAAAAAAAAAGTTAAAACAGCAATGTAGGACGATTTTGACGTTGAAGAAGAAAACGAGACGGGAGTTTTTCGACATACCCTAACTGTATTGATCTGAATTCCACAGAGTACGCATGCGCATCGCCGAGACAAGCATTTGAAGTTAAAAAGTATATAAATCGTCAATTTGATTTGAAATGGCCGATTGTTTCGCTAGATAAGACTCTTTTTCCTCAGCTGGGATTGTTTAGAGCCATTTGAAGCTGCATTTAAACTGCATTTTGGAAGTTCAAATTTGGGGGCACCATTGAAGTCCACTATATGGAGAGAAATCCTGGAATGTTTTCCTCAAAAAACAATTTCTTTACGACTGAAGAAAGACATGCACATCTTGGATGTCAAGGGGGTGAGTACAATATCTGTAAATTTTTATTCTTTGAATTAAAGTGAATTTATCCTTTAATACAATTGACACACTCAGTCGAATTGATGTATCTGATCTGATCTGATCTGATCTGGTCTGAAATGTACAGACATTTCAAAATTAATCTTAATTCAAAGAAATCACTTCTTTTAATTTATTTTCCTTTTTTTTTCACATACTCTGTCAATTTCATGTTTACTATTGAACACTGTGTGAAACCACAGCATAAGCTCCACACTTCAGCACAATCGTAATAATGGTAACTTCAATTTAAGTGTTTTAAACATTTACACACACACACACGTTATGTTTCCATATTTTATAGGGACATTCCATAGGCATAATGGTTTTTATACTGTACAAATCGTATTTTCTATCGCCCTCCACCTACCCTACACCTAAACCTAGCCTTTACAGGAGACTGCACACTTTTGCTTTCTGAAAAAAACTCATTCTGCATGATGTATAAGCGTGTTTCCTCATGGGGACCTTACAAATGTCCCCACAAGGTCAACATTTACTGGTATTACTATCCTTGTGGGGCATTTGGTCCCCATAACGTGATAAATACCAGGTACACACACACACACACCCAAATCCATGTGTATTCCAGTCCATTACAAGCATTTTGGGAACTAGATATTTACTGTCCAGTTTCATCTGATGTATCAAAATACCACATGTAGTTGCAACACAAAATGATTAAAGGGATCATTCACCCAAAAATGAAAATTCTGTCATTAATTATTCACCCTCATGTTGTTCCAAACCCGTAAGAACTTTGTTCATCTTCGGAACACAAATGAAGATATTTTTGATGAAATCTGAGAACTTTCTGACCCTGCATAGGCAGCAACGCAACTGACAACATTCAAGGTCCAGAAAGTTAGTTAGGACGTTGTTAAAACAGTCCATGTGACATCAGAGGTTCAACCGTAATTTTATGAATCTAGAAGAAACTGTTGTTTTCTCATAGCTTCATAAACCTAAAGTTGAGCCACCGTCACATGGACTATTTTAACGATGTCCTTATTACCTTTCTGGGCTTTGAACGTGCTAGTTGAATTGCTGTCTATGCAGGGTCAGAAATCTCTCAGATTTCATCAAAAACATCTTAATTTGTGTTCCGAAGATGAACGAAGGTCTTACGGGTTTGGAACGACATGAGAGTGAGTAATTAATGACAGAATTTCCATTTTTGGGTGAACTATCCCTTTAAGTTAATTTCCATTTTGTGTAAATAATGATTAAAAGCTGGCAGTTTAAACTGAGCATGAAGAGCATTCATGCTCTTAAAAGAGAGCTAATTGACTTCCTTTGGTCACTCTGAGAGTGAAGCTCAGGCTGAGATGTAAACTTAGAGTTCCAAACAACATTCTCACAAAACTCTGTCTCCACGTTCAGAGGATAACAGGAAAAAAAGCCTGAAGAAAATAATTTGAAACGGGAGCAGATATTAAACAAATATTGCTCTTTTTACATCGTGACATGCTAGGAGGCGCCCGCAAAGCAAGATACTTTGATGTATTCCAGTATATTACTCTAAATGGTTTCATCAGTCTCTGACGAGTGAGAATATATGCCATTTTATCATCTCTTGATGATGGAGTCTGAATGTTTGCCAAAGGCCTCCACAGTCACACAGGGGAGGATGCTGGGGGTTCGAGGGGTGCTGGGGTTAGTCAATCTCTGGCAGCGAAAGCAGGGCGAGCGCGAGGTGGAGCGAAGGGACAGCCTCGTCTCCTCCATCCAGACTGCTATTTTCCCAAAGTTATTTGCAAAAACGCTTTGCATCAGTCTTTAAAACTCTTCATTAATCAATCCAGTCGTCTTATTATTTCTGTAAGTGCAGAAGAGATTGCTAAATAAAAAGAGATTTCTCGTTCAGTGGGGGGAGGGAAAAAAAGCACAGTGAAATGAAACCGCATTCATTGAACCTTAAAATGTTTTGATGGCTTTTCAGAGGCACATTATATTTACATAGGAATGTGTCATTAACGTCAACGGCGAACCAGAAACTATTAAACTAATACAATGCTAAACTGAACAACCTTGAGAATTTGATTAGAGCCATTGTGAGTTTTAAAAATGCTCCATTCTTGGGTTAAAACAAAAGACTGATGCTTTCAGCTATGCTAATAATTCAGCTGTCAACTTTCATTGATGTATTTGACTGCTGCAGCTAGCATTTACATACTTTATATATAGCAAGGAGGGGTGGGGGCGGGGGTCGTCTATGCAAAGAATCATAATAGAGGTTCGAAACAAACACGAAACTGTTTGTGTTTCATTTCAAATTAGCCGCTGTAATTTTCAAAAAGACTGCAGGCATTGTTTGCTTGGCAAAGTCATGCGTTTTGGAGCAGTTTTAATTCTCCTATTATTGCACTTGCCGGAGACGCAGCATTTCCCTTTTCTCTGCTCTGCCAAGTGCTCTTAAACAGCCGAGAATAATCTTACTGAAACTCTGCTTTAATATCAATGACCTTCTTAGACTGTTTATCAACCGTAGGTGGATGCGTCTGCATTCTCCCGTTGCCTTCAAAGCGCAATTTCTTCACAAATCAACGCGTTTCTGAAGTCCACCGACTTCCAGTTTCCGCTAATTGAAGTTTACGACTCCAATAACAATACAGCTTGTCATAGTTAGCAGGCAAACATGCGCTCCCTGGATGCTATTTTAAATGCAATTACGAAATTTAATAAATACATAATGGGATGTTTCAGCACAAGACAAAAAAAAAAAAAAAAAAAAAAAAAAAAGGTAAAATAAGAACCTATTTGTGATTCATTATCTGTTTGAACATATATTACATCTTTGGCAAGATCCTTAACATTGTTTCATCAAACCCTGGAGATATTTTACACAGTGATCTAATTAAAGTCACCATTTTGCCTAGTATCCCATTTAAGAAATCTATATGTTCTATATAATTATGAAATGATGCATTATTTAATACATAAACCCCAAAGCTCCATGTGTGCCTATAATTTTAATGAAAAAGTAAATGAATAGACTACCTCTTTTTTTTTACTCCTGTTTAGAGGCTTAATTGCAGAAATAGATGAATGACGAGTTTGTGAATGCTGAAAGGACACAAAAAATGCATGAGAACAGCATCATCTGAGGGTTTAAAGAAACAGCATTATTAAAACTACACAGCTGCACACACAATACAATACTACATGCAAGTGCGTGGGTCAGGTTTCACCTGCGTCGTTGCAAACAAATGTCCTCACAAGGACTGTAAAATCTGAAATCACCAGTCAACTGTCCCCATGAGGAAAACGGCTTAATAAACATACTAAATAATGTCTTAATGAAAATGCAGAAAGGTTTGTGTGAGGGCTAGGCTTAGGATAGAAAATAACATTAAGCCAATGGAAAGTCCCACTATGATATAAAAAAAAACAAACAAACGTGTGTTTTGTGGAAACAAAGGTGAAATAGAGATGAGGTGTAGCTAGTCTGAGCATGCTTGCCTGCCAAAGATTCAGGATCACCGATTTTGCAGGGAATATAACACGCTTTCGTATTGTTGTCTGCGGCATTGTTGCTAAAGTAGCCCATTAAAATGCAAGGATGTATATTAAAAAGCAGCGCTGCCTTTTGATGGATAGTCGTCAGTTTATGAATAAGTGTGCATATTGATTCGCAAAAGGTGAAAAAGCTGTTTGACACAATTATTTCTGAAAGGGCCCCCACTCTCCTGCATGATTTAAAAGCCATTTTAAATGCCCATCACTTACATTTCCTTATAGAAGACCCCAATGACTCCCCTGGAAATAATAATTATGAAAATGTGGGGAATGGCATTGGTGTATATTGCTTCCACGGTAGACAGTACGCATAGCACGAGCGTCGATACTGATAGGCATCTGTGTGGAGGGTGATGGAGGGAAACCACAATCACGGTCAAAAGGACCATTGCTGTTTTTTCCTTTTATCTTGCACCTCGTCCTTTTTTTCCTTCAGACCGTTTTTCATTCTCTTAACAAACCTCACATCTGCCCATGTGTTGCGTCCAGATTCAGATCTGCGGGGCCAATAAGATTAACATGAGCTTTTCTCTCTCTTAAATAAAAAGGCAGAGGAAACCGAGTCCAGTAGGCTGTTGGAGGACACACAGCGGTCACAATGTGAGTTTTCAAGCCAGAGCGATTGTTACAGAGTAGTTGAAAACAAACTCAGATTACGCACAAACTCCATTAGAAACATCATTATGCAATGAGAGGATGGGATAGGGATGCACAATATGAAAATCCTGATTGATACCAATAAGCAGATAATTATTTTTTATGCTCAAAAAACAAAAATGACATTAAAATGTGATATTATTTGTTCAAACTAAATTACAATTAAATTACTAAAAAATAAATAAATCAGCACTTCAGGCATCACAAGATTATAATACACTGTGAGAAAAATTGATCATTTTAAGATATGCAAAAGAACACTTTTAACACTTAAACTGTGTTAAATGTGAAGAGCTAATTTGCAAAAACAGATAACTTTGTTTTATATTAATTTTCATAAATCATGTTTTTTTTTGTGTAACCATGTTTTTATTGTTTTATTGTGTTAGTTAGCTGTATTTTTTAATTGTTATTATTATATAATCATAACAACCCAACTGCAGTTTGATTGATACTTGGAATGCATAAAAATTAAAAAATTATTAAATAAAAAAATAATGAATTTTTGAATTTTTTCTTAAATTGGACTTATCTGTTTTTGCAAATTAACTCTTCATGTGTTTTTAAAGATGAACTTTAAGTGAACACGTACTCTAGCAAATATAAATATAAAATATATAAACATGCACAATTTAATATCTAGTATCAACTGTTATGCACTGCAAACACTTTATTTATTTAACTACGCATTAATACTTTTATTTAGCAAGGATGGAGTAAATTAAGTGACAGAAAAAACATTTACAAAGTCTATTTTAAGTAAATGGTGTTCTTTTGAACTTTCTTTTTACAAAATGTATCACGTTACACAAAAATACTAAGCAGCACAGCTGTTTTTTTTTTTTTTTAAATTGATAAGAAATGTTTTTATGAGCAGCAAATCAGCATATTTAAATGATTTCTGAAGGATCATGTGACACTGAAGACTGGAGTAATGGCTTCAAGTAAATTTAGCTTTGCCATCACAGGAATACATTTTAAAATCTATTAAAATAGAGTTATTAACAGTTTTTTTTTTTTTTTTTTAATTGTAAGCTTGAAAGACTTTTTTCACAACAAAAAAAACAAAAAACAAAAACAAACAAAAAAACCTTACAGACTCTAAACTTTTCTATGGTAGCCTATATCAAATATCCATGAACAAAAATAATAAACCAACCCAATAACCAATATGGCACTAACACATCATGCATCCATAATATGGACAACAAAATCAAGGACCAAAACAATTAAGTATAAGTGCTTCTGAGTGCACGACGCAGTCTGAAGCTAAGCATCATGGGTAAATTAAGCTCAGGTCCCTAGGGAGAGGGGGGCGATCTTTAATGTATACAGCTTAAAACACCACATTATGCAATTATACTATTTCTCCAGTCATCAGCGGCTCCGTGCAGGGGCTGTTCCTGCCACCTAAAGAGATATAGCACTAAACTGTTATATTAGAGCGCAACCCTCACTTCTCAGCGGTGGAGGACGGATACTTAAAACGTGGACATCCAGATGTTCGCCATATATCCGCAATTTATTAAACAAAGCGTCCTCGCATGTGTTGTGTGCCGTGAATAAACCTCCACTTATTAGACCCCGTCTGTATGTGTGTGGGTGGGAGGTTTGATTCTGATTATCATCACTCACCTTTCATCACACACCGCTCCGAACAACAGAGCAACAGAGACGGACGTTCACCCGCGCTCGCATCCGTCCATCAGAGAAGCAACCAAATGCGCACACACTCTCACACGCGCGCGGCAGGTGCCCCCCTTATCGACTTGGCCTGTGCTTGGATTCCCTTATTCTGTAAATGCATGCTCCCATGGTTAGCTAGAGAGCCCTTCTGCTCTCTCGTGTGCAGTTAAAAGCACAGGCTCTCGTTGTCTGGGGAGTAAATTTGTTCGGAGAATGGCGTGTGTGGCTAACAGGGGGAACAGTTCGTGTTTTTAATGCGGTTTCCACTGGCATCAATCATTCCGTACAATTAGGCCAATTCCCACTCAATTTTCTATTTCTGAGGAGCACAGCTACGCTGACGGCACGGGCGGCCGTCCCGCACCCCTCGCACGCACACACCTATCCGCCCGTACAAAGCGAACGGGGCAGGTGCTTGCACGTTACACCGGAAAGACAGGGAGGTGTTACCAATCTTTTCTAATTTCTCATTAAAAGCGAGACACACCTACGGCGCTCGCGTGCAGTTCCTCCCGTGTTCTCTTAGACCTCAAGTGTCATTTGTTTTCCATGGCAACCAGATTAAATTAGGTGAGTGATTATAGCTTATTAACACCAAACGCTGTTAGTGTATTCTTACCATTTTGTATGTAAACACTTTCTGCCTGTAGCGCTCTTTATTGGAAATTGCTTTGTATAGACTCGCGAGCCCGGAGCTTGCTTATAATAAAAATATAATTACGATTTAGACAATAGCCACTCAGACGTACCGCAGACCCCCCCACCCCCTCCCTCCTTCTTCTGACCATTCGGTGACTGCAAGTTACAAGGCGCAGCCAAACACGGTAATGAACAATGAAAGAGCAAGTCTCTCTCTCGCTGCCTAATTCGAACTAATAAAGCCACTAGAATTAACATTCACAATTGGCGTAATGAGGTGTGGGGGTTTGGTCTCTGCTACTTCATATTGACTACTCTTGCCCTCAGCCCCCTCTCTGCATTTAATGCAGCACTTCAGGCCCGAGCGGCGCTCGCATTATTTACGTATTTTGCGGAGTCGCACGTGTAATTGGTATTAAAATGAAGCATTTCGTCAATGTTCGCCGGCGTACGTGTTGCTTACACATGCACATGGGCCTATATGCTGCTCTCTCTGTTACAAGCAAATGCGTGTGGTGAACTTGTGAATAGTCACAAGTATAAATTTGATATCTGATTAATACAATTTTGGTAAATCCAGTTGTTATCATCAGTTTCGGTAGACTTTTTGTGAAAGTGAAACAAAGAGAAAAAATGTAGGGCGGGACTTGACTTTGACCATTAGGAATTGATTGGATTGCTGTTGCTTGCTTTTGCTGTGATCTCATGTAAATGACAGGTTGTCCTTGCGTCGGTAAACACGCCATCAGAGAAGGGGAAGGGAAAGTTATTCTGGTCCCACTTTATATTAGGTGGCCTTGAATAATATGTACTTATATGAAAAAAATAAATACAATGTACTTATTGTGTTCATATGTGACCCTGGACCACAAAACCAGTCTTTAGCAGCATGGGTATATTTGTAACAAAAATACATTGTATGGGTCAAAATTATAGTTTTTTTTTGTTTGCTTGTTTTTTTTAATGCCAAAAATCATTAGGATATTAAGTAAAGATCATGCCACATTAAGATATTTTGTGAATTTTCTTACTATAAATTCATCAAAACTTTATTTTTGATCAGTAAAGAATGTCATTTGAATTTTTCTCAATATTTAGATTTTTTTTCACTCTCAGATTTCAGATTTTCAAATAGTTATATCTTGGCCAAATACTGTCCTGTCATAACAAATCATTCATCAGTGGAAAGCTTATTTATATGATGTATAAATCTCAATTTTGAAAAACTGACCCTTATGACTGCTTTTGTGGTCCAGGGTCATTGCATTGCAAAACACTTTTGCTGCTATTGAAGTGGGATATGGGTAAGGTTAGGGACAGGTTTGGTGGTATGGGTAGGTTTAAGGGTAGGTTAAGGTCTAATGGATGGGTCAACAGTGTTATTATAAATGTAATTACAGAAATTAAATACAGATGTAATTACATGCAGGTATTTTTTTTTTATTTTTAATTTAAGCACAATGTAAAAACATGTATGTACACTTGTATGTACATGTATGGGCATATGATGAAAAAAAAAAAAAAAAACGTGGTTAAAGTTGGTTAAACTTGGTTACCCTATTTTACAGTGTCCTTGTTACAGTGTAATTATACATTTAAGTACTAAGTAATAATAGTTAACTACATGTATGGTTAGGGTTAGGATATAGGGTTAGTTGTATGTAATTATGCATAATTCATTGCTATTACAATAGTAAGTAAATGTAATGTGCAACACTAAAATAAAGTGTTACTAAAACTAGTTTAGGCACTAATTCTCACTATTAAGTAGTTGCTTATTAGCATGCATATTACTACTATATATGCTGTTTATTAGTACTTATAAAGCATATTAATGTCTTATTCTGCATGGCCATGTTTTAGATCCCTTAACCTGTTCTAGGCAAGGCAAGGCAAGGCAAGTTTATTTATATAGCACATTTCATACACAGAGGTAATTCAAAGTGCTTTACATCTGATTGATATAATGATTTAAAAATTGATTTAAAATACATTTAAGACAGTTAAAAACAGAAAATGATTATACATAATGCAATCAGTTCGGACGGAGCACAGTGCTCATTCAGTAAATGCACAGCTAAACAGATGAGTTTAGATTTAAATGTAGCTAATGTTTTAGCACATTTGATCTCTTCTGGAAGCCGATTCCAACTGCGGGCAGCATAATAGCTAAAAGCAGATTCCCCTTGTTTTGTGTGAACCCTGGGTATTTCTAACTGACTCGGTCCTAATGATCTGAGTGGTCTGTTAGGTTTATATTCAGTGAGCATATCTGCAATGTATTTAGGTCCTAGGCCATTGAGTGATTTATAAATGAGTAAAAGTACTTTAAAATCAACTCTAAATGTAACTGGAAGCCAGTGTAGGGACCTGAGGGCTGGTGTGATATGCTCAGATTTTCTGGTTCTAGTCAGAACCAGAAAACTTAACAACTCGGTTACTAACAGCAATTTATGAGTTTGGGGCAAAAGTCATAGTTAATTGTTAGGTAATAGTAAGAAATTGTCCCTAAAATAAAGAAAAAGAACAGATGTAATGTTGTGCATTGATAAATAATTTATAATAAATACTGCAATATTTAATGAAAAATAAGAAAAAATAGGAATTGTCAACTTTGATTTTATGGTGAATTTAACATTATATTAACATGAAATTACACTGACAAATACTTAACTTACTAAACATTTATTAACCTTAGTTCATGTTTATTTTCAGCATTTACCAATACATAATTGTTTTAAATCAAAAGTTGCATCTGTTAATAATACTATTAATAATAATTGACATTAGCTAACATGAACTAACAATGAATAGTTGTACTTAAAACTAATGTTAACAAATATTGTAACAAATGTATCATTTACTGTCTGTTAGTCAATGTATTAACCCCACCGGTCACAATAGTGACCGTAAAAAAGGTTTTCATTTATAAAGCACTAAAAAAACTTACTGACTGACTTTTTAGTACACTTCCTGCAAATATGAAAAAAAAAAATATATATATATCTCAATTAAATATGCACAGTTTCACATGGTTAGTGCAAACTGTCACATGACCAGAGCAGTTTATTTCCTGATTGCACCTTGAGATGATGATGGCTGCATCAAAGCTCCAAAATGAAAGGTTAGTAAAGTATGTTAACCTAAAGATATGACAAATATTTTTGGTACACATTATCTTTAGGGTGTCTAGTATTAATATATGAATTCACATATATATATTTAGTTTTGTTGAGTGTGGTCACAGAATGAGTAAACTTATTGATGGTTACAGTAGTGAGCGGTGGGATAACAGTGAACTTATACAATATAAATCCAATTGCAGTTGTTAGTAACTACTAAACTGTTGCAATGATAAAATATTGTGCTAAAAAAGTTCAAATGTAACAAATAAGTTACAGTATCGATGCTGTAAGATTAATATATTATGATATATGTTACAAAAAAGTGACAATTTTGAAATATGTTGATGGTTGTACTTTTTTGTCTTTTATCTCAGTATTCCTATCAATGTTGTATAAGGATTTTTTATGCATAATAGTAATCCTAGAATGTGAACAAACAATTTAAAATAGCTGGGTTAAGATATACAATCATTTTTATGACTGCAGAAATATGTTAACTCAGTACACACATTACCTCACCGGTCACAATTGTGACCAAACATAGAACACAATTTTCAATTATTTTTGTACAAATAATTATTGATTCTATCAAAGGGTTACTAAAGATACATCATTTGGATATTTTCATGTCTGGGAAAAATCTGGAATTAAACAGGTTAACTAACATTAACGGTAACACTTTAAATAAGGTTAACATTAGTTACCTACATCAGTTAACGAACTAAGAGTGAACAATACTTCCACAGCAGTTGTTAATCTTAGTTCAAGGTCATTTCAGCATTTACTAATGCATTATTAAAATCACAAGTTGTTAACATTAGTTAATGCACTGTGAACTAACATGAACAAACAATGAACTGTATTTTTTATAAACAAAAATAAATAAATAGTGCAATAAATGTAATGTTCCTTGTTCGTTCATGTTAGTTAAAACATTAACTAATGTTAACAAATGACACCTTATTTTAAAGTGTTACCAAATTGTTTCCCAATCTCAATCAAGAATTTGAAATCAAGTTGCTTTATTTCGTCGTGCGTCACGGCGGTTTGGTATCACCACGCAGTGCCAGGATGGGCGCACGATGCGATGGAGGGGAGAAACAGAGATGAGGGGAGAGAGTGAGCGGCAGCTTTAGGCCAGGGGGAAAGCGAGCAGGTGCAGGGAGGGAAAATTACTACTATAAACAAGGCTAGTCCTTGTAATTTATCATTAATCTGGCTGTCTGCGTTCCCAGCTTTCAGCTTCTTTTGCATGCTGATATCCATGTCATATTTCTTATCGGAGATTTGTTTATGTTTTTATCCTTGTCCCTGTGAACGTACCGCAGTGGCATCGGAGAGGGACGAGTGAGAGCGACTCTAAAGGCATTTATAAAAAAACACACACACACACACACAGTCAAAAACCACACACGCATTAATGACTTTGTTTCATCTGCACACTGCACAATATCAGCTAATGCAAACAGCCGTAATATCATCTTATCAGCACCTGCCTAAAAGTGCCTTCATTTGCTTTAGTCATGGAACTTTTATAGAGCCTAATGCTGTGAAATAAATCTATGTAACACCACTTTATTACATGTCAGGACTCACTTGTCTCTGCTGGCAAGTGTATTGTATTAAGCAATGATACTTATTAACTGGAAACAGACGGTGCTATTATGTCGGTTCACAAGTGTCTAATAACATCCCGTTGGGGACGGCTCACACAGCGAGAGTTTGTTTGGAAAGAGCTTGTCTATTGCTCTCATTGCAAAATAGACCGCGTTTGAAATTGGGGGGTTGGGGGGGGGAGAGAAACGAAACCGTTCTTTATTTAGAAAAAATGTTCAAAACACAGATAGTGGTCTACTTTTGCTAATTGAAGAGAGGAAAACTTTCACAAAGAGCATTTTTAATGTTTAATTTTCTCCTCTCTAATTTTATAGACGGATGAAACGGATATGACTTTTTTCCCTTTGCAAATTTGACTTTGTAATTCTCTGTCCTTGTTTATTTGCTGTAATTTACAAATGAAAAAAAAAAGTGCAGAAGTTATTGATTCATGACCGTAATTGTTTAATTATTAATCAGTTTAGCGTTATATTAGCATTTGTAATATTGCAGATGCTCATGCTGAGAGGTTGGGAAGCTATAAAGCAGGTTGTGGTTTGCTGCTCTGTGACATCTGAGATCACCACAGAATCTGTCACGCACACACACACACACACACACACATGCTCCCACTCTCAGTGTAGTAATTTATTACCCCTTTCACACTCTTCAGTCAATACTATAGTGGGCAGGCAGTGGTTCAATACTCTGATTATTTGATAAAATTCACACTTTGCTGATGTATGGTTTAACCCTCAACACGACGCATTCACTAACAACCACAGATGCCTGTGTGAAGTGTACAATGCAAACACACATGTGTATCTGTTGTTCCCCATGCACTCATACTGATTTGTGTCTGATGCTCCTGAGAGGGCTAACACTGCTACTGTGCAGCTCTCACACATGGAGGAGTTTAGACGCCAGTGATCTGCTGTTAGGGGACATCTACTGGCCCAAATACAAAGTCACACACCCCTTTTTTCTCCATTTCTCGCTCTCGTTCTTTTTGCTAACACATCTCGCCATCATATACAACAACTAGAGGCTTCTGATCTGTGACGGAAACTCTTCACATTACTCCTTTGCTGGTGACATGATCATTTTATGCATTTGGATCGATCAATTACTATCTGATTGGGTATGCAAATTCCAGTTTACTCTTGGCCACATAAATGTGTCTCTGAAAAATGGATATAAGTCCAAGTTTTTCTATTCTTAGGCTACAGTATATGTAAAGTGGAACTAATAACTAATGCCAGTGGAATGTCGTCTTTGCCCAATCTGGCAGTTGACTGCCTTAAAAATGCTTGTGACATCAATGCAACCTTATAACTGTTGCCATATGCTATTTTTTCAGGCAAGATTTTGGCCTTTTTATTAAATATATGGAGTCTATGGAGGATGATTGGATAGTTTTAAATGCACATGTCTGGGAAATTATCCAAAACTGTGTTAAAATGTTATTTACGGTTCACTTAGTTAGAGGATACAAGCGGTATTAAAGAAAAAAAAAAAAAAAACACCAATTGAGAAGTGCCTGCTGTGGATTAAATTGCATGTAAGTCTTCCTTTCCAAATGAATATTTGCACTGTATATAAATACATACATTTGCTCTAATGTAAATAATGTTACTTCAATTGGTCCCGTAACTTTGCAAGTGCATGTCAGCTTACTCTACTAACTCTTACATTAACCATAACCTAACAGTTTACTAATACTCTATGAGAGTTAGTTGACATGTAGTTGCATATAGTTACTTATAATTAGTAGAACGTCTAAAGTGGACTATGTGTAACCCGTCATTGATTCAGTGTTAATACATACTATTACATACAATTCAAGTTACTAGTAAAAAAAAAAAAAAAAAGTACACAAGCTGTCACTGGAGCTGTACCCTTTCAAAACGTACAATATGTACCGTTTAGTCACTAATATGGACCTGTCACTCCCATTTTTGAACACAGACATAAAAATGCACTATCCAGACTTAAATTTTTATAATTTATGAATGAAAACATTTTGTAATATGATTTTAAAATGCCTTTCAAAGGATGAATTTTGAGATTTTAAGTTTTGAACTGATATATAATTTCTTATGATATCTAAAGCATTAAAGGGAAAAAGGAAACGAAGAACGTCTTTTGTAACAAAGGTCAGAACTCATGTTATGATGTAGATTTTTTAAGTTGCACTCTTGACATACAATAATCTATTACTTTTCTGACATAATTTGTAACACAAAAATATGGTAAAATATCTATTTAGGAATCTTAGACCTTTCCAACGATGTATAGTTTGTCATGATTAGATTAGGATTTATTTGTAATATGGTGAAAACGTAGGCGTCCCACAGAGTGGACGGTGACAAGGGTTAAGGGGTAAATAAGGTACAAAGGTGTACTTTTTGTAAAAGTGACAACTTTTGTATATTTTTGACTGACAGTGTAGCGTCAATAGTAGTTCTGTACACATACATTGTCAAACTTTATTTCTGTTTACTATCAGTTAAAATGGCTTTTAAGGATTAGTTCACTTCTAGAACAAAAATGTACAGATAATGTACTCACCCCATTGTCATCGATGTTCATGCCTTTCTTTCTTCAGTCATAAAAAAATTATGTTTTTTGAAGAAAACATTTCAGGAATTATCTCCATATAGTGGACTTAAATGGTGCCCATGAGTTTGAATGTCCAAAATGCAGCTTAAATGCAGCTTCAAGCGGCTCTAAACGATCCCAGCCAAGGAAGAAGGGTCTTATCTAGCGAAACGATTGGTCAATTTCTAAAAAAATATATATTATATACTTTTTAACCTCAAATGCTCATCTTGTCTAGCTCTGTGATGTGCATGTGCAGGTCAACACAGTTAGATTATGTCAAAAAACTCCTACTCTCATTTTTTCCTCCAACTTTAAAATCGTACTACATCGGTGCAGAAGTACCAACCCAGTGTTTACAAGGTGAACATGCAAAGAAGGTCAAATGCTCTTTTTCAAAAAAGATAAAACAGCGATGTAGGATGATTTTGAATTTGAGAAGAAAATAAGATGGGAGTTTTTCGACATACCCTAACTGTGTTGACAGATTACATGCGCATTACAGAGCTAGACAAGACAAGAATTTGAGGTTAAAAAGTATACAATCTTCATTTTTTTCTTAGATATTGACCGATTGTTTTGCTAGACAAGACCCTTATTCCTTGGCTGGGATCGTTTAGAGCCCTTTGAAGCTGCATTTAAACTGCATTTTGGAAGTTCAAACTTGCGGGCATATGGAGATAATTCCTGAAATGTTTTCCTCAAAAAACATAATTTCTTTACGACTGAAGAAAGAAAGGCATGAACATCTTGGATGACAATGGGATGAGTACATTATCTGTACATTTTTGTTCTGGAAGTGAACTACTCTTTTAAGTGAGGCTTTCTCTTTTTTTTTTAAAGTTGACCATGAGAAGCATTTGTTTCTATCCTGATGTTCAGTCTCCAGATTATCCAAAATGAATGCATACCTCATTATGAGCTAATTTTACTGCTGGAAACATTTTACAACACACGCCTCCAGATCATTCCTACAGAATGTTCTGTAAAGCTTGCAACAGTAACCAAGAGTGGCAGCACTTAGTGAACAATCAAGTTTTACACTTGTTCCATCTATTCATGACTGCTATAGTACTATTCAAAGATTTGGGGTCAATACGGTACATTTTAGTAAGTAAGTAAGTATGTATTTACTTATTTGTTTGTTCTTCTGTCACATTAAATAGATCAAATATGACAGCATAGAAAAAAAATCGAATCAATGCAGTTCTTTTTTGCAAATAATCCTGAAAATATTGTCAACGTTGACAATATTAAAGAGATAGTTCACCCAAAAAGGAAAATTCTGTCATTAATTACTTATCCTCTTGGCGTTCCAAACCTGCAAGACCTTTGTTCATCTCATATTTTTGATGAAATCCAAGAGCTTTCTGACCCTGCATAGACAGCAACACAACTACCACGTTCAATGTCCAGAAAGGTATTAAGGACATCATTAAAATAGTCCATGTGCCATCAGTGGTTCAACCTTAATTTTATGAAGCTACAAGAATACTTTTTGTGTGCAACAAAAACAAAAATAACGACTTTATTCAACAATTTCCTTTTTTCTGTGTTAGTCTTCGACACACATTCACAAGAGTAACACAATGTATGCGTGTGGTGTTGCTGATGCAGGAGCCGGCGTCATAGACTGACACAGAAGAGAAGAAATTGTTGAATAAAGTCTTTAATATTTGTTTTCTTTGCACACAAACTGTATTCTCATAGCTTCATAAAATTATGGTTGAACCACTGATGTCACATGGACTATTTTAATGACATCCTTACCACCTTTCTGAGCCTTAAACGTTACAGTTGCATTGCTGTCTGTGCAGGGTCAGAAAGTGACCGGATTTCATCAAAAATATCTTAATTTGTGTTCCAAAGATGAACAAAGGTCTTACAGGTTTGGAACGACATGAGGTTGAGCTATCCCTTTAAGATAGAAAACAGTTATTACATATTATAATAACATTTCACAATATTTAATCAAATAAATGCAGCCTTGAGCATTAGAGACTTTTTGTTTTAAAACATTACAAATATATATTTTACAGACCCAAACTTGAACAACCTGCACTTGAACTTGGCCACATCTTGTATGCCTTGTGATTGTCACTGGAGGCATTACATTGGACCCTTTCATGATCAGATCGCTATCTTCTCAGTAAAAACCTACAAAGTGACCAGGTGCGCATAGGTCAACATATACATATATGACTGTATAAACATGTTAAACAAAGCGAATCCCAGCTCATTTCCCCCATCCCATATTCCCTCTCAGGCCCGATTCACTCCCTCGTTCTCCATATTCCTTCTTCCCCTTCAGTCTGTGTGAAGGACAGGATTGATTAGCATGCCGCATATTCATTTGCATACTTTTGCACACAGATCACTCCGAATGAACGGCAGCGTTGTTTTCTCGGTTTTTCGCTCTCCAAAGGTGGGGGAGGAGAGGGTGGAGGGCGGAGAGAGGTGCTGGTGGTAGAGGTGGAGGGGGGCTCGTCTTTTCAAGGAACACCCCCAGAATTAATGTTCCACACCTGTGCACAGTGCGGCAGTCTTTATCAACCATCACAGGTGCGCCACATTAATTGTGGGAGAGACCATTTTGCTTTCCACAGGGGTGTCCCATTTGGCAGTCAGCATGTGCTCCCAAACCTGAGATAGTTAATGTGCTTTACAGAGTGTTCATTTTCATCTGATATCAATTTTTCTTTTCTCTTCTCTCCCAGGACTGCACATAGTGCACAATGCATAATATATAAATAGCCTCCCTATTTCAAAGTAGTGATTAGTGTAATGCTTGTTTGGCATATTTTCCAGTGCTTGTGTGTGTGTGCGTGTGTGCTGTCATATTATGAAGTTTTAGTACTTCTAGTAATGTGATCTCGAAAGTTTCCACAACCACAGACCATCTCTCTCTCTCCCTGTAAGCGTCTACATGCGTACATACGGGGGCGTGCGTAGTTGTGCAACGAGTCTCCTGATGCTTCCTGTAAGAGCGTGGAGCACTGCACACCTGCAGGCCTAAAGGCCAAACGCAGCAGACTGCCCCCCGGTGACAAAGATTACCGCAACCTCAGAGTCAGACCTCCAACATCCGTCCCGAGACTTCCTCTCCTCCGCACAATATCGTGCGTCGCACAACCGCAGGACAATGCCCGCAGAAATAATAATAATCAAAAAAAGACAAATCGCAGCCGTTGAGCACAGCGATTCAAGATTCCCTGAAGATTTAGGAGATTTTGTTCTTTGTGTTTTTTTTGGGTTGTCCAATAATGAGCAGTAAAAGGTCAGTGGACCATTGCTGCTCATTCACTCGTGGCTTATTCTTCCTCCTTATGCGTGATTACCCGCCAAATGGTTAAAGGTAAAAAGAGTAAAAACAATGGGCTCATGTCACACTCCTCAAACACAGAGACCTGAGCCTTATTTATGGCGTATTGTATTAATGACACAGGCTGACTGAATAAATGTTTGCTTTTTTGAAATAAATCCAGAGTTGTGTCTGGGGAGAAGCAGAAAAACAACACGATATTCTTCCCTCCCTCCCTCCATCAGCCATTTTGAACTCGGCAATTGACCTTCTGTGGCATCATTTACAATGACTCATATCAAAGCCCCAAAATGTTAAAGCTATAGCGTCGACACAGATGTAGACGCACACACACACACACTAGTGGGATAATAGCTTTAACTACGCTAAATTGTCTCCTTCATTTGGATGGCTATGGCGACCTACAGTCTCCTCGGCTCACCCTTTGACAAAGGGGGTCATCGCTATGCAGGGGAAAATGAAACCCACTAGATATTGTTTGATTGGATTTGCCTTTCGCAGGTTTTGAGATCATTACAGAAATTCATTTGAAGTGTGGCAGAAAATGAAACTCGCCTGTTTAATTATTTTTTTTTTCAACCAGCGTTCTCGATGACGTTTTTTAAATCGGTTGAAATATTAAAGAGCCAACACTATCCTTAAAACGCATCTTCGATGGGCTCACATACCCCCCGTTGTCTGAGGGAATGAAACATATTTAATGACTCCGCCATCCTGCTCTTAAAGTTATATTTTTTCCCTCTCCACCCCCTCCACCCTCCCGTTCACTTTCGCAGTCTATCTTTCTCTCACTCTCGGAGAGAGATAGAGCGACACGGAGAGAGAGAGACTTCCAAACCAAATGTGCTCATTCCAACATTTCAATAAATTGAGAGGAAAAGCATTAAAGTTAATCAGACCAACCACATTGTGGTTAAGACACGTTGGCTGGATTATGGATTACTATTAGCTGGATGAAAACCGATTCTTTCATTTAAATTCTGGGTTCCTCATCCCGCTAAAATTAAAAAGGAACTAATACTTCTTGGAAAGAGTTCTTTATTCTTCTTGCAAGCCCTTACTTCCTTTTTAATCTGACATGGAGACAGACTATATATATGAAGAACACCCAGCGAGAGGCACGCGTGTAAAAGATGACCTTTAATAAAGATTACAAGGGCAGCCGCCACAAAACACTGCTAGCCTTCAATAGGTTCACGTTTGTTATATCTAAAGAAAATAAAGCTGCACAACACTTGTAAAAGATACGAGTCGCTGCTGTATTACACACGCATCCTTCTCATTCTGCCTGCAATAAACATCTGCTAACCATTACTCTGTCATTAATCCTGACTTTACTTTGCATATTATTGTGCTTGGTAATAACAACAACAACAGCAGCATTATTTAATAATGTTAACAATTATTAATAATTGCTAAAAGGCAGTGCTACTCTGTGCTAAAACTTCTTCTAGATGTCCAGCCAAGAACATCAAGAACTTACGAAGAACATAAAGAGCTCGTAAAACAATGCTGGTACAAAAACTAAGCAAACAGTGCATGAAACCTGGGACATGCAAACATTAACTAAAAGATAAGTGAAGCAGAAATAGAAAAATTCAGACCAATAATTATTATCATGTTATAGCTAATAACCAATGAATGGCCCATGTCTACATTCTATAATATTTTGTCTATATGAATTACAAATGAAACACTAAAGAGAAATACAATTATTTTAAATACTTTGAATTGAGGCATCAAAACAGAATGTACAGCATGAAAAAGAAATATGTGATTTCATGTTTTCCTTTGTCTTTGGAGTGTTACAAGCTGTTCATGCATACATAAAATCTGTAAAGTTGCAAAGATTAAAGTCTCAAACTCAAAAAGATATTCTTTATAAAAGTCAAAACTCAGTCACACCTTTTTAAAACAGTTCATTCAAACACGCCCCCACAAATGTACATCACTGTGTGGGAAGATTTGCATAACACCATCCAAATGTATATGCAAAGAAAGAAGGTGTAGCTTTTATTCTCACTATAGTATTGTTGCAGTCGCTGCCATGTTGTGGAGACGCTGTGTTTCTTTGCGAAAGTAAAACTTTTGTTTGTCCTTCCAAATGCATACACAACTAGAAATCAGAGGATAATATATATTTACAACTATATTTATAACACTGTTCCAGAACAGTACAATGCAAATACTGGACTTTTACGGAGGACTGTTTCCTGAACCTGAGAGAGTAGCCTACAATGCTGGCTGTGCACAAAGGCTGTTTCTCTGAAGTGGGGCAATTCCAACTTTGCAAGGACAGTCTGGCGCTTCTGACTCACAGCCTGTAAGTACATTTTCATATTTAAAGAATTTACTACTGACTATTCAAACGTGAGTTTTGAGCAGTGTAGAGTTGTGTTTGTTGTTTCTCGTTTCCACAAATGCAGACATGGTTTTATGTTTATGTGGCGCGACGCTACATGACACATAAAAAGTATTAGTCATTATAATCAGTAATTATGTCCCCTCTGTATGCAACAAATGCCTTATTCATGGGTTTTATTGTTTTTGTCTCTTTGCGCCGGCACACGTCATCACAACATGGTAAGGGGCGTAACAACATTTCCGTCACACGTTTGAGGTATTCGGCCAGTCACAATACACTGGATAGCTGGCTAATCAGAGCACACTCTCCAGAACGATGAGCTTTGTTAAAATCGACGCGTTTCAGAAAAGCGGAGCAGAGAGGAGCAACAATGTGCAGTATGTGGAAAATAATGTGTTTTTTGAACCTTAAACTGCGTAAACACTTTGCATTATACCAAATACACAAAATAATGTTTTTTTAACAACATCATATTAACCCCTTTCAAAGTGCTAAATAAAAAATAACTTTAAGTGAGTGTTTGATTGTAAAAATATCAACTGACCAATATCAACTAATATATATCCAATACTGACAAATAATGGAAACACATACAGGTACCAAAAAAAAAAAAAAAAAAAGTCATAAGTTAATAACCAATGTGGTAGTGATAAAAAATTATCGGGATTTTAATGGTGAAAGACTGACAAAATGCTAAAGTAAAAACCTAATAATTGGTTAACAGTAAGTTCCCCTAGTATATACAGTGAAAAACATTAGATGTAATTTTATGGTTATACAGTGTTTTTGGAAGTGAAAAAGAATGTATAATTTACAGTAAAAAAATGTAAACTGACATTCCCAGAATTCCCAGCATCACATTTCACATCTATTTCTATGAAGTGGGGCAATTCCAACTTTGCAAGGACAGTCTGGCGCTTCTGACTCACAGCCTGTAAGTACATTTTCATATTTAAAGAATTTACTACTGACTATTCAAACGTGAGTTTTGAGCAGTGTAGAGTTGTGTTTGTTGTTTCTCGTTTCCACAAATGCAGACATGGTTTTATGTTTATGTGGCGCGACGCTACATGACACATAAAAAGTATTAGTCATTATAATCAGTAATTATGTCCCCTCTGTATGCAACAAATGCCTTATTCATGGGTTTTATTGTTTTTGTCTCTTTGCACCGGCACACGTCATCACAACATGGTAAGGGGCGTAACAACATTTCCGTCACACGTTTGAGGTATTCGGCCAGTCACAATACACTGGATAGCTGGCTAATCAGAGCACACTCTCCAGAACGATGAGCTTTGTTAAAATCGACGCGTTTCAGAAAAGCGGAGCAGAGAGGAGCAACAATGTGCAGTATGTGGAAAATAATGTGTTTTTTGAACCTTAGACCGCGTAAACACTTTGCATTATACCAAATACACAAAATAATGTTTTTTTAACAACATCATATTAACCCCTTTCAAAGTGCTAAATAAAAAATAACTTTAAGTGAGTGTTTGATTGTAAAAATATCAACTGACCAATATCAACTAATATATATCCAATACTGACAAATACTGGAAACACATACAGGTACCAAAAAAAAAAAAAAAAAAAAGTCATAAGTTAATAACCAATGTGGTAGTGATAAAAAATTATCGGGATTTTAATGGTGAAAGACTGACAAAATGCTAAAGTAAAAACCTAATAATTGGTTAACAGTAAGTTCCCCTAGTATATACAGTGAAAAACTTTTGGACATTAGATGTAATTTTATGGTTATACAGTGTTTTTGGAAGTGAAAAAGAATGTATAATTTACAGTAAAAAATGTAAACTGACATTCCCAGAATTCCCAGCATCACATTTCACATCTATTTCTATGAAGTGGGGCAATTCCAACTTTGCAAGGACAGTCTGGCGCTTCTGACTCACAGCCTGTAAGTACATTTTCATATTTAAAGAATTTACTACTGACTATTCAAACGTGAGTTTTGAGCAGTGTAGAGTTGTGTTTGTTGTTTCTCGTTTCCACAAATGCAGACATGGTTTTATGTTTATGTGGCGCGACGCTACATGACACATAAAAAGTATTAGTCATTATAATCAGTAATTATGTCCCCTCTGTATGCAACAAATGCCTTATTCATGGGTTTTATTGTTTTTGTCTCTTTGCACCGGCACACGTCATCACAACATGGTAAGGGGCGTAACAACATTTCCGTCACACGTTTGAGGTATTCGGCCAGTCACAATACACTGGATAGCTGGCTAATCAGAGCACACTCTCCAGAACGATGAGCTTTGTTAAAATCGACGCGTTTCAGAAAAGCGGAGCAGAGAGGAGCAACAATGTGCAGTATGTGGAAAATAATGTGTTTTTTGAACCTTAAACTGCGTAAACACTTTGCATTATACCAAATACACAAAATAATGTTTTTTTAACAACATCATATTAACCCCTTTCAAAGTGCTAAATAAAAAATAACTTTAAGTGAGTGTTTGATTGTAAAAATATCAACTGACCAATATCAACTAATATATATCCAATACTGACAAATACTGGAAACACATACAGGTACCAAAAAAAAAAAAAAAAAAAGTCATAAGTTAATAACCAATGTGGTAGTGATAAAAAATTATCGGGATTTTAATGGTGAAAGACTGACAAAATGCTAAAGTAAAAACCTAATAATTGGTTAACAGTAAGTTCCCCTAGTATATACAGTGAAAAACATTAGATGTAATTTTATGGTTATACAGTGTTTTTGGAAGTGAAAAAGAATGTATAATTTACAGTAAAAAAATGTAAACTGACATTCCCAGAATTCCCAGCATCACATTTCACATTTGATGTTTTTTTTGTTTGTTTATTTGTTTGTTTGTTTTTAAATAACTGTTTTTTTTTTCTTAGTATTTATGTTCTTTAGGGTCATCAAATGTTATTAAATAAATGTTTATTTTCATTATGTTAGTGTTGTATGTTGCCATGATTATGTTTAGTATTTGTGTGAATGACACAATGCACCTTCTATATATGTTAGTACTTTCCTTCTCAGCTTGTGGAAAAGCTGCTTGTGATGAGCTTTGGTTGATCATGTGACTTTCTCATGATCACCTGTTGTCAGTATATTATAATGGCACAAAACAATTTCAGTACTTCAATAGGTTGATGTATTAACATCAACATCAGTTAACATCAGTTAATAAAATACTTAATTTTTGAATGTACATGTAGGTTAAATTCGTAAAACCTAAAATGTTGCTACCGGTATATTTTACGGTAAAATTCGGGCAAACACAGCTGCCAGTTTCTTACCTTAAATTTAAAAGAATTTTTTATAGTGTACCGTGCATCCCCAAACTAAATGTTTATGAAATATCACCTAGATCCCCGAGAGCAGCTCTGTTCCAAAATCTAATGAGCTGCCTTGCTGCATTATAACCACCTCATGGAACCGATTTGGAATGTTCTATATAAGAAACAACACAAATACTCTGTGTGCCACACAAAGTGTGCCCTTCACAGGAGACATTTGTAAACATTTTCCTCTTTCCTTTTTTCCCTTATATGTGATGATCTATCATGTAATACAAAAACAATGATCAAAACAAGATATCTGAAGAGGCAGCCTAATTAAACATCAGTTGTTATAGCACATATGATGTTATAAAATCTTTGCCTTTGCAGGCAGCTCACCAGGTTTGGGAACACCAGGTTTGGCATTTCTGTTCTGTCATGTCTAGCTGAAACTAAGCAGTCTAGATCACTTAAAAGGCTGACAGATGTGTTTTGACATGCAAGAGAGGTTTATTTCAAAGAAATAGTAAACACATGGAACTTTGTTCAGCTTGAGCCGAAACATGACATTTACGGCCTGAATTGGTATGTTAAAGTCCTGCAAGTTAGTCTGAATCTTTGTATGTGTCTATATGTGTATGTGTGTGTGTGTGTGTGTGTGTGTGTGTAAGACAGTGTTTTAGAATTTTATGCTGCTTCAGAGAAGCTGTGTGTGTGTGTGTGTGTGTGTGTGGCTGCTGCTGTCAGCACTGGATGGTGTATGTCAGCCTTGACTAGACTCTGGCTCCAGTATATCACAGGCAGCAGGCAGCTCACTGCAGATACAGCCAAACCGTTTCATTGTCAATAAACCTGTGTCTCCATTAGAGCCACAACCTCTTAGTCCAAACCCACCTACATAGACATCAAAGTCAACAACCATTTTAACATTTTAACATTTTAACCTGAAATCGAAAAGAAAAAAAAAAATCTATACATTTTGAATAAAGCAACTCCAGTAAAAAAGTAGATTTAGATTTAAGTACTAAGTCTATTAACATATTTACTGACATATCGTTTGAAACTTACATATATAAAAACTGTAATTAAACCTTATTTGGATGACTACTTGTGCACAATGCACATTCCGTAATATTAAGCTTAAAATATGTTTTAATGTCACTATTAATGAGGATTGTAAAATATTGCAAAATATTTAAAGTGTACCCAAAGTATACTTGCAATAGTTCCACTTTAGCACAACCAAATATACTTGAGTATATCTTTCGCTGGACTTCAGCACTATTTCCGCACAATTAAAGTGCGTTAAAGTACATTAAAGTACAAAATTAGTTGTTGGGCTTTAGCAGACTTTCAATATACCAGTTTAGTGTACTAAAAATACAATTGCAGGATATTTTTAAGTACATAATATGTAAATGTATTTGAAATACATTTTAGTCTATTTATTTTTCACTAGGGAATAAAAGACTTCTATTAAGACTTTTTTACATTGTGCACTCATTTTACCACTTACGTTATTATTACCGTAAAGCAAAAGATTCTTGTTCGCACAAACTGCAACAATTTTTTTTTTTACATTTTTTGTTCTCTTAGTTTACTAATAAAATGAAAAAAGAATCTTTCATGAATACAATGAAAATTAACTAGTTAAAATATTTTTTTAAAAGTGTGAAAAACAACACAGGTGCATTACAAATAAATGCAATTTAAAAAAAAAATGTAGAAAAATAGGTGCAATTGTCCTGTTTTTTTTGTTTTGTTTTTTTTTTTTTTAATGAACTAAGCATTCCAATAATTAACCAACATATGCAAGAAATTTACTAAAATGTAATCTATAATTTTATTATTATTATTATTATTATTAATATTGATTTATTTATTTTTGTTTGTTTTAATTTACATGCTTATGCAATTATGTAACTGCAACAAAATATACAGATTTCAGGATATTTGTGTGATTCTGTGTCACTAGTGATACCCAACTGTTGTGCAAAATATTGTTTTCAAAAAGGTTTCCCAACATGTCTGCCAAATGTTGATATGTCAGGCTACTCGAGCTGTGAAAGCACTACACTGTTTACACTTTTCAGGAAATCAACCTACCAATGTCATTGAAAAAAGACCCTTTAAACCTCACACAACGCCGTTGATGATGTTACAGGTGAGGGGGACGAGCTTCATGGGGCATCTAACATGCTCTTTCTTTTTCTGGGCAAGGTCAGCCCTCTGTAATGTGCTCACCTCCACGCCTTACTCATTACCCTCAATAGCAGTTGATGGATCTGCTGAAGTAGAAAAAAAGGGGGGGAGAGAGAGAAGCATCACTAACATTTATCTCCACTTGCTCCCACCCCAGCTTAAATCAAACCATCAGCCTGTCCCAGAACACTTAGCGCTGAGGCACATATCACCGGTTCCTGCCGCACCTTGGCTTCCTCTGTTAGCAGCCTAATCTGTCCAGCAGGACTGTATTGAATGTTGTATCAAGATCCCCAGGACATATATCACAGCGTGCACAAACACACTTTGGAGTGGGCATATACAATATTTAGACATTTCACCTTGCTGGCATTCTTGAACACCCCAACACACACATGCGCACACACACACACACTTTCCAAGGTATACAGTAAATTATTCAAGTGGCACAGCATTTGATTCAGCAGACCTCCCGTGCACTGAGGCGAACCCTGAGCACCACGTAGAAATATATATATACACAAACCACCCCCACCCCCTCGCTTTTTTAGACATTTCATTATGTTATATGACTTTAGGCCCAGTGGCTGGAAAATGACAATTATTTTGCTCCAGCAGCTTGCTATTAAGAGACTCGCAGAATACGTCGAGTGGCGTGTGAAGGAGCCGCAGTGGTGCACACGGCGAGAATTGCTCACAGAAACACACACGGGGTCTCTATCTGTCACACACACACACACACATAAATGCAGAGCGATGCAACAAGCATGCTGGACTATGGCCGGGGCACGTGACGGATGGTCCTTTGGAGAGAGTTCAGAAAAATATCAGTCAGAGTAAACTAATGCCTTTTAAATGCACCCAGCTACCTTTAGCAGGCCAGCTTAGTGAATTAAAGGAATATCTAATGACAGTTTGTTTGGCCCTCTCATAAATTCCACATAAATATATATGAGGAAGAGAGAAACATACAACAGGCTAATAGAAACGAATGAACTAGTCAACCATAAATTTGCTATGCGAGATACGCTTTTTCTGATTGGAAAGGGCATCCGCTATCTGCAATATTGATAATACTTTTCAAATTTCATCTGCTTTTGTTTGCATTCTGGGCTGTCTGTTTAAACACACTGGGAATTATAATGAAGCCAAACATTATCTCTCAGTTGTTCAAGGCTGAACATATAACTTTATCATAGAAATGATTCCCAGTCTTTGGCTGGGCTGTATCTTTTCCATTAA
The DNA here is from genome assembly GCA_036247105.1 of Cirrhinus mrigala. Taxonomy (NCBI): domain Eukaryota; kingdom Metazoa; phylum Chordata; class Actinopteri; order Cypriniformes; family Cyprinidae; genus Cirrhinus; species Cirrhinus mrigala. The sequence goes on from CM070013.1 coordinate 25,301,870, forward strand.
AGCCTGGCTATCAGCCGGTGACAGTGAAGCAGCCAGTCGGCACTGGCTTGTCCACATGTGCCGGCCAAGTGGAGTGAAGGTTTTCGCTTTTGTTTCACTCTGCTATTTCATGTATGCCTATGTGTGTTAGTCTGTGAAAGCAAGAGATAAAAAAAACAGAGTATGGAATTGAACAGGAGGGGAGGAGTAGTGTAGTTATGGACCATCAATACTATCAATCTTTGGGAAATTATGCACCATGCCAGTAGAGTCAGAACCTCAGAGTGCATACAGCACAAGATGACCACTAGGGCCCTCAAGGGGTTTTGGTGCATGCCTGCACAGTTTAGCTTTTGGGAAATTGTAAAATCTTAAGCTGGAATAACAACAGTATATACAATGTATAGTGGACTATTATTTTTAGGAGGCTAAATTGTTTATTTTTCAGTTTTAGCATGAATTCAGCTTGAATTCAGCTTCTGTAAAGATACACTCATACGCCTCTTTCGATTAAATATAGCCAAATTCCGTCAAAATCCCACAAAAATCTTTTTCCATGACTTGTCGCGAGAGGAAAAAATTATGTTTTAGTCGCATAACATCAGTTAATGAAAGCTCTATCATTTCACAATACCTTTTTAGCGTTATTTATAAAATATTGCCAAAGTTGTGTGCAAATCTGTAATGGAAACGCGCCTAGTGAAACTCCTTTGAAAGAACAGATTAAGGGGTCGGGGGTCATTGACAGGGTCCAAAGTAAAACTTTGTCAGGGGCCCCTGTCAGCGCAATCATAAAAAAAACCCAAAATCACACAAATGACAGAGACAGCAGCAGGTTTATTAGGTTGCTTTCACTTTAAGACAAAATGCACATGTATAATATGTTGACATTATACTGACAAGCATTTGAATATTTGATTACTTTCCCAACAGTATGTTCAGTTAAAGGATTAATTCACCCAAAAATGAAAATTACCCCATGATTTACTCACCCTCAAGCCTTCGTAGGTGTATTGTGACTTTCTTCTTTCAGACAAAAACAATCAGTTACATTAAAAAAGTCCTAGGTCATAGCATAATCTCCAGTGAGAATATGGTAGTCTCTTGAGAATCAATATTTGTTTACACCAAAGGAAATCCAATCTCCTCTTGGCTCATATCAAAATCCTCTGACATTTAAACTATCCCTTTAAGACGTAACTGACTGCATTTAAGTGAAAACTTTCAAGAGCGACATTTCACAACTTCCCAACTTTGCATAAATGGGAGGACGATTTACATCATAGATGAGTCAGTGCTAGTTGCTGAAAGTTACAGCTAGTCTTCATATATGAGCTGACATATTTCACAGAAAATCACCTAGTGTATGATGGACATAGAGTCAGAATTTTTAGCTTTAAACTATAATTCTGTCCAGTTGGAGGATATCAATCATTTGATATTTTGAGACAATTTTAGTTGACCTTAGAAGACCTTAGTTTGATAGTCCACTTTGATAGTCCAGTAATATTAACTTTGCAACTATATGTCAACTACCATTAGAGACATTGGAGTATTAGTAGACTGTCTATTATCTGCTAATACTTTATTTGGATGGTACTTTTACTGAATAAAAGTAACTTATTCTACTAACAGTTAACTGACATGTAGCTGCGAAGTTACTCATAGTTAGTAGAATATCCAAAGTTGACTATCAAAATAATGTGACTGTGTTCATAAAAACCTGAAAATCTGGTAGTGTGTGATTCTCAGGTTCTGTAGCGTATCAGTTTATTATTTATTTATTTTTTTTCCCTTTGTAACCATTTACAAAGTCATTAAGTGTATGATGCCTAGTGTCTTAAAATCTTTTCAGATTTTAAAAGTTGCATAGTGTATTCTGCTTCTGGCTTCATCGTCCTTAAGCCAATGGATTGTCTAAGACATTAACTGTCATCACAATGAACAGAAATACTCGACTCACTAGTCTGCTTTTAAAGCCTAGTTATGTTTATAATGTTGCAAACTATTCTAACTCAAACTTTTCACTTATAGATTTCAAATGAAGACTGAAAAAGCTGTCGGATCCTTAGTGGTTGTAAAGTTGAAGTCATGCAACTGTGGTGCAGTTTATAGCCTAACATTTGCTTTTTGCAAATGATTGTATTTGGGCTTCAAAATTCATAGATTATCTTGAGAAAGATGTGTTGGTCACAGAGCTATTTTCAGCTATAATCCAAAAGCCAACGGACAACTTTTGTTGGATTTTGGTCAAGGGAACCAGGGTGATACTAACTTCTGGGTTGGCCTACAAAATTGCATCATCCCCGCAGCACTACATAAATTCTTAATTTAATGTATCACATATTAATGTATTATATATAAATATATAATACATAATTATATATCATTATTTATATATATGAAAAGGTTTTACTCAAAAATGGCTTAAAAATACACACAGCCAAAAACTAGCACTAAAGCTCATACTTAGCATGACATCTGAGGGTTTTTTTCCCCCAATGACATTGGTAAAACTAGCCCACTCGTTCTTAAAAGCAAACTAATTTCATCATACGTGACCACATTCGCTCACTCCAAGCTCTTTCCTACTGTTCCGTCGCTATGAAGTGCAGACAGAGACCTTTCAGCTCACTCTTCATCCTCCTAGTGAGAAATGAGTGGTTTCGCCTTCACTCCAAACAAATCAAAAGCAGAGCTTTCCTACAGACATACAGCTGTTCTGGCAGTTACAGAATGAGAGAAAGAGAGAAAAAGAAATGAAATGCCCACCATGGACACAGACACATCACCGTGGGCCTGTTAGATCAGTCTCCGCCACAAGCCCCCTGGAGATTGGGTTATCGGACACTGTCAGTGCCTAAGTGGATGCTGCGCAGCCCTGGGCGGTAGAAGACACTCAGCCTGTATGCGCGGCTTTTAAGGGAGCAGGAGAACCGTCCGTGCCTCGGCGGCTGGGGAAGTTGGAACAGCGAGCTTATAGCGAGCAGAAATCAATGCGCTGATATTGTGCCGAATGGCACGTTATGCATATGCACAGTGCCAGTAGTATTATGAGGGCTCTTCACAGCCCGAGTGGCATCGGCACCCAGCTTCCTCTTGTATGATGACAGTTATTCAGGTAACGCTGAACGAAAGGTAACCCCCTTCAGCTGTACGTAGTAAATGCATCCCAATAAGTGCCTCAAAGTGATGCAACATTAAGAAAGTTCGAAAAGAACCGCAGATGGGAGGGTCTTAAGCAACTCTATCCATTGAACTGATTGATTACAGCATTTAATGCATGTAAAACCCTTTATGAAAGCAAACAGAAAGTAAGTGATTACATTAGGCTGTTGACATGCTGCAGTCACGCACCAAGTAAATGGCACAAACAAAACAAGTGTGATTGCGAAGGCTCTGTAGACTTTAGCCCTTCCTCGCAATCTTCCAAAATGTACCGATAGGCCGATATTGCAGACATTCGGAAGCAGGCTTTGTTGAGGTTAAGGGTAAACACATGTGGCTCAAACTTTGGATATGTTTCAGTGCCGTCTTTTGATTCCAGCATCTTTATCCCAATCCTGGCAAACAGGAAGGAGTCTGTGTCCAGAAGAAGACAGCCAGGACTCTTTGTGTTTACCCATGACTCTCACAAGAGTCCTTCTGCTACCATCATCATCTCAAACAGCTGGGGCTTCATATAATACACCATAATACTAGTCTGCGTGTGTGCGTCTGTGCTCACGCATATTCAAAGTAGATTTGAAGGGTAAATTGCTTAATGATTTCTGGGAAAACTATAAATTGGGGTACCAAATAAGCACCATTACTACAATTTGATTACCATGCAATTGAATTAGAGGGTAATCACCATTTCTATATATCATTATATTGAAACGCAATACAGGATTAGTTTATGCTGTTGGCTATGGGGAGAAGATATGACCATCTAAATAAAAGGTGGAAGTGTAAATCTACAGCTTTTAGCTACCCATTAAAGAGCCAAACATATCCTTGTTTTTCCTGAAAACTGTGACACAAGGGAGAGAGGCTGAGAAGCTCATTTTGAGGGCAGCATTGAGTATTAAAACAATGCTTCATCAGACAAACACTGAATCTCTGTGATTGGTGCTTGCACCTGTGCAAGTGTCATCCAGGGTCCCCATCGTGTAGAAGAGCATTTTCATGGATCCAAAGCAAGCTCATATACAGTATCCTGTCAGAGTGGAAAAAAGTAAAAATCAGCTTGTCGCTGAGGCAGTTTTCTAGCCACTGTACCTTTTTAGCATTAGTCTGAAACATATTTGCACCTTTCAGAAGCAACAAATGCAATTCAAAATTTGGCCTCATCTATATATTAATCAACAAAATGAGGTCATTTTTTTGTATTATTATAAAATACTACTGAAAAAATGTATGTGTATCATCAGCTATACTTGGTCATATGAACAATCAGACTACAAATGATTAGTCAGTTGCGTTTGATTCACTAAAAAGAACTGTCTCATAAAAGTAATTCGGTTAGGAATCGAACTACAGTGGGAGCTCTGAAAAAATAAGGCACACCTACTGTACCCTTCAAAATCAGTCTGAAAAATGGTTGCACCTTATGTACCCCTAAATTAGTACTTTTATAGGTAAATAACACTACCTCTACTAGTAATACCAACAAACAAATTAATATAAAGTAGTGGTAGTAGTAGTAGTGTAATAAGAAAAAAAAAAAAAAAAAAATTGAAATGACGACATTACTAACAATAGTAAAATAAATAAATACTACTACTACTAGTTTTGTACTTCTAGTTTAGTAGATTTGATTATGCTTTACAACCTTGTGATTTGAATCGATTCGATTCAATTTCAATTTCGATTTGATTCAATATCAATTATCTTGGATATATATCATGTACAGTACATGAAACAAAAAAAAAAAAACAAAAAAAAAAATCTCTCTCAACTAATCCTGTAAAATATACATGAAAGTCAGTTGGTACTACATTATTATAATATTGTTAAAATTATAACACTAAACTAAACTAATTATTTTTCTACTCTAATTCATTTTTTGAAATATTAACATTTAAATGGTGACTGACATAAAACCTTGATGGATTTATTCAAAGTTAAATATCGAAGAACAGTAAAAAATTACATGTTATATGGTGCGAATATTTAGCAAAATGCTCCTCTCTAAAGTTTTTTTTTTTTTTAGCTGACTAATGAGTTTATGATCATCAAATATGTTCAATTTGCAATTTCACTTGGTGCAATTTGAAGGGTAATGGAAACATAGCTACAGTTTACAAACTGTCATATCGATGTCTTTCCACGTTTGAAACACTGATTAAGTGATTACATGAGACAGTATACAGATTTCAGTAAGTTGTACTCTTTCTTTTAACAAACCTTTGGATGTTCATTAATGTTTATTTTGTGCAGTAACTGTATTGAAGAGGTAATTGTATCGTCTCTTCAACTGAGGCGCCTACAGCACTGTCACTCCACGGTTCACAATGCGCGAAATATTGGAAATACTGAAACGGGTGTTTATATGAATGTGTCTGAGGGAAACTGACTATTTTAAGAAAAGTTTACATGCCGTTTTCTTTCCATTTGCCTCTGTATAATGCATTTAAAGTATCGCTCATAAGCAAGGCGCTGCTTTGTTTACAGTGGTAACCAGGGAAACGCAATACCACTGTTATTCCATAAGCGCCACCTCCTGACAGAAACTGAGTTTGCATTATTTCAGTCTGTCTACTCTTTTTCCCTAAAGCATCTTTTCATTTATAATAAAATATTAATTTTTTGAACAAACAAATAATGTTTGAACTTTATATCTGTTAGGCTAGTAGGTTTTGCTGTGGTATCAAAATTGGAATCGAGAATTGTAGAATTTAATTGGTATGTAAAGTGTTGGTGGCATGAGTCAAAACCAATGATAACAGCAACTATTTAATTTTTTTGTGGCAGGGCCAGTGAAAATTTTGACCGGGCAAGTAAAAATGTGAACCACTGACCCAACCGGGCCAGTAGAAAAAATCCTTAGCTTTGAGGCCCTGAGGATGATCATAAAATTGAAGATATATGGGCAGAAAGTATATATATTTCTATCATTTCATATAGTAAATCAATATCACATGAAAAACTGCATTTTTTTTCTCAAAAAAAAAATAAAATTAAAAAAATCACTATGACTACATATAGACTTTTTTTTTTTTTTAAGTCAATTAAGAGACATTAAGAGCCTTTTAGACACCATATTGCCTGTTTTTGCTCTATTTCGACAGCAAAAAAATAATTCCAAACACAGCCACCATAGCACAGTTTTGGGTCTCTTAGAAACATGATGGTGCTTTTGTTCCTGAATGAATCAAACGTTTAAATGATTCGGTTCAATCACAATGACCCACTCATTAACAGTGACTTAATGACACCTACTGGCGGTTTTAATTTCTCATATTATATATATATATATATATATATATATATATATATATATATTTCAAATATGAATATAAAACATTTTGTCTTATATATCAAACTGCAGGTTAAATGCATTCATGTCCTGCATTAAACAGTGTGTAAATATATCTAAATGCCACTTCAGATGAAGCTTCTGTGTTTCCTTTGCGTTGCAAAGATTCCTTTAATTAAAAACAACTAGTTTGAGATTTATAGGCCTATCCCAGAGGTGTCAAGTTTAGTTCCTTATAGCTCCAACCCTGCTCCAACACACAAACCATGTAGTTTTCAAATAAGCCTAAATGATTAGCTGGATAAGATGTGTTTAATTAGAGTTATATATAAACTGTGCAGGGATGTGGCCCTACAGGAACTGACACCCTTGGCCTATCCCATTTTTGCCCCCCTCCAGATGTTAAAATGTAACCAAGTAATTTTTACTCCGAGTAAATTTTAAATGAGCTACTTTTTACATTTACTTGAGTAGATTTTTAGACTGGTACTTTTACTTGTACTTAAGTAAAAGTAACAAAGCACAGCCTATTGTGATTTACTGGATGGAATGTGTGCTACAATGTTCCGTTCATTAACTGATTTTAACTAACTAACTAACTGATTAACACTATTTTTGGGGTGTTGATGAAGAGATCCATTCACTGATAAGGCTATGAGGGAACATAAAAAGGTTAGGAAACAAAGAAAAAGCTGTTATACCCCTAATGTGTAGATGTGACAGTGAAGATGGATTTAAGTCTGGAAACATGTAATCGCCATATGCAGCTACCCACAAGTCAGCACCTGCAGCGTAACCGCATTATCAGACCCTGAATGGACAAAAAAGCAACAAGATTATCAGATTTAAAGATTTTTTTGTCACAAAGGACGATTAATCTTAAAAACACACCGTGGTACTGCTTCTTCATACATGTTCCCGCTCACCACCCATACTGCATTTGCTCACGCAAGAGTGACTTCGCTTTCCTTCTTCTGCAATGCCCGATGGGATATGTCAGCTATCACAGAGATTGTGACGTCCTTGACAATCGTCCAGATGTCTTTGTGCTGTGATGATGGAGGATGAAGACTTGAAGACTTGAGTCCCTCATGCTGATGGGCATCAGGCAGGCCTCTGAAGAGTCTGCGCTGTCAAGTGGTGGCTGAATGAAGAGGTGAGTGCTGGGGGCAGAGAAGCGACACGGGGCTCCATTAGTGCAAGAGCTCCAGCTCGTCAACCTAAAGCCGTCCACATTTGAATACATTTAACATATACCTTGACATATTTTACAACAATATTTCAAATAAATATGCATGTTATATAAATATAATACCTAGACGAACTACATCGAGTGAACCAATGCCTTTGAAGCGCCCTGAATCCCGCCAGCACTCTTCGTGCTGGTTTACTTAAGCACACAGGACCAATCAAGCCACTGATTACTCAAATGGGCTAATTAAGGCTCATTAGACTCTAAGTCCTGACACCTGCATGCAGTACACTCTGCATGCGGACAGGGCCACAGCTTTTCTCCCACAGTACGCAGCTCTGCTAGCTGTCAACACTGGCCCCAACAACTGTCCCAGTCATCGGTCCGCTTTTGTTCCCCGTCCTTCTCACTCTCTCATAAGGATCTCTCCAATTATGTGAGCAGACTGGGGACGTTGTGAAGTGGCCCAGTGAAACAGAATGTGCCATGCTAAACAGGCTTTATTAGAGACACAGATTTCTGATGCTAACAGCAGCGTTGGAGACAAAGCTAAAGAATAGGGACGGGAATCGTGAAGAATTCAAGATCACACATTCAAGTTTAAACAAAACAAAGAATCATACTTTGAACATAAACCTAAATAACTACGTATGAATTAAAAGAAAAATACTAGTTTCTATCACGTTTATATATGCTGTAATTAGGGCTGGGCGATATGGCCAAAAAAAAAAAAAATCACGATAAATTTCAAATCTTTATTTCTTTCAAGTTTAAAGGCAGATTTTTGCTTCTAAGTGAAAGTTATAGAAACCAGACCATTAATTGTGGTTTTAAACTATATTTATGGTCAAAACATCACAAACACGTTTTTAAACTTTTTTTTTTTTTTTTACACTTTTCCAGTCACTTATCCTTAACAAAATAAATATCTTAAAAGAAAATATAGACCATTTCAGTTTTTGCAAACAGTGATAACGTTTTTTTGTGGGCAGAGCTTATATGGTTGCAGAAAATGACGGTTTTCAAGTAGCAGTCTAAGGAGCCATGGAATAAAAGAACAAAAAAAGGTCAATTTGAGAGGACATTTTAAAATTCTGACTTTATTACTATTTGCAACACTATCCGCGCACAGCTGTAACTGTGACGTCTACTCCAAATTGGTCTATAATATAATAATATAATAATAATAAAAACTCAGTAATAACGTCAGAATTGCGTAATAAAAACTTGCAATTCTGAACTTTTTTTCCGCAAATGCAAGTTTGTATCTCGCAATTCTGAGAAAAAAAGAAAAACATCTTTTTTTTTTTTTCTCAGAATTGTGAGATAAAAACTAGCAATTGGAAGTTATGAAGTTCAGTCTTGAGGGGAAGAAAATACTTATATGTTCTCAGAATTCCGGGTTTATATTGCAATTATGAGTTATAAAGTCAGAACTGTGAGATATAAACTCGCAATTCTGGAAAAAAAAGGTCACAATTGAGAATAGCCAATTTGCAATTCTAAGAAAAAAGTCATAATTGTATATTTAAATCTCGCAATTCTGACTTAATTTCCTAGAATTGCGACTTTTTTTCTCTGAATTGCAAGTTTAAATCTCACAATTCTGACAAAACACAGCTGAGAGTTTATATCATGCAATTTTGTGAAAAAAATCAGAACTGCGAGTTTATATCTCACAATTCTGGCTTTACAACTCACAATTTGAGAAAAGAAGGCAGAATTGTGAGATAAAAAGTTGCAAGTACCTTTTTTTATTTTTTATTCAGTGGCGGAAACAGGCTTCCAACAGGCTGTTGAAATGTTCAAATACAGTATACCGTCGAACCTTTTCGAAGTTCTTTTTGCCCCCAAACGAAGAACGAAAAATGGAAAAATGGAGGAGAGCATTACAATGATTTTATTCGCATGAGTGACATCACACGAGTGATCTAAAGCGATAACACGATGAGAATATTCGCTTCACGTTTGTTGTGCTCACAGCATTATATCGAACATTTATTAAACTCTTACTATCTTTTATAGAGGAAAAGTACATCATGACAATTAGCATTATCATTTTATCGCCCATCGCTAGGTATCATAACTAAATGTTTGATCATACAGTTTATGATGTTTCTGCCATTTTTCCAACTGACACACCCTTTATGACATAACTCGTTTATCATCTAAAATTCAAAGTTTCCCACTGGTAAACAGAACTGTATTTGATCATTTATGTGCTTGGAACTTGATTATGATATTTCTGACTTCATTTAAGAGGCACAACAATGGGTGTGTCTCATTTTGAAGGTTACGCCCTCAATAGGGTCACATACGTCATTGAAAATGCCCCATTTCATAAAAGGAACCATTCATTCCAAAGAAAAAAATAAATGACAATTCCTCACAAGGAATAACAGTCAGCTTTATAATGGTTAGATTTCTGAAATGAGACATCGTCAATGACGATGACAAATGCAACCTCCATAGGGCGCATGCTTTGAAATGAGACACAGCTAGTAAGGACGTACTCTGATTAATGTGACCCTGGACCACAAAAGAAATGTCATAAGTGTACATTTCTCGAAAATTGAGATTTTTACATTATCTGAAAGCTGATATAATAATAAGCTTAAGCTAAGCTAAAATAAGCTTTCCGTCGATGTATGGTTTGTTAGGAAAGGATATTTTAAATAAATATTTGGCTGAGATTCAACTATTTGAAAATCTGGAATCCGATGGTGCAAACAAATCCAAATATTGAGAAAATCGCCTTTAAAGATGTCCAAATGAAGTTCATAGCAATGCATATTACTAATCAAAAATTAAGTTTTGATGTAGTTACTGTGGGAAATTTACAAAATATCTTCATGGAACATGATCTTTACTTACTTAAAGAAAAATCAATAAATTTGACCCATCCAATGTATTTTTGGCTATTGCTACAAATAAACCTGTGCAACATAAGACCAGGGTCACTAATTAGCGGTTTGATTTACTAAAAGAACTAACTTATAAGAATCAGTTGGAATGCACAACGCTTTTGATTCACTAATAACAACCAGCTCATATAAGTGTTTCGCTTGGAAATCAAACTACACTGCCCACTATCTTTTTCAAGCTGTATATTCAGTAGTGGTGCTGGGACTGTTTCAGTGTAGTGTTCCATCCACATCTGTGAAAGAACATACTGTATATGCAAAAATCATTTACAAAACACCATTATTTTAATTAATTGCTGCTGTTAACAGTTTCTTGCATGTGCATTCTTCTGTGTTCTCGGTTCCGGACTGTATTTGGGAACATGTCTGACCTGTTGTCACGTTGATTTATTTAACGCTTTGCCTGACTAAGTCATGTTGTACTTTACGACTTGAAGAACCTCGTCTTGGTGTTCATGCTTAATGTTTTGTGCGCCAGACATGTAGGGCAACTGAAAGAAATCTTTCACTAAATGTCAAAGGACTCTTAATGAATGTCTGCTAAAGTTTGACCTTACAACAGCAGTTCAGCCTGTAACGTGAACAAGAAGCACACACAGTTCAATTAGATTAGTTTCAAATCCACACAGCTCCTAACACAAAAACTTCATTGGAGAACTTCAGTGGCCTCTCGTCCCTGGAAAACGCTGTCCATTCCAACCTGCGTCCACTGGCATGCACACAAACACAAGCTCGATTTTCACAAAATATTTTTTCAACTGTGCAAAAACAAATAAAATACGATATCTAAACCTTCTGCAATAAGGATAAACCTCGGAAAATGTTTATGAAAAATAATCACCAGGACAACACACGCACGCCGTGTTTACACTGACGCCAGTGTCGCAGCTATCCCACATCTCCGACAAACACTGGGGAGGGGGCAGGCGGCAAAACAGGAAATATCTTTTGCATATTATTTTAAGTAACTGTTCAAATTTCATTTCAGAATGGTAATCCACAAAACAAATATGTAGAGGCATATTTTAAAAAGGGAGGCTCTGCTTCAATTTCCTATTGTGGTGCAGAATGTGTGTTTACTCTTTGTGTCTGTTTGAATTGATTTGCACAGCTCGGCAGACAGCGGCTGAATGCTGCGACCAAGAATCCATCATCTCATGTGATCTGATAGTTCTGCAGTATTAGATTGATTTTCCTCTCTCCTCTCATCTTTCCCTGTCTCTCGCTCTCTTTGTCTGCTTTCCTTCCATCGGCGACGTTAACAAACATGCCAAGTTACCTGTCTCCCCATCTGCTAAGATAGAAACACAGTCCCTTCTGTCACGAACAACAGATTAAGGTGGGAGCATAAAGGGTAAATCGTTCACGGTGGCGGGTTACACCTTAAAAAAAAAGCGCGCGAACCTAAATGATCTCCTCGGAATGCTTTTTTTTGAAACATCCACTTGATGTATTCACATTCCTGCTGGATTTGGCCTTGAACCGCTAAGAGAACAGAGACAAGAGAAGGCTTAACTTCCCCAAACCATCTTAAGACTCTCGTCAAGTCCTCAGAGCCATCGTGTGATCTCCATCTCTCTTTCCCAAAGTTTAAAAACACCTGTCACGGATTCAAAGCGGGGACTCAGCAGTAGCCGGGCAGGCGATCACCTCTCCGGCAACACTGTAGGGAGAGGAATTGGAAGCGAGGAGATTTTTACAAGCTCAAAGATCCTCTCATCGCTCTTCTTTAACCGTCAGCAGAGACTCCGCGCAGGTATAAGCCCCACTCCGGCGTACCTGAGACTTCTATTTTAAGCCCTCCCTTCCGTACGGCGTGTCAGACGAGCCCGAAATCCCTGCTAATACTAGTTACCTCTGAAACATAGATCTTACTGTTTGGCTTTTAGCTTTGACAAGTTATTTCCTACTCCCTTTGAAATAAAAAAGTGGAGTGTTCTGACACCGACTTTACGTTTTTTGAGCTCATTAAAGCCGGGATCTGCCTCAATGCTACCTGGATTTTTTTTTACAGGCGCGATAAGCCAAATTAATATGAACTCGTCAGGGCCACTTAAAATGCTTCTTGTTATCCAAAGCCCTGAGCTCCTGCAACTTATCACGCAGCCACTGATATCCTTTAAACTAGCAAGGTGCAGTCCTTTAATTAAAACTAGTAACATTCCCTTGGAAGAGGAGGAAAGGAAATGTAGAGGGGTGGACTTCATAATTTATCACAGGCTGGAGTTAAAAGGAAGCGATTTCGCAAACTAAAGCAACGGCTAATACCTCTTAAACTGACACGCGGCGAGCTTCCCCGTTTCGACGGGCCGGCGAAGAAACAAAGTCCCCGAGGATGTACATCACGCGCTAAGCTGTGAAATACTACGTGTAGCATGTTCTCCGGCGCAACCCTTAAAACTGGCACCAAATGAAAATGGATGCGTGCTCTTCCTTTGTGCTACCGAGCCGAGAGATATATCTTTATAATATCCACCATATTTTACTGATAATAAAAAGCAAAGCGCCACATTGCCACCGGAACACTTAGCTAACGTAGGGGGGGAGAGGCGGCCGTTGCAAACAATGTAAATCAATCTGAGTAATATTGCTTTAAACTTAATGCAATATACTCACTGCAAGTATAGCCGTCCTAATGTGCATTTACATACTGGAGACACAGGCGTATACGGCGTACGAGTACATATCCCTAGACGTACAGACATCCATAAACACACACACGTGAACACACACTCGTACGCACTAGAAGTCTATTGAGTATTTTTTTTTTCTTTGCCAAGGCGCTCTGAGGATAATACAATTCTTTTTCTCTCTCTTTCTCCCTCTCTCTCTCTCTCTCTCTCTCTCTCTCAGTCGCTCTCTCTACTTTCTTTACAATACATCATTCAGTTCTGCCTTATGCCTGCATGAAATTCATTTTCTAATGGAAATATTTGTTTTGTAAATCAAATATGTATTATGCACAGAATGCAAAGCACAAATTAAATTATGTTAATGAAATGAAAGAGATATGAAATGCATATTTCATGGACAAAACATAACCCCAGCGAACAGCCATTTCTTGATAAAAATCTTTAAACACAATCTCATTCAGAGAAAGACATATTGCTAAGGCAGATAGCACCTCATTAAAATGGTCTCCTTTAATATCAGTGCTTAGTATATATAGGATTGTAAATAACCACTGGGGACGAGGAACCAATAATGAAATACTGTCTTTAATAGCTTGCCATTGATGTCAGCATAAAAAGTGCGTGGAGGAATATTGGAAATTGGGCGCGCACACACATAGAGTCAAAAGCTGTAAATGATTGCATATTTAAATAGAGCTGACTAAGGCAAAGATGATATAGATATAAGTAATAGGCAGAATATCGTGCTGACCTCACATAATTTAACTAAAAAAAAAAAAACACACTGTTTTAAATTTTATATTGGTTACGCTTAATGAATAATAGATTCCTCGGATGTTGTTGTGCACTGCCTGATCTTAATAATAATAATAATACTGTATTAAAAACCGCCTAAAAGAAAAGAAATGAAGCCGCTGTGCCCAGCCGACTCGCAGTTGAACTAAACTGGCTTTTCAGCAGAAATAAACATGGCGATAGAGAGATGCCCACTGCTTTGATTTGATGGCGGTGAGAGTAGAAAGGGTGGGGGTGCTTGACCTGGCTTATTCTGCTTAATGCTAAATATCTTAATTGCCCCACAATACGCAATTACCAGCTGCTCCAAACAAAGCATGGATTTAAACCCAAATAATACCCAGCTGAGGTCTGCTGAGATTTTTTTTGTCCCCCTTTCTCAACCTCTTGCTACTTGATTGACAACACATACGTGAGTGCAATAAAGGCATTCGCGTCCAAACTGCAGGTGCACCAGCCCTTGATATTCTTAAACATGGTTATTTTCTTTTAAAGTAAAGTGCGTTCTTAGGTCTTAAATGCTTTTTAAAACCTCGCATTTAAAAAAAACAGACCAGCACCCCCCTTGAGAATTCGAGTAATAGTGTTTCCCATACTTACCCATGGCCTTTTCCCTTAATCTAATACTAAGTCAAGTTAATTATTAGGGTTTTTTTAATCTTTTTTGTCTGACCATGAAGAGATTATACCATCAGGATGGACATATCATAATCTTTTCAATTTTTGCTGAAATATGGGCAGCTTTTTTCCTCAAGCTGTCAGAGCCATCCTAAAGGTTTTATCCACTACAAATAATCTGATTAACAGATTTTAATTGTGTTTTCAGTAATTGTTATTCTGCATTTATTTAGCTGCGAGCTGAGAGAGATTGAGCACCAGAGGAAACACGTGAGAGCGTGAGAGAGAGAGATAAATGGCGGGATGGAAAAAACAGAGGTGATGGTGGCTGAAGTCAGGCTGACGAGGGATGGAGACCTGTCGGAGGAGGTCACCACACACAATCTCATCACATCAGCCTCACATTACACACTTAATTTCTACCCTACCAGCTTTCTTCCTCCATCTCTCTGTTTCCCCAGCCCTCCATACCTGAGTGGAACCACTGCAGGTAGCAAAACAAGTTAGTGTTCACAGTGTCACATATGCAGTTTTATGTTTTTAGGCAACATTTTAGATTTTAGAGGTAGATTAAATTTATGATGAAAAACAGCTGTTTAAGTATATTTTGATGTGTTTTATTTGTGCTATTCTCGTACCACGAACAGCCAGCAGTATAATACCTGACAGACAAAGTAAGCAATAAAATACATGTGAAAACTAGACCTGCAGTTGTTTTGCTTCTATTTTCTTGATTTTAGAATTATAAATCAGTAGTTCTCAACTGGCTTTGCTTCAGGACCCAAACTTCACATTAGACAAGTAATGGTCCAAAACAGCAAAAATGTTGTTAAAATCCAACATGAAATGAATTTACACTACCATGAACTGCATAGGCTCAATAACATTTCACAAAAAAGAAATAAACAAATAAATAAATGATAGTAATAAACATAGCTGTAAGCACCGATTACCAGGGTTCAAGTGCTTTTAAGGCAATTAAGCACATATGAAAAAAGACATTATGTAGTGAGCCTTTTTCTTTTTGCAAATACAGGTTATTTGCCATAGAAATATTATGTACTGTAACGTTTATGACTATTATAGGACCAGCTGTGATCTCCTGTGATCTTCGATCTCCTTAAAACTTTGCATGCTTGTTTAGAATCACCTATCACATGTGTTCACCAGGTTTTGTGAAGTTTTGAGTTTTCCTTTTGGCTTTATAGGATTTTGGGTAAATTCAGACAGGCCCCTTTTCTCAACGACCCCGTTAGACCTTACCAAACAGTAAATTTCAACTTTTTTTGATAATTATTGACCTAAAGAGTCTAGAGAATTGTACTGCAGTGTTTTTTTCCCCAGACTGAGCGAAAAACATAGGACTAGTTCGCAAAAGTAGGTTTTTACATCTTCTCAATCATTTAACAAACAACTTGATTGCCAGCAGCGGTTTTGTCATATGATACGAATATCACGTGTATGTGCGAAAAACCGTGCAATGCAAAATCCTTTACGCCCTTGAAAAGCGCTATATTGCCCTCCAGGGGCTGATTTCTTTCAAATCTCCCACAGACTTTTGGGGCCGTGAGTCAAACAGGCCCATCGAGTTTTGCTCCAAACGGCCTCCGTTAACCATGTCTAATAGGTGCTCAAACATCATCGGTCAATGGCAGCCATGTTTTTTTTAGATATGTTAATGTCTTATAGACACTTATGCCAATTTGGATCAATACCGTGCACAGCGATTTTCATATTGATAGGACAAATGTTTGCGTAGGTATAGACATTTTTAAGGGATTTCCCTCTAATAGTGCCACCAAGTGGCCAAGCTTGCAACCTCCGATTAGGCACTTACGTGGGCATCCTTACGTTCTGGCGTCCCTTTGCAAAGGTGAGTCGAAAGTTAGACTTTTTTTTCTGATAATTATTAATATTTGCTTTCCAGAAAATCTTTCTGCACTGGTTTGGGTCCGATCGGGTGAAAAACCTAGGACTAGTTCACTAACCTACTGAAGTAGGTTTTGCAAAAAATCCAAAATACCTCAAGATTTTGCAGGCTCACGATTGAATCTGAGGCATGTGTTTTTTCCAGCATGAGCCAAGGATGCCAACCACATAAGACACTTAAGCCTGCAAATGATGCTATAGGAGTTGTACTTTTGATCGCTGTAGCGCCCCCGTCAGGCTGATTGGGGTGAGCCTTGGTGACGTTGTCGGCAGTGTGAGTACTACCACATCTCCAAGTTTCAAGTCTCTACGACTTACGGTTTGGTCTGCACTACACGCTTGAACCCCTGATAATAAATGAATAGATAAATAAATAAGTACAGTAACTGCATCCACAAAAATACAAGTTAATTTTACTACACCAAATATTGCATTAGTATTTGCGCTATTGCAAGCAGAAAGTTTGGCTGGAAGTTCATAAACCTATTTAACTATAATGTTCTAACTATAATGTTTAATTGTAGACTTTCAAATTCTTAGTAATACAATTTTCCAATTATCACTACCAATTTCAATACCACAACAAACAAATATGCTATTGAACTCACTCACTCACTTGACTTCAAAAACGTTAAACATTAACATTATAAACTGAATGAATGAATGTGAATGAAATGTCAAAATATAACATTTTGCTCTGGTAGCGCAAAACCTACATTAAGTTCAAATGTAAATCTTTTACAGCATTTCAGTTAGTCCATCTAAAACAGTGATTGTGCATTAATAGCTTTCAACCGTGTTGGTGCACAAATGAGTAGGGCTGTGACGATATATTGTTTGCAAATGCATTGCAATTCTCTCTGGAATTGATTCTGAGCTTAGTTTTTAACAGCAGATGGTGCTCAAATCTAGTTTTTTTAACTGCACACTCAAATACTCATGAAGAAGAGCGCTTAAGAGCGCTTGTGCGTTCGGCTGAGTCATGTAATCACACCTCAGCCTAGAATTCTATTATGACACTAGATTAATTTAACGCAGCTCACTGTGAACACCCTTGTAATTCGCTTCAACCTTTTCATACTTTATGAATGATTATTTTAGGTTCAAGTATGTGTAAGGAATTGGAAGCAAGAAGAGTACAGCTGTTTCTAAAGCATGCATGTTTAAAACTAAGCTCAAAATCAATTTGAGAGAGAATTGCAATGTATTCGGACAATCTCAGAAGCATTAAGCAGAATGCAGAATCATTTCTCGACTCGTTAAGCAACGATTTTATTTTCCCAGCTCTATAAGTGAGCAGCCTGAACTTATTTAGCCAGCACATTTTTTATTTTGGTCGTGCATGCGCACCACTCGATTATATCATTCCTTTAAATAAACAATACTAAAAAAGAAAGACTTTTGATTGCTACATTTTGTTTTTATCTCAGTAGCAACCATTACTTTTGACATTCCTAGATCTTAGGATCGTTTGCGTTTTGCTTTTATACCCTCCAGCCCGTTACTGGATCAAAACAGGCCCAAGGCATTTTTGGGTCACAACCCACCAGTTGAGAACCACTGATGTAGAGTTTTACAGCAGCTGACAGAAAACATCTTTAGCCTCTGTAGGCTATAATATCATGAAGCCTGATGTTTTCACATGTACTTAATTGTGATTTTCTAGGATACACATTACACATAACTAAATCTACAGTATAGTAGACAGATGTAGCTGCCTCATACTTACCATTGAGATATTTTGCACCCAAACTCCCCAAGTTATTCACAGTTAGACAGAGTGTTACAGTAATCTCTCACTATTTCTTTAGTTTCTGAGTTTGTAGACAAGGGCATTTTTGATCTTAATTAACCATCTTTGACATCTGGGTGGATTTTATTTATGTTTGGAAATTTAAAATGCAGTTTAGAGACCTCTAAAAGGACTGATGTAACATCCTGTGAGAACCATCAGAAATGTGCTGGCAGTTCTGTGCATTAGGAAAGCATGTGGGCCATATGAAATTAGGAATTACAGACACATGCATCCTGGTATCATATGATAAAACCCCATTCTCTCCAAATGACCATCTCTCACCCATGTTACGTCCTCCCACCCTCACAAGCCCACCAGCTGCACACCGCTACAGCTGACATCTTTTATAACAACCATCATGCTCCATATGTGCCGTCCCTTTCTCTCTCTCTCACTCGCTCTTGGCATCTCAGGAGTTCCCACAGAAAGCAGCGGTTTGTGATGACTGGACACATCGTGTGAGGCGCAGAACGGCGCAACATACCAATAATCCTCCTTTACAGTCTAAATATGGCACTTGAAGAGTAAGATGCAAAAGTTGAAATGGGATCACGGATAGGCAATTAACACCGCTCTTCAAATCTCCTTTAGGCTGTGGAACAGGGGATAGGAAGAGTATAGGAGAGCAATGCAGAATATGGTGGCAGAAAAAGGTGACCTTGTTAGGTAATTAACATCTCTCTCCAAGTTTAATTAGAAAGGCTACATCAATTCAAAATACGAATAAAAGGAGTGCGGCAATCAAAAAAGAAGAGACAGAAACACCGGCGTCTGTATATAAAATGCTCATCTGATTGTATAAAAGCATTAAAAATGCACCTGTTCGTGGATAAATTGCTTCACTCGCTATAGAACTCCTTAGGGGCCGAGTGCTTTTCAAAATAGCATCAAGTGTTAAGATGCTATTTACATGCGTTGATACATAGAATGCAAAGCCGGAGAAAAAAAGAGAAAGACGGCAAATTATTTTCGCATGTCTCAGTCCTCTTGTTAAGATTCAAAACAATGCTTCAAAACTTTCCTGATTTGGGGCTCTGGGTCTCTGTTGGCCCGTTCTTTCCCTGCCAAAGCCTGCCTTAACCCCCTTTAGTGTTGAGCAAACAATCTCCTCCCGCTCACAATAACTTTGAAGGAAGATGTTTTTGTTTAAGTCCCAGAGCCGTTATTGGCATCCGGTCCAAAAATAAAAAGCGCGTTCTCGTCGGAGGCTGACTGACGGGCGGCTGACAGTCCGCGTAGATGAGCCGTATATTCATCAGATGTTTAATTGAGACGGGGTGCGCAGGTCGCCAAGTTAATGTAGCAGGGACGATGCGGGATTTATAATGATGATTGATGGCGTGACGGCACCGGCCTGACTACGAGCGCTTTGCGCTGGTGGGTCCGACATCGTGGACGGACCGGAAAGACGTTCCTAACGAGGGCTGGATCCTATCTACTTCCTCCTGCCACTCAGCTCGACTCGTCTAACATGACAGGTCTGACCTCGGGATCGGCACAGACGCGTGACTGTCCCTGTCCAATCAGACATATGTAGGGCCACAATACAAACCATTCTAGTGGATATTCGAGGCTTAGCCCAAAACTCTCTGTGTATGTGTGAATAATGGGAAACCGAACTCTTTTACTGCTATATCTGAAAGATGTCATTTAGCCCACATGAGGTAAATCTTAATATAACTACAGCTAAAATTAAAGGTCCCATTAACCTACAACATCAGCTGTACCGCAGTCCATTTACAAATTCGTCAGTCCTCTGACAAAGCGCTTTTCAAAATATAGGAAAGTATAGTAAGCAATAAACATGGTAAGATTATATGGGCATACACTACTAACAAGTTTGAGGTTTTGACAAGCAGTAATACTGTCGAATATTATTACATAAACTGTTTTCTACTGTAATATAAAAACTGTTTTCTATTTTAATATTTTTATAGCAGACATTACTCCAGTCTCCAGTGTCACATTATTCTTCAGAAATCATTCTGATATGCTGATGTGCTGCTCAAGAGACATTTATTATTATCAATGTTAAAAACAACCCTGATTTCATGACGAAAACGTACCTGTGGGAACTTTTTGCGCAAGACGCAAAATGCGTAACGTCAATGTACTTTCAGTGTCATATTTTATGTAAAATGTCCACTGAGTGTTAAAAGAGCGATTGTGTTTTTTTGTTTTTTTTTTTTGTTTTTTTCCTGGGAACAGATGAAGGTACATTTTGTGACATTGGTTTTGTATGTGTTTACTTGAAATCTCCATTGAGTGGCGCTATAAATCTGTGACGTTTTAAAATAACGTACCATCTGCACTACACCTAAACCTACCCGATAGTATGAACACAAGCGAAACTCAATCGCAAGCATGCCGTTTTAGCTTGTTTTTCGATATCTCAGCTTTCAGCACTTTCATTGTGAGTCATGCTTTTCACAAGATTCAAACCCAAAGATTCCGCATCTGTGCCGCCTGAGCTACCGAGCAAGCTTGTTATGCCCTGAAAGTGAAACATATGGAGCTGTAATTATAACTGTGTATCATAATTGTGTATGAAAACGATTACAAGTGTTTGCTGTTTTACCACCTCTAGTGTTCAATTATGTTTAAAATCTGCAGTGATATGTACTTTTTTTGGTACGTATTTCGCGCCTTTTGCGCCACGTCTTGCCACAAGTACGTTTTCGTCATGAGATCGGGTAGTTAAAAACAGTTGTGCTGCTTAATATTTTTGTGAAATCCGTGATACTTTTTCAGGAATCTTTAAATAAAAAGTTTTAAATATAGCATTTGTTTTAAATACATTAATTTTAAATACATTTTTGTAAAAGTCTCATTTTTCATTATTTTTCGATAAATTTAATGGATTCTTGCCCCTAAACTTTTGAATGGTAGTGTATATTCTTTCTGTTAGATTACAAAAGTAAAAAAAAAAAAAAAAAATCAGCAAAAGTCAGTTGTAAAAATAAATGTTACCTGAGACACTTAAGATAAACAATTAAAGGGATAGTTCACCCAAAAATGAAAATGTTGTCATCATTTACTTTTTTTTTTTTTTTGTCTCTTTCTCTCTCTTTTCGATATTATGTATGACTTACTTTCTTCTGTGGAGCATAAAAGATATTTTGATATGTGTGTGTGTGTGTTTTGTTGTTCCATACAATGCAAGCCAATGGGGTCCTTTTTTGTTGTGTTTTGTTTTGTTTCTTCAAAATACTGTCTTTTGCATTCTGCAAAAAAAGTCATACAATTTCAAACTGAGGTAGAGTAAATGAGGTAGAGTAAATATGACTGAATTAAGTTTGATTTTTAGGTAGTGAACTATCCTTTTCAGTGCATCTCATTGAGTGCACTATAAACATAATTTATTACTGCCTAAAATTATTGGTCATGAAAACTGGAAAAACCAAGTTGAAAATACTTTTGGCAACATTTCTGGCTTTACCAGTCCTAGAACCCCACTTCTAATAGCCCCCATGGTGCACAAATAGCCAGGACTGTAGAGTGAAAATTTTCCATGCAAATTAATGTAGATGACAAAATTAGAGCTTTGGTCTGCACACATACTTAGACATACTGAGTAAAAGTATTCACACAAGCAATGGGATCATTTTCTGGTCCCATTCCTTTCTCTTCTTCCTGTCGCTCTACTGCACTACTACAGTTGAAGTCAAAAGTTTACATACACCTTGCAGAATCTGCAAAATGTTAATTATTTTACTAAAATAAAAAGGATCATACAAAATTACCTGAATAAGATATTTAACGTAAAAGACGTTTACATATACTCCACAAGAGAAAATAATAGTAGAGTTTATAAAAATGACCCCGTTGAAAAGTTTACATACATTCTTAATACTGTGTTGTTACCTGATTACCCGTTATATGATCCACAGCTGTGTTAAACTGCCCACTGTTCTTCAAAAAGTCCTTCAGGTCCCACAAATTATTTTGTTTTTCAGTATTTTTTTTTTTTTTTTTTAACCCAGCAATGACTGTATGATTTTGAAATCCACACTGAGGACAACTGAGGGACTCATATGCAACTATTACAGAAAGTTGAAATGCTCACTGATGCCTCAGAAGGAAACAAAATGCATTAAGAGCTGGGGGTGAAAACTTTTTGATTTTAAAGATCAGGGTAAATTTAACTTATTTTGTCTTCTGGGAAACATGCAATTATCTTCTGTAGCTTCTAAAGGGCAGTACTAAATGAAACAAAAACTTCATTCTGTTCAAAAGTTCAAAAGAGTCAGCTCTTAATGTGTGGTTTTTCCTTCTTCAGCATCAGTGAGCGTTTGAACCTTCTGTAATAGTTGCATATAAGTCCCTCAGTTGTCCTCCTGTAAAAGTGTAAAAAGATGGATCTTAAAATCATACAGTCATTGTTGAAAAGTGTTCAAATACACAAAAAAATTTGTGGGACCTGAAGGATTTTTCTGAAGAGCGGCAGGCAGTTTAACTGTTCAGGACAAACAAGGGACTCGTGAACAACTATCACTAAACAAAAAAAAAAAAAAAACACAGCTGTGGACCATTCAGGTAACAACACAGTATTAAGAATGAAGTTTATGTAACAGGGTAATTTTTATAAATTCAACTATTATTTTCTCTTGTGGACTACATGTAAACATCTTTTATGTAAAATATCTTATTCAGGTCAGTACTAAATACCATGAATTTGTATAATCCCTCTTACTTCGGTAAAATAATGAACATTTTGCAGATTCTGCAAGGTGTACGTAAACTTTTGACTTCAACAGTATAGATAAAATGACAAAAAGGCCAAGAACAAAATAAAAACTGCTTACTTCCATGATCACAGGAATAGGTTTTTAAAGTAGAGACACAAATAAACAAATCTAAAATGATGCGACTGCGAACAGCACAATCACGAGGAAAAAACGAATCGGTCGTGTCGGCACTTGTCCCTCATAAAGTGAGCCGTGCAGCAGGTACACGAATGTGGAGGGGCTTGTAATTGCCTA
This sequence comes from Cirrhinus mrigala, assembly GCA_036247105.1. NCBI lineage: Eukaryota > Metazoa > Chordata > Actinopteri > Cypriniformes > Cyprinidae > Cirrhinus > Cirrhinus mrigala. The sequence goes on from CM070013.1 coordinate 25,325,177, forward strand.
CAAGTGATGCACTAATAACGTGACAGTAACCTCAGGACCTCTCGAGAGGGCCTTTTTCTCTTGTTTTCAAAAAAGGAAAGAGGGAAAAGGAGAGAGGAGAGAGGAGAGAGGAGAGCAGGGGAGGGGGGGGTGCAAAAACAGACAGTCTGTGAAAAGACAAGTGAAGAACAAAACCACTCCACCTTGCAGGAGTTCGGGGTCCGATTGGCGGTGCTTCATCCAGCAGCAATTATATCGACTAATTAGAATTGGACAATTTCTTGTTTGAAGTATAAAGAAATGACAAAGGAGGGCAAGTGAAAAGCTATAATTCAGAGCGAAACAGCATTAAAAATCCAGCCTAATCCCGCGCTAGCATGTGCCTCTACGATAACATAGAGCGCAGACTATGTCCTCGATTCTTTCTCTTTCTCACTCTCCCCATTTTTTTTTTCCTCCTTTTTCGCCTTTTTTATTTTATACCATCTGGCCCTCTCATCTCTGACATAAAAAAAGAAAACTAATTCATGTTCGGAGTCATCCACATGATGAATAGTGTAGGTCCAGGTGCTATGAGTGTAAAAAAGGAAAGTGGAGGGAAAGAGAGGGAGGGTAGAGGATGAGAGAGAATTATATATGTATATCATCTCCCATTGTACACAAGGGTGATTTTAAACTGCGTTCATGATTAAAGCGAGGGCTTGCGTTACAGTATATTCCTCACCGCAAAGTGATCGTAATTAGATATTTAATCTGTAATCCAAAATAGCCTGTGACGCCAAAGACAAAAAACGCTGGAAGATGAAGGGAAGGCTGAGAGATGATAGAAGGAGGCAGAAAAAAATAAAAAAGCAGCCTTTTTTCTATCATATGAAGGTCACAATGCGATGTGATTGTTTGCCTCAGTGGAGGTGAATTATGTCACCCAGACAAGCTTTTAACCCATGTTACCTTCATTCTCTCTCTCCCTCGCTCGCTCTCTCCCTCTCTCTTCTTTAAACAGTTTTCTATTGAAGAGGATTCAATCACCATAATGAATCTGAGGCCAGGCAGCAATCTTCTCCACAGAAAGAAATTCTAAAAGGTTATAGAATTTGTAAAATGAACAGCGCGCAGGAAGTAAATGGCAGTGCGTGCGTGCGCGCGTGTATATATATGCATGTGCGGGGTGGGGGAATCAATTATTGCAGGACACAAGGCAGTCATATTTAGCGGCCCTCATTCACTCTGCTCAGGTAGGCTCAAACACTGCCGCTTGTACAGGAGGTGAGGTTTATTTTTAGGAAGAGTGTGTGTGTGTGTGGAAGTGTGTGAGTGTGTATGCCACGCCCGGCAGGCAGAAGGAGGCTGGCACTGAAGCGTATGAGGGAGGCGCCCCTGACTGAGTCTCATAATCATATGCTAGATTAGGTTAAGTGGTGCACAAACCCGTCAGTAATTCAGCCCACTGTCTCCCAGGGAAACTGATTCACTCCTCCCCCTCCTCCATCATCCGAACGCCACGAGAAGCACACGCTCGCACACACACGCCGAACGCTTAGCCGGAACGGGTACGTATAGGACGCCAACGATCCCCCATATGTGATCAATGCGCCCGCCGCTCTTCCGTCTGAGCTCCGTCATGTATGAAATGACTCCATCTTGGAATATTTCGGAGCCCGGGCCGGATTGATTGATTCGTGTTATTCTGAGTGGCGTGTTCGCTTACTCCATCTTCGCCCAAAACGCCGCAGCGGCTAATGTTCCGATCCTCAGACGGGCCTGTCGTTAGCGGCCGCGACGGATGACAAGGGAGCGGCGTGACATCAGATAGCGGCCCACCGACAGGAGGGGTCACGGAGGAAGACACCTATCCTCCATGTTCCTACATAATGAACTCTTAAAGAAGGTTGCCGGCTGCGAGGAGAGCCGCGGGAGCCTGGAGCTCATCAGTGTCAGTCCTGAAAAGGTTCCGGAATGAATGAGTGCGAGGAATCAAAGGGAGATTACACGTCTGACCATGTATCATCCTCGATATATTGAACGGCGCCATTGTGTAGATAGAGCGCTTATAAAAAGTGGTATTGTGCCGGCCTGAAAGACTGTGTGGGCTCTCTGCATGACTAATCTGTCTCCTCCCATTATTTTATTCAATCTTCGCTGACTTTATGCCTTTGACATTTTTGCTACACTCAGTAAGTTTGAGTTGAATGGACAATTTTAAAGATTTTTTTAAAGGCAAGGCGGCCCGTGCGCGCCGGGAACAAAAAAAGAGGCTATCTCTTTGTTTCAATGCATAATTTATTACTAAAAATGGTCTTTTGACTAATTCCAGCGGGCAGGGTGAGAGTCGGAACATGTTCTTTCCCTCTCGACGCTGAAAGGCGCATTGGATTTTTCAAGTGAAAACATTTGATAATGCCTCTGTAAGAAACGTCTCTTAGTTCCTCCGTTCGACACAAAACGCACGCAAGTCCAAATGAATAGCGGTTTGGGCTCTGCTATAGATGCCACGCTATTTATATTCCTAACCAAACTGCTAAGAAAACAATTCAGAGTCAATGAGCTGTTTTTGCATTCATAAGCATAACTGATGTGCTCTGAGAGATTTATACAAAATCGCACAAAACACGCACGCACGCACCTAAGGGCTGTGAGAAAGAGAAAGGAAAGCAATTCGACTTGGCAAAACGCGACGACTACCTCGAAAGCCATCCGTACGGACGGCGCCACAGCAACAGGCTGATAAAACACAGAATAGGACGGTCACTGGCATTAAGAGATTAGCTTAAGTCCAAAAGCAATCATCATCTGAATATTTGATTATTAATCTGTCCTGTTAAATTGATTATGGTAATGCTGAGGGCAGGTGGGATCGGGAACAGCACCTGGCCACATATGGTGGCCGCACACAAACACACACACACACACACTTCTGCTACGTTCTGCCCACTGCTGTCATTACACCACATCAAATGTGTGGACTCATCTCTCTTTCTCTCTGTCTCTCTTTCAGGTGAGAGCTCCCTTCAGGCCGCAGGGCATGGTGTACTTGCAGCCGTGAAATCAGGTTACAGAGAGTGAATGAGCTGAGTGTGACTGTCAAACACGGTAAAACACACCGAGAGACAAGTGTGCTTCCCTCTGACTTACTGAGCAAACATTTATGAATGGGACGGTAATAATGTGGAGGAAGTAATAATGTAATACAAATGGTGTCCTAAACGTACATCAAAAAACAGTAAACGTGTCACTGAGGGAAAAGCGAGCGCATCAAAAGACCTTCACTTAGATGTTATGGATTTTGAATGTCTTAAAAAGATTAGGGGGGTAATATTGGACAGAACATCACCAAGCATCCTTCTCCATTTAAAAGCAGTCTACAGATATAGCGTACAAACGCATTCTGTCATTTTTCGGTCACTTTTTGTTTATGTCGCTCTGGCCGATATGACAGTCGTCTTGGTCTCATACTGCCACCTGGCGAAGTGAATGTTACATCATGCTCGTGATGCCATTGTACAAATGCTCTATTTGCAGTGAGCCATGATTAATTTATTCAGTAAGTGAAAGTGTGCACAAACAAGCGTGGTTACCAAGATAAACCAAGCAATATTTAGCTGGTCATATGATCTCAACATGTCAGTGCCAATTAGGTGAGTCACTCTATGTAAACTCTGTTCTTATTAGGCTACCGATTTGACGGAAGTCTTCATTTCATCTTTTTATTTCTATGCTATTTATTTTTAATGTGATGGGTTAACTGTGACTAGGTAATAAAACCGTAAACATGTAAAAAGTGAAAAGTTAAACAGCTCCCTCAGATTTTTGAGCTAAGTGGATTTTGAATGTGACCTCCAAAAAAGACATGTTGTAAATTAATAAATAATTATATATTGTATAAATGTATTATGTTTATTTCTTGCAGTGGCAGAATATTCACATGTCTAAATTTGGACCATCCACTTGAGTCACACCTTCTGTAGAACATTTGCTTTATATAGAAAATCATCTTCCCACCCTCATGTCACTCATAACTTGTATTTTTTTTTTCTCTGGTACACAAAAATATCAAAATGTCAAATTATTAAAATTTAAAAGCTGCTCTTTTCCATACAGGAAAGATCCATGGTGATCACTGGTATATTACAAAATAGTTTAATAATAATATTAATAATAATAATTTGACAGTACTGGTTTGACAGTAAGTAAATAACTCAATAATAATAATAATAATAATAATAATAATAATAATTATTATTATTATTATTATTATTATTATTATTATTATTATTACTATATTTAAACCTCAAAGGTCTAAATATGACACTTACCATTATTATTATTATTATTATTATTATTATTATTATTATCATATTTAAACCTTAAAAGTCTAAATACGACACTTACCATTATGACATGTATTAACACATACATTTGACTGTACCAGTATGATAAAAATAATAATAATATTAATGATTATTATTATTATTATTTTTATTAAACCTCAAAGGTCTAAATATGACACTTACCATTATGAAATTTATGAACACATATATTTGGCAGTACCATTCTAAATAAATAAACCAATAATAATAATAATAATAATAATAATAATAATAATAATAATAATAATTATTATTATTATTATTATTATTATTATTATTTTATTATTATTATTTTTTACTGTTATTATTATATTATGATTATTATTATTATGATTATTATTATTATTAATTAACCTCAAAGGTCTAAATACAACACTTACCATTATGAAATTTATAAATCAATCAATCAATCAATAAATAAATCAATAATAATAACAATAATAATAATAATTATTATTATTATTATTACTGTTATTATTATTATTATTATTATTATTATTATTATATTTAAACCTCAAAGGTCTAAATACGACACTTACTATTATGAACTTTATGAATGCATACATTTGACAGTACCACTATATTAAAAATAAATAAATAAATATTATTATTATTATTATTATTATTATTATTATTATTATTAAACCTAAAAGGTCTAAATACGACACTTACCATTATGAAATTTATCAACACATACATTTGGCAGTATCAGTATAATAATAATAATAATAATAATAATAACAATGTTTAAATATGAAACCCATAAATATTTATAAAATATGAATATGAGTGCTCCATTACACTGATACATCTACCAGGCTGCTTCCTATTACAACATATATGCTCAGCCCTGTATTTAAACTTCACTGCCATGCGTATAATTCCATATTTTCTCTCTGTACATGAAGATACTGCTGGCCAATTCATCCACATGCACATGTGGTCTGTGTGTGTGTGTGTGCGCGTGTGTGTGAGCAGCAGGTGGAGTTCTGAGTTGATGAGCTTGTCATAGCTGATTATGTCACTGTGGGGCTAGCCTTCAAAACTGACGGCAGAGCTACAAGAGCTCTTACACGTCTGTCAACACACAGTGGAGACAGGCTGTTTTAACAATCTCACACACACAGAGGCTCATGGGGAAAGCTATATTTTCCCAGTGAGGCAGCACAGGGCAGTTGGAGTGGTACAGTGCGGCAGGATTTCAGGAATGAGTGGAGTCTGTTTAAAAGCACGGGCGAGCGCTCTTAGACATGAGCGCAGAGGAGTAGCTAATCGCCCTGTGATCTTTTAAACACGCTATGCTATGTTCAACGGCAGCTTGAGAACTCATTTAAGGCCTCGGAGGAGAGCGGGAGGGGCGAATGTGCTGAAATTACCCGCCGCTAAACTGCTAAAGTCAGGCTAAAGCGCTGATTTATTCAACAGAGACAAAAGACCAAGGGAGGGTTTTAAGAGATTCATATCACTGCCAGAGTCTCCTCCAAGGAGCTTTGTGTGGAAATGTGTGTGTGCGTGTGGTTTGACTGGTCTTTTTTTACACAACCGAAAGCATGCAAGAGAAACTGTATTAATGCGTAGAAACGAGTATGCGTCTGTGTGCTCTTCTGATAGTCAACTTTCAAAACAAACCCAATGACCATCAGGAAATAATCATTTAGCACAAGCCTTTATCCAAAGTATTTACAACACACATATTTACTAGTAACCATATCAACAAAATTACTCATGACAATGTTTGTTGGTGAACCAAAAATATATTTCTAAGCCCATAATTAAGTGTAAAGCCTAACTATTCTTAAAAAAAAAAAATCAATTGGCATTTACATCAAAAGACAAAAACTATGACTAAAAGCTGTGTAAAAATAAATACTGTACATATTACAGAAACTGTCAACATTTAAAACACACCGAAATGACAGTTCGCTTTACAGGCCTAGATCATTTAATCACTACGCTACACAATCCAAACAGCGTTTTTGGGCCCTATCGGGCCTCACTAGAGCTGCTCTCACATTAAACACTCTTTGAAAATGTCCCAGTACCCTCTCTCTCCACCCTCCCACTCCTCCCCCCCTCGGTGAACGCACATCCTCTCCCAAGCCTCTCCCCAGCATTTGGGTTATTATTACTATTATCATTATTATTTTGGAAAAGCAGCGCTGTGAGCGTATTGCGTCAGGGCCCCGTAAACAAATCTATTATTGGTGATGAATTGTATAATAACACGGGCATAATGTGTTTTTCTCACACTGAAGTGTTTTGAGGTGCTGAACTGGAAAAAGTCCCCCGTCTGTAAAATTTGAATAAACGCACAGAAGACAGGAGAATATCATCAGCTCTAGGAGGGCTCTGTGGCAGAAGCTCATACGTGTTTTTCATTCCTTTACTTTATTTTAGCTGAGGTATATTTTTTTTATTTAGCAAATGAAATACTTATCACTCAGACCTTTTTATGGCATCCACTTATGTCAATTTGTTTTAGTCTATAGTTATGTCTATATCAAAAACAATTTAAAACTACAGTACTAGAGTTTCTCTAAAGTTTTGGGTTGGTAAGATTTATTTTTTATTTATTTGTGTTTGAAAGTCTCTTCAGCAAGGCTACTTTTATTTTATTGTGAAATAATAAAATAATATTGTAAATGGTCATATTTCACAATAAATTAGTGCTGTCACAATTCCTTAATTAAATTTAAGTACTCAATTTTAAAAAATCCTGGGCTGCAATAGGCCTATTTCACAACGCGAGCCAGAAGTAGGGTAAACTATTTTCCTGTAAAAGCGCTGGCAGAACGGCAGAGACTAAAAATAGTCAATCTTGTAGCGTATATATATATATATATGTATATATATATATATACATATATATGTATATATATATATATATATATATATATATATATTATATATATATATATATATATGTATATATATATATATATATATGTATATATATATATATACACATATGTATATATATAGAGAGAGAGAGAGAGAGGTTGCGCTAGAATTTAACATTGTCCGTCATTTTAACGGACATGGTCGTAAAAATTCCGTCATAATCTATTATGACCCGTCATTTAAATTTTTAATATTAATTTTGCCCGTGTCAAGTAACCAGCAACATACCGGAAGTGGCGCATTCCACTGATTAGAATCCATGATATGCATTTTTAGACCGTTTTTCAAGGCTGCAGGATAAATATTAAACCTAGGGCTGGCCAATAAATCGATAACAATAATTATCGCGCAACATAAATTTCGAAATAAACGGAAACAAGAGTTCGATAAATGTTCGATATGATGTTTATGCGGCATAGGCGGAACAAAAGAGCGCTAGTCATTTAAAGTGCGCCACACGGACCGTTTATCCGCTCGGATCAAAGTTCAAACGACGACATGGCGCGAACTTACTAGAGCAGATGCGTTCAGTGTTGGCAACTTAGCAATTTTGTTGCTAGATTTAGCAACTTTTCAGACTACCCTAGCAACCTTTTCTTCAAAAAGCACCTAGCAACAAATTTAGCTATTTTCAAAATTTATTTGGCAACTTTCAGCAACTGTAACTCAAATGATAATAAGGCACACATTTTCCCTCTAAATTACACAAAAAATCTAAAGCAGCTGTTCAATAAGAATTGTTCATTTATAATAACACCTTGTTATCAGTTTCTACCTGCACTTGGTGATCACTTAAAAATATGTAGAAAAAGGAAAAAAAGAACTGGTTATTCATAAGTTGTAACCGGAGAACATAAAATACAATGTGTAAATTTAAATTTAGGTTAAAAAAAACCTGTAAAAAATCAATGCATAAAATTTTTTCAAATTAACACAGTGCACTGTGGCCTATTTTACAGACTTTGTTTTAGAAGTGTATAATACATCGGCACCCATAACCTTAGTGCATTGACATATAGTGCATCTGCGTTCACGGCGACCCGAGTTCGAATTCCGCCTCGAGGTTCTTTGCCAATCCTGTTCTCCTCTCTCCTCCCAGTACTTTCCTGTCAGCTCTCCACTGTCCTCTCATAATAAAGGTGTAAAAAGCCCATAAATAAATATATATAAAAAAGAAGAAGTGTAGAATACTAACTATCAATACACTGCTTAAGAATATATTTGTTCAGAATGTATAGTTAATAAGAGAATACATAAAATGTAATTCTATGCTCTATTATTCTATGCACTTTTGCATTGGGGTTACATAATGATGTCATCGCGTTGTGACGTCACAACGTCATTTAGCAACTTCTAGCAACAAATCGTCCTGTCTTTAGCAACTTTCCCCAAAAATAAGTTGGCAACACTGGATGCGTTCAATTTCTGGTGAGTCTTGTTCACTAAACAGCGCTGTGAGATCCAGTGTGAAGCGTTCGAATTCAGTGAAGAACACAAATGACACTGTTTAAAGCCAGATGATACAGCGCTCACAAACAGGAAAAACACTGCGCAACGATATACAGTCAGAAGGCTTTTTAATCTACAAATCGCCATCATTTATCATAAATTTACTGTAGTAGCACTAACTGCACAGTGGTATTGTGTCAGAAAAGTGGGTACGTTTGTGTCGAATTTTGTTATATTATTAATGTAGACATGAATTAAATGTATTGAAGGAGGAGTAATGAAATATAATTACAATATTTTTTGTGATAAAGCTATAGCGTTATGCATTTATACTAAATATATTTAGACTACTGTTTTTCATACAAATACCTAGGAACCATATTACATTTTTGCTGCAGTATTGAGGTGCTATATCTGTGGTTTTAACTGCTACTTTCATGATCTATGGATGACAGAGTCAGAATAATTACATTTCACCATATAAAAATGAGGTTGCTACAATTTTTGCAGATATTCTTATATTGATAATGAACATAAATCTACATCTGCATCCTAAATCAAGCTACTATCAAATGCGTATTACTAAGAGACATTTTTTTTTTAATTATTATTATTAATATTATCAGGCAACACAAACTGGTTTCTTAATTTAAAACAGTATTACTCATTAAAACATGCAGAACTAAGAAATATTTTTTTTTCTAATAAGATATTTATTTTAAGGAAAAATGACTGGGAAAAGAATAAAGAATTAAAAACACATGAAGGGTTTGTCATGTACTGACGTAAAGAATAGTTTAAAGCAGTTAACCGTCAGGTTTTCACACTGTAGCAAAAATCTGCCTTTAAACTTAAAAGAAATAAAAACTGGACATTTATTACGATAATTACTGATATCGACTGATATTGAAAACAAAATTATCGTGATCTTTTTTTGGCCATATCGGCCAACCCTAATTAAACCCATTTAAAAATCATAATAAAGCATAACACTACGATTCAATTAAATAAATATATGTGATGCAGGTTTAATATATGGGCTTTTAATTATTAACATGTATGTAGGTTGCATCTCAGAGCGGCTCCGTTAACAGTAAATGCTACTTTACATGAACTCTTATCTTTAACGTGTGGAGCGTTTCAAACTCCATCTCTGCATATTGTTGTGAGTTTGGGTTTATTATAACGTTCATCTGGAAACGCAATGTGCACCATTTCTTCAGTTTTGTTAAGTAAACCATTTATAAACCTAAGCAAACATACATCAATATCTTTCTAAACATGCTAACTGTTCATCAAGATTTCAAAATAAAAGCTCAAACCCTCACTATGAGTTTAAACATTCTGATGTCCACATATTCAAGAAATTGCAGTGGCTGTAGCATTTCTGTTGTAAAGAAATGTCCAATATTAAAGATAAGGTGGCCAATATTAAACAAGGATTAGATCACGCAGTAAAGTGTAAAAATATTCGTCAAGCCGTTGGTGTCCTCTGCAGTCATAATGCGAAATGTACGTTAGTTCTGTTGTTTGTAATACATTATGTATGTTAACATTTTTGTTCAATAAAAACATGTGATTACTTGCATTTGATACTTTATTTGAACTAATTACACCCTGGACTAACACTTTGAACTAACTACACCCTGCAGAAGTACCGACACAGTGTTTACAAAGTGAACATGTAAAGAAGAATGCCTTTTACAAAATAAAAAGGTAAAACAGCGATGTAGATTTTGAAGTTGGAGAAGAAAATGAGATGGGAGTTTTTCGACCTACCTTAATTGTCATTGAAGGGAAGTTCGAACTGTATGTGCAGATCAGGAGATTGTGCTCGCCCCAGGGAGTCAGTAAAAACACGGCACAGGATTCAGATAAATAAATAAATAACATACTACAATAATAAAATTACAGCATACATGCATGATATTATACACCTAATACAATTATTACTGAACTGCAATGCTTAAATCGCCCTTTAGATGGCGCATTTAGCATGTATAACAGGGATAGGCGAATTTTCTGTGTCTATTATAAAATGCTGAGTCACTATCGTATGTGAACGGATTACGGAGAATATGATATAAATAAATATCTAAACATTAGATATTGATTAACTGGGTTATGTTGCACAAAAGCAATGATGTACAATGAATAAAGTAAATAAATAACTTAATATGCACAATTTATTATATATACGGTAACTAGGTCATCGTGAATTTTAAGAACTCTGAGGAGACGAACAACTAGCTAATTTCCATCAAATAAAGCTGTAACATTGCAGGAAAACTATATCAATTATCACAAGGAAGTATACAGACTTACATCTTCGCATGAACGCACACAATTAGTTAAACTTCAAAGATTACGATCAGGAACTCAGGAACAGTTCATTTTATTAATCCATACACTGACAGGATTGGTTGTGAAGTTTCTAGCTCGCCACCTATCGTCGTTTCTCAACGTCACCCATAAAGTGGTCTCTGATTGGTTAGATCTCCTAACAGTGTTGAACCGGAATACACAAAGTTCACACAGTAGACAAGATGAGCATTTGAGGTTAAGACCCTTCTTCCTCCGCTGGATCGTTTACAGCCCTTTGAAGCTGCATTTAAACTGCATTTTCGAAGTTCAAACTCGGGGACACCACAGAAGTCCACTATATGGACAGAAATCTTAAAAGTATTTTCCTCTGATAACATAATTTCTTTACAACTGAAGAAAGAAAGACATGAGCATCTTGGATGACAAGGGGGTGCGTATATTATCTGTAAATGTTTGTTCTGGAAGTGAACTTGTCCTTTAAAGGCTATTGTCCACTTAAATACATTTTTCTTACCACAAAAAATATTGTAATTATCCAATTACTCGATTAATCATCAGAATAATCGACCGACTACTCGATTACCAAAATAGTTGTTAGTGACAGCCCTACAATAAATAGCATATACATAATGTACACACACACACACACACACACACACACACACACACACATATATATATATATATATATATATATATATATATATATATATATAACAGTTTATATATAACAGTAGATGGACTGATTAAAAATGCAAAAATTATTCTCTGCCAGCAGGAGGCGCTTTTGGAGCAGCAAAAATAGCAGTTTCGCTGGTACGACTGCAATCAACAAACGCAAATGCTTTGCTCTCACAAACGCTTCCTTATAAGGCATTATAGAAAAGAGAAAATGAAAATGACATCAAAGCTTTCCTGAAAACAGTTGTTTCCCTCCAAAAATACATTCATATAAAAACACCCAAGCCACGTTTTGATTTTGAAACATGAAGTGCTCATATTTATTCAGCGAAGTCAAAGCCTTTTGGAAAATCTATTTGTGGCGGTCAGTTTTGATATTGTGGTGGGCTGCCACAAATAAATCAATGTATGGGAAACACTGATATATTGTGCTGCCAAAAGTAAGTTTGTAGTTGTGCTGTTAAACTGAGATAGATTTATTTCAGGATTCACTGATGAATATAAAATTCAATACAGTATTTATTAGGATTTTTTTTTTTACATTTTAATATTTTCTGTAACAATGTAAAGGACTCTTGATCACTTTTGATCAATTTATGCCCTGTGTTCTTGACCAGAGAACACAGTACTGAATACAATATACTGTTTTGAGCACATTAAGCTAAAATTATGGATTTAATGTCTTGTGCAACACCTGAATGAGAACTCACTGAGAACTCTCAACAAGAACGCTTGCGGTGTATTCCAGTAATTGAGTATTTAAACGCATAATATTGTAACCAAGCACTATGGGCCACAGTGAGGCTTAATGTACACAGTAATAAAACCCTTTCGAAAGCGCCTTAGTGCTTTTCTAGTTGAATGGTTACACACTAGACCGATGTAGCTGACTGTAATTCAACTCTATGAGTTAAAAATCAAACACAGTGTTGGAGCGGAGGCCAAGCGGTTAACGCATGTGCTCTGACATGTGGCATGACATCATTTACTCATCCTCATGTTTACCTAAACCCATGTGATTTTCTGTGCCTCAAGAAAATGCAGTGTTTAATTGCTTACAATTTAAACATTTCCGTATTAAATGCAGCATCTTTGAATATAGTGCATAAGTTATATGGGAAACATCTCTGTTTTGTTTTGTTTTGTTTTTTTCATACGCTCTCATACACTCAGAGATCACTCTCATATGATCTCTGGAAAAAAAAAAAAAAAAAGGTACAAAGCTGTTGCTTGGGTGGACCCTAAAAGCTAAAAGGTACATCTTTGTGCATTATTTACCCATAAATGGTACATATTTGTACCTTAAATGTACATATTAGTACTTAAAAGTACACGTTAGTGCCTTAAATGTACATATCAGTATCTTTTGAAAGGATTTGTACATTTTTCCACTGTGTTCATTGACTGAAAAAGAGAACCGGACACATTCTGCTAAATTTCTCCTTTTGCGTTCCTCCATAACAGTAATTAATGCAAGTAATTTTCATTTTACTGTTTTACGGTTCTTAACGCAAAGATAAAGCGTCCTCTAACGGCAAACATATTTTTTGAAGCACACTGTAAACACGTCTGGACATCTTTTGTCACACACACCCACGGAGCAGATTCATGCATCTACAAAACCATATTACACACTGTTACTCACTGCTTTTCCCTACATCACCCTTACAGAAAACACACACTCACACTCTCACACAGTGACGTGGATGGACACCCACACATCCTGGCTTGTGAGCCGGGTGTTAAATGTGGGAAACCATGATGGCAGGAGATCGCTGGCAGGAGCCGAGGACGATCCACAGAGAGAGAACCATGTCGTGTTTTCTTTACTCCAACCAGCTATTACTGCCACCTCTGATCGGTTGCAGTGCTATTGGACTTAGTTTTTAATGTTTAGATATTTCTAACTTATCATCATAACTTAATAATCATAACATTTTAAGCTTAGTTTTGCCACAGTCTAGAGACAAATATTCTTAATATTCTGAAAATAACAGCCAAGCAGAGGCATCTGCCAACTATCTGAAACAGCAGTCAATGTTAGTGGTAATCCTATATAGCCACATACCTGCTTTTCTGCAAATCAGTTACAACTATTAGGCTAATGTTACATCATCTAATTAATATTCATGCGGCATGCTGATACATTTACATTTACCAGTTAGCAGGCACTCACACTGGGGGATGTTAAGATTTATAAATGTTTTTCAAAGAAGTTTCTTATGTTCACCAATACTGCATTTGGGTTCTTCCTACCAGTGGTCTTCTGAAATTAGGAGGCAAAGTGCTTAATGTGTGTGTTTTTTTTTTTTATTTTATTTTTTATTTTGTTATTTTGTTATTTTTTTAATCAAATATAAGTTCATGTTCCAGTCACATCACATTGGTTAAATAAACATAGCAGAAAAATAAAATAAATAAATAAATAAATACATTTTATGTTATTACTATATCAATGTAATCAATATTCTATTTATTAAAGCCAATTATGTATCTAATCAAATCAGTGTTCTTAAGTATTTTATTCCAAAACAATAACTCAAGGCAGTAAGAATTTCAACAATACATTTTTAATAGTTAACTTTTAACTATTAAAATTTTTGGATGAATGTTTTGGATCATCATCAGAGCTTGGTAAATATTGGTCACAGACAGACTTTAAATTTTACCAAGCTGATTACTCTCTACAAACTGCCACAGATCATGTTTTCGTGCCATTTTAAGTCTCATTTTGACTTAACAAACTGGTTATAACTAAGTGTGTGAGTTGTTTACTTTCTTTTTAAAATTAATTTTTCCATTAACATAAAGTGGAACGTGCACAAACACAAGAGGCAGGATTTATTGCATTAACCAATCACAGTCGAACGAAATCCATGTCATATCCAATCATATCGCAATGGAGGCACTGAGGCACGGGCAAGTGTCAAGTGTTTAAATAAAATAAAATCTTTCTGTGAGATGATGTGAAAATAAGGCATGCAACTTATTATTTCACAGTATAGCGGCAAGCAGTGATTACCGGGATTCAAGTGCTTTAGGGCACATATGAAAAAGACATTTTCCTTTAGGCTTTATAGAATTTTTGGTAAATCTGGACAGGCCCCTTTTCTAAACAACCCCATTATAGCTTCCCAAAGGATAAATTTCAACATTTTTTTGACAATTATTGGCCTAGAGAGTCCAGAGAATTGTACTACAGTGGTTTTTCCCAGATTGAGCAAAAAACCTAGGACTAGTTCGCAAAAGTAAGTTTTTTTTACATCTTCTCAATCATTTAACAAACTATTTGATTGACAGCAGTGGTTCTAGAGGCAAAGTTGTCTGGAATGAGGAGTTCTATCATATTATATAAATATTGTGCATATGTACGAAAAACCGTGCAACATACAATCGTATGCCTTTGAAAAATGCAATATCGCCCGCACTGGCCAATTATTTTCAAATTTCTCTCAGACCTTTGGGGCCACGAGTTGAACAGGCCTACCGAGTTTCAACACGTTCAGCCTCCGTTAACCATCAAAATTCGTCCGCTAATGACAGCCATGTTTTTTGAGATACGCAGATGTCCTTGTAGACATTTGTGGCACTTTGGACCAAGACCATGCACACGGATTTTCATGTTGATAGGACAAATGGTTGTGCAGTTATAGCCATTTTTATGGTTTTTCCCTCTTATAGCCCAGAAAGTGGCCAAGCTCAGTGATTTTTTTTCCCCTATGACCTCTGATTGAGCTTTTACAAGAGTTTGGCGAAGATAATTCATTCCGCTTAGGAGTTACAGGCATTTTACTAAAAGTGACCCTGCCCCTTTTGAACGTTTTGACGCAACTTTGCGAGTCGAAAGTTCAGCTTTTTTTATCATTATTGATATTTGCTCTCCAGAAAATCTTTCTGCACTGGTTTGGTTTCAGATCGGGTGAAAAACCTCGGACTAGTTCGCAAAAGTAGGTTTTTAGAAAAATGCGAAATACCCAAAAATTTCGCAGGGTAACAGTCAAATCTGAGCTGTGCACTTTGTCCAGCGTGAGCCAAGGATTTCAACGACACTTGTGACTGACGCTTTAGGAGTTATGAGCGATTTCGTACTTTTGATCGCTGTAGCGTCCCCGTCAGGCCGATTGGGGCGAGCCTTGGTCACATTGTAGGCGGTGTGAGTACTACCATATCTGCAAGCTTCAAGTCTCCACGACTTATGGTTTGGTTTGCACAATCAGTTTTACATGGAGATCGCTGATCATTCTAACAATTACAATAGCTGTGTGTTTATTAGTCATGTTGAATCAATGAAAGCAGGTCAGTCTTCTGTTTATTTAGTTACCGCTATCCACCTTTTTCGGTACAGCAGAAAAAAAAAAAAAAAAAAAAAAAAAAAAAAAAAACAAATCTACTATGCTAAGTTTCTTTTCATTTATTTTAAACAGACAGTAGCACAAATGACAATTTTTTCCACCTACATGTGAAAATACTAAATATGTCAAATTAATGTCATATATAGGCTATAAAATCAGCAGTACATATATACATACTGTACAAGGAATAAATACTTGAAATATAGTTAGTTAATAGTGAATAGTTTACTTAACTGATAGACTAGGGGAAAAACTGTGGGACACGTAACGTAGCCTATATTTGCTGAGCTTCAGTTTAGTTTTGTGACAGAAAGGAAACTCAAATGGCAGAAAGTGACATTCTATTTGTTTTTTGTTTAAGTTGATTTTGCTGGTATGAGGAAAGTTGAAGTAATCGCACCGGCGCACACAAACACAAAACATATCAGTTCCAGGCTTCTAGCATTGCTAACTTGACAGCGCAGTAGGTACTTTATTAAAATAAAACACAGTGAACTAAACATCAGCGTGCCCGCCTCACTGTGTCACCGTTAGAATGCGACTGAAGTACAAAGTCTATAATTTACATAATAAATTATAGTTTAGCATTTGGATGCATCGCAAATATGGAAATATTGTGGAATATTTGGATTTGTGCTGAATGACAGAGGTAGGATACAAAAGCACAAAGCTCCATTTCGCAAACAGTTCATTGCGCAAGCCTTTAAAGGGGTCATCGGATGCCCATTTTCCACAAGTTGATATGATTCTTTAGGGTCTTAATGAAAAGTCTCTAATATACTTTGATTAAAAATTCTCAATGGTTTTGTAAAACAACACCATTTTTACCTTGCCAAAATCAGCTCTGCAAAAATCATCTCATTTTAAGGGCTTGTTCCTTTAAATGCAAATGAGCTGTGCTCACCCCGCCCCTCTCTTCTCTCTGTGGAAAGACGATCTTGTTTACATTAGCCGCATTTAGCCGCTAAACTTCCTAACTACCACGTTATAAGGAAAGGCAATCGCAAAGATTCATAAAAAAACGCTTATACTCACTTCTGCTGTAAGTGAAGCTAGATCATGAATGATTCGTGCGAACATAGTTGGATATATGTAGATCGGGAGGCGCATTCCATTCACAAACAAACGTAATCCACTGCATCTTCAGCGGCTCAGATGTCAGGAGTAAATGACGACCACTATGTTCATTATTACATCCAGCAACACAACACCTCAGTCGCTCAATCTGAGATATTCTTGTCTAACTTACATCCCTGCTCTGGCATCAAAACATGGAAAGTTACTGGACTGTGACAGCTGGTCTGAGGTGAGAGCTCATGTCAATCAACTATTGTGGGAGCGGCCTCTGTTGGTGTGACGCCACACCGACAGGCATCTGAGAACGGCTCGATTTGAAAAAGGGGATATTATTTTTACAGATTAATTAAAAACCACTGCATGGATTTTTATCATTATAGGGTAGATTTGTACATACACTGCCAACACACATTAATGTTCAAACTAGGGCTGTCAACGATTAATCGGGATTAATCGCATACAAAATAAAACTTTGAGTTTGCCTAATAAACGTGTGTGTACTGTGTGCAATTATTATGTATATATAAATACAAACACATTCAGGTACATATATAAGAAATATTTACAAGTATATGTATTTATTGTAATTTTTATATAATTTATCCGATGACCCCTTTAAAGTAACGTTATACTCCTTTTTCAGTGAGAGACACGTTCAGAATCAGCACATGGTCACTGTCTACTGGGCTTTGTTTTCAAGTGCGCAACTCCTGCCATTCGCTGTTCCTCTGCAGGTGCTTATCAAACAGAGTTGCATTACTGCGGGCGCCCCCTTCTGGATTGAGGATGAATTGCCTGTATTCGTTGTAAGGCCTCATGCACCAAACTGAGATGCCCGTGCCGTGACGGTTCGGTACGAATACATGTATCGTTACACCCCTAGTGTTCATAATTAAGATAATAAATTAAAATAATATGGTAAGACACACTAATTTGCAATATCAAGCAGCGAAACGAGTTGTTTTGCACAGCTAAAAATAGCTGGACACGGATGAGACCAGAAGGCAGACTCATAAAATTTACAAATGGCCGTACCTCTTACATGAAAAAAAAAAGGTGGATAGGGATTTCCTGGAATGACATGCATGACCTTTCATGAGATTCAGCGTGAGAGCAGTATTTACTACTGATCATAGAACCATGCTTCACATGAGAAAAAAAAAAAAAAAAAAATCACAGTTTAGCCTAATCACTATAGTAGTTTAATTTTGATTAATCATGGAGCCCTATTAGAAGGTACACATTTTGTCAGCAGGTTCCCTAGGAATCGAACCCATGACCTCTGCGTTGTTAGTGCCAAGCTCTACCAGTTGAGCTACCACAGAAACTAAAACATCATATATAATGTGCATTTTTCAACAAACTCACTATTTCCTTCGTAAAGTGTTATCTATCACAGCAACTTGTAGGTCGCATCCCTGCAGCCTGTAATCCCCAACAGGACTGAAAAGTCACCAGAACATATCTCTGAATCAGTAATTCTTCTTTGCTGAGCTCAGAATATGTTTTTTACGCTTAAAGTGTTCATTCACGCTCTCTTTCCCACACACACAAAACAAACACACACCCACCAACACTGGGTGGAGCAGATGCTGTTTAGCTGTGGTAATTTGAATATATTTTTGGGTCAATCGTGTGCTCGCAAGAGACACATCCACGCCTTCCATGTGCCGAACAATTTAAATTTTTAATACTCCATTTAAATATATGGGCCACCTCTGCGGCAATCTCACAATGCCAAAAGCCCCTCTGATTTATGTGAGCCAAACAAAGCCACGGCGCCACGCTCTGATATCTGCTCTTACCTTCCCTGCTATTGTTATCTTTAAACCATTTCACCTTAAGGAAGAATCAATAAGAACAATTATTAGAAGAAGACACTACACACAGCTGTCTCTCTCGCGCTCCTCCATGTTTTTCCCTTTCCTTCTTTTCTCACCTCCCGTTTTTCTCCTTTCTATCTGTCTCTCCCTCGTTCCGTCTTTCTCCTTGGCAACTCACAGGGTATAATATTTAATTACGCTTTATAATTTATGCAGGTTATCAAAACTGTGAGAGCATCATTTTATGTACATTGGGCAAATTGCTTTTTTCCCCTCCTTTTCTTGAGAATGGTGGTGGTGGGGGGGGGGATTCTTTGCAGGCATAGACAAAGATATTGAAGCTGGGTGCAAATGTGAAATGAATAAACAGGGTGGATCTCTTCTTCAAGGCCCTAAATGAGATCTGTAGGAAATAATTTAAACCAGCGATAGGACCATTTATCATTGAAGGAGAAAAGAGAAAGAGAGAGAGAGAAAAAGAGAGAGAGAGAGTAGTGCCCCTGGCCCTGACTGCTGCAGCCAGCATCTTGCCACCATAAAAGAGCCATTACTGTAAACAGACACTGGATGTACCCTCCTACTAGTCAAAGGAGTCTCTACCCCAGCCACTTGTACAGGTACGGCCTGCCTAGTGCAGCTCGGCGTACGCCGCTCCTCGGAGACCTGTTGTTTGTCAAACTGCCTTTCTGCGAGACGTAAAATACTGTCACAATTCACTTTGCCTGCATTTGCGCTAAGGCCTAATGTACAGATCATATATTTTGACGTGTATGCGATTTCATTTCCTGACTGTGTACGTTCACTTAAGACATAACCGACTGTGTTTGCATTAATATCCCGCCTAGACGCACTAGCCTGACAACAGCACTATATGGTGTCATTAGTTAGCTGCTTAGCAGCAATACTAACACGTGTTTAACATGAACATAACCAAATATTAAATTATTTTGCATTTTCTTCTTTTGTTGGCATCTTATTATATTTACAAAAACAAGAAAATGCAAAGATATGTAATATTTTGTGACATTCATGTTTGACGCTTACGAGCATTGCTGCTATAGTTGTACAGTTTCGTTCTTATTTGCATTTGTGTAATGTTTTGTTAACACTACATATGATGTTAACATCATGTTATAAGAACATTTCACAAATGCACAAAGTATTAAATTGTACAACTCCATCTCTAATACAGCACTAGTTTCATTGGTTAACTTTTTAGCAGCAATACTTTTGTTTAACATGAAAATCACCAATTATTACATTTCTTTGCATTTTCTTGTTAGAAATATCATAAGATGTCAAATAATTAAATTAAATACAACTATCAGTAAGATTTGTAATGTTTTTAAAGAAGTTTCTTATGCTCATCAAGGCTGTGATTCGTTCATTTAAAAAAAAAAAAAAAAAAAAAAAAATATATATATATATATATTGATATATATATGGTATATATATATATATTGATGATAAGTGTATATATATATATATATATATATATTGATGATAAGTGATAGCAAAGACGTATATTTTTAGAAAAAAAATCTATTTTGAATAAATGCTGTTCTTTTTAACATTTTATTTATCAAAGAATCCTGAAAAAAGAATCACAGGATCCAAAAAAAAAAAGTTGCCACAACTGTTGCCAACATAGAAAATAAAAATGAAATCAGCATATTAGAATGATTTCTGAAGGATCATGTAATACTAAAGACTGAAGTAATGATGCTGAATAAAATAAAATAAAATAAAATAAAATAAAATAAAATAAATATCTATAATAAAGATAATATATAATTATTATATATAAATATATAAGTAATCAAATATGAGTGTTTAGATTGGACCAAATACCATTCAAAAGTTAACTTTTAACATACTGTTAACATTTAAACATTTCTTATTTCTTAAAAGTGCTTCTACTGTAAATGCTTTGTGAAACAACATTTTTTGATAAACATAAAGTTCAAAGAAACATCATTATTTAAAATAGAAATCTTTCATAACATTATAAAAGGCTTTATTTTACTAAGGTGTCCTTGATGAATAAAAATATTTCTTTCCAAAAAAATCTTACTAGCATCAAATTTAGAACCATATTTGAAAAAAATGCCTCAATTCATGAGTTGCAAAAAAGGATTTAATATTACATATTTCTGCTGTTTGCATGCATGTATTAAGACCTGAACCAAAACAGATTACAAAAAAAATAAATCATCTAAATGCAGCTAATGTTAAAACTGTCAACAGTCCTATCAAACTTGTTCAGAATAGTCATGAACACAACTGAATGTGTATTTTTTTAAAAAAAAACTAAATAAAGTCAGTGATAAACCCTCTGATAACTTTGAACTTCGCCCTGATGTAACAGGGCATGAAAAAACGGCCAGTTTTAGCATCTTTGTTTAGTTTAAAGCGCATACTTTAACATTCATCTAATGCTGGCAGGCTTGCTGAATAGTGCACCTGTGTCTATAATCCATACCTACCCCAGCTGTCTCGCCCCAATCCAGGTGTGTCTGTTTCACTGGATGCTACTATTAGCATTGCTAATGATCCAAATCTCCATACTTCTCTATATAATTAGCGGTAAAGATGACAAGCGACAGTCAAAAAAAAAAAAAAAAAACGTGTGCTTTACTTTAGAGCACCGATCAGCTGCATGAGGAGGAGACAGAGACATACGACATAACAGAGCTTCAACACTTAATGGAGGATAGAAACACATCTTATCATTTTTGATATTAGTATCCAGTAGCCACAAGCAACTCAAGACCTTTTTTTCAAATTCGAAAACAATAAATCTGACACTAATAACGACAATGTGAAAAGCCAAGAGTCATTGAAGCATACATTATTTTTCTCTTAATTGTATTCAATGCTTTCAAAAAATGGCACCAGGCCATAAACAGCACATTACGCTCATTCATAACTGCTTACGCCGCTTTTAAAGATTTCTCATTGTTATTCAGAACAGGAGTTTTCAACCTTTTAATTCCACGGAGCCCCAAATATGACCATCCTTGTGCAAGGGACTTCATCCTATACTTTAAAACACAGCTATATATTTTCATATGTAAAGCGGCAATTTATTATTTATTATGAATATGTATAAAATATGTAAAAAAAAAAAAAAAAAAAATCTATTGTTACAATATTATGCTTTTTTCTACTCACTATAGTACTACTATATTTTGACGTATTATTTACTTAAAACAATGTTTTAAAGTAATCTTATTTATTTATTTATTTATTTATTTATTCATTCATTCATTCATTAGTTTTATGCATGCATGCATTGGTGAGTAAATAGGCCAATGGGAAATGAATATGTGTAAGATGAAGAAAAAAAATTATATTTTAAAATCCAAATAAATAAATAAATATTTTAAATCACTACAGTGCTCTACAGTTGATTTTTTTAAGTTATGGATATGTACAAAATATTATCTGACAAAATATCTATTTCTATTATTACATTATTATGCTTTTTTCTACTCACTATAGTTCTACTATACTTTTGACATATTATTTATTTATTTAAAACGATGATTTTTAAGTAATCTTATTCATTTATTGATTTATAATTTTATGCATGCGTTGGTAAATGGTAAATGAATATATGTAATACAAAGCAAAAATTTATTTTAAAATCCAAATAAGTAAATATTTAAAATCGCTACAATACTATACAGTTGATTTTTTTTATTACGAATATGTACAAAATATTATTTGAATAATATCTGTTTTATTACTCACTATAGTACTAGTATACTTATTATTTATACATATTATACATATTATTTATTTAAAACAATATTTTTTTAATCTTATTTATTTATTCATTCATTAGGTTTATGCATGCATGCATTGGTGAGTAAATAGGTCAATGGGAAATCAATATGTGTAAGATGAAGAAAAATGTTAATATTTTAAAATCCAAATAAATAAATAAATATTTTAACTCACTACAATGCTCTACAGTTGATTTTTTAAGTTATGGATATGTACAAA
Organism: Cirrhinus mrigala; assembly: GCA_036247105.1. Lineage (NCBI taxonomy): Eukaryota > Metazoa > Chordata > Actinopteri > Cypriniformes > Cyprinidae > Cirrhinus > Cirrhinus mrigala. Next base: position 25,348,142 of record CM070013.1, read on the forward strand.
ATATTATCTGACAAAATATCTATTTCTATTGTTACATTATTATGTTACATTATTTTTTACTCACTATAGTACTACTATACTTTGACATATTATTTATTTATTTAAAACAATGATCTTTAAGTAATCTTATTCATTTATTTATTTATAATTTTATGCATGCGTTGGTAAATGGTAAATGAATATGTGTAATACAAAGCAAAAATTAATTTTAAAATCCAAATAAGTAAATATTTAAAATATTTAAAATCACTACAATACTATAGTTTATTTTTTTTATTATGAATATGTACAAAATATGATTTGAATAATATCTGGTATTTTACTTACTATAGTACTAGTATACTTATTATTTATACATATTTAAAAAAAAAAAACATTAAAATCACTACAATACTATACAGTTGATTTATTTATATTATGAATATGTACAAAATATTTTTCTACTCACTATAGTACTGCTACACTTTTGACATATTTATTTAAAACAACGTTTGTTTGTTTGTTAAGTAATCTTTTACATATTTATTTATTTAATTGTATATATGCATGCGTGCATTGGTGAGTAAATGGGTCAATGGTAAATGAGTATGTGTAAGATGAAGAAAAAAAAATATTATTTTAAAATCCAAATAAATAAATTAATCAAAAACATTTAAATTTCATTACAATACTATACAGTTGATTTATTTATATTATGAATATGTACAAAATATTTTTCTACTCACTATAGTACTGCTACACTTTTGACATATTTATTTAAAACAACGTTTGTTTGTTTGTTTGTTTGTTTGTTTGTTTTTTAAGTAATCTTTTATATATTTATTTATTTATTTATTTATTTATTTAATTGTATGTATGCATGCGTGCATTGGTGAGTAAATGGGTCAATGGTAAATGAGAATGTGTAAGATGAAGAAAAAAAATATTATTTTAAAATCCAAATAAATAAATTAATCAAAAACATTTAAATTTCATTACAATACTATACAGTTGATTTTTATATTACGAATATGTACTAAATATTTGAAAAATAAATTTCTATTGTTACATCATTATGCTTTTTTCTACTCACTATAGTGCTACTATACTTTTGACATATTATTTATTAAACAGTTTTTTTAAGTAATTTTTTTATTTTATATAATTTTATTTTATGCATGCATGCGTTGGTGAGTGAATGGGTCAATGGGAAAAGAATATGTGTAACATGAAGAAAAAATAAATAGTTTAAAATTCAAATAAATAAATATTTTATGTATATGTAAATCTACAGTTACTAACAATTAATAATATATCTATAATCAATAATTATAAAAACATTCTACTCACTACAACACTATATAGTTGATGTTTTTATTTATTAATTTATTGTTTACTTTAGTTTAATCTTATTTTATTATATCCTTTTTTTTTTTTTTTTTTCCAGGGACCCCCTAGCGCTTCCTTGCGGGCCCCGGACCCCAGTTTGAAAACCCCTAATTTAGAAGCCAATTTTTTTCCTATTGAATTCTGCGTGAACGATGTTACAAAAACTGGATCCCCTGATAAAGTTTGAGGCTGCTGTGTGTGCATGTGCGTTTGACTCCCCGCGCTGTGTTTTGGGCTCTAGGGCAGCCCGGTCTCTGGGGTTTCTAAATGTCAACGACCTGAGGGCCTGACTCTCTTTCTAGCATCCCTAACACACACATCAGTCAGCCTCTGATTCTGCTCTGTGCCTGATAACACTCGCTCATTCATCATGCTAATGAATCAAGCAAATTCATCATCTATCTCATTCCACTTTCGGCACTCAACGTACACATTCGCTCTGCCTCTGAAAAGACTAGGCCGCTTCGGCTTGTCTCCTTCCCCTTTCTGCTCCCTCTCCCCGTAGCGGAAGCGCTGGAGGTGTAAGATGAGAGGTGTGTGTGTGTTGTAGCGCGAGAAAAAGGTTCAGTCTATGTGTCTATCTTCTCTCAGCCTCTGGGAGTTGATACCAATCGGCCCCCACCTGCTAAACTTACTGACGTGCCTCCGCTTTGCCTTCTGCTCAGCTTGACTAACATAAATATGTAATTGGAGCACAAACAACGATGAGTGTGTGGGTATGAGTGTGTGTTTGTTGGGGGAGGGTGTGTGTGTGTAAGTGAAAATGTGCTTTAAATGCTGTAAGCCCTCACTCCCTTGCCACCTTGCCTAACAGTCTTGTGTCAAGCGCATTGGGAGCGTTGTAAAGATCAGGAGTGTGACAGTGAGCATGTGAGACGGGCACACACACACACACCACACACGGCGCAGAGGCAGAAAAGCAGCGTGAGGGGCAATAAAGCAGTGTAGTGACGCGGGTAGGCAGATGAGAGGAGAGCGGAAACGTAAAACAGCATGAGGACTCGGCTGGTGACGACATCCTAGCGGAGGTTAAACAGGCCCCGATTACCTTGATTTATAAGCCTCCAACAGTGTCAGAGAAAGAGACAGAGGGAGAGCGAATGGGTCAGTGGCTAATAAGGATGTGTGTGAAGATGAAAAGGAGAAATATTTAAAGAATTAGTGCAATGTTTCTAGGAAAAAACAATGATTGAAGGACAAGTTCAGAATGCCAAAACGTCTAGTTCAGTAACTCTTAATATTTAGTAACTAAAACAACATTATTCTTACACTACACCATTCAAACATTCTTAGTCTCTTATGTTCAACAAGGCTGCATTTATTTGTCCAAAACACAGTAAAAATACCAATATTGTGAAATATTATTAGAATTTAAAAGAATTGTTTTCTATTTCAATATATTTTGAAATGTAATTTATTCCTGTGATGGCAAAGCAAAATTTTCAGCTAACATTATTCCAGTCTTCGGTGTCACATGATCATTCAGAAATCACTTTAATATTCTGATTTGGTGCTCAAGAAGCATTTGTAATTATCAATGTTGAAAACAGTTGTGCTATGTAATATTTTTGTGGAAACGGTGATCTTTTTTTTTTTACAGAAACATGTTAAATATATAGAAAGTTCAAATGTACAGTGTATACACATAAAGAGAGAGAGAGAGAGAGAGAGAGAAGAGCATTTATTTGAAATAAAAAATATTTTGTAGCATTATAAATGCTTTTACTGTCATGTTTAGATCAAATTAATGCATCTTTGTTATATAAAAGTATTTACATTTTTTTTTATATATATATATATAAAAGTTATATAAAAAATATATAAAAGTCATTTGTTAAAAAATGAATAATGCTGAATAATACGTTTTAACATTTGTGAACATTTTAATCACTATATTGTAAACATTTTTATATTAATTACTTTTCAAAATAGCTATTATTTATTTATTTATTTATTTATGACTGACTGACTGACTGACTGACTGAAATTTTCTCGAGGTTAATTAATTTGAGCTGAACTAACAACCTGTCATAACGTAAAATTATTATTTTTAAAAATCAGCATTACTACAATCTCTGAACTATGGATGCCTGTTTCTGCCACTGGATAAAAAAATATTGAAAATTGTGTAATTGTGAGTTTATATCTTGCAATTTTGACTTTTTTTTCCTAGAATTGCATGATATAAATTTGCAGTAGTAAGTTATAAAGTCAGTATTGTGTGATATAAAACCCAGAATTGCTAGATTTGCTAGATTTGAATTGATATTGTCAGTTTATATCTCAATTATGAGAACATATCAGTCTTTTCCCCCCTCAGATTTTGACTATATAACTCGTGATAGCAAGTTTCTATCTCACAGTCAAAATTGTGAAATGTAAACTCACAATTGCAAGAGAGAATAGTCAGAATTGTTTTTTAATTCAGTAGTGGAAACAGGCTTCTATACTGAACAGGCAAAAACCTAAAACACAATATATGTGACCCTGGACCACAAAACCAGTCTTAAGCTGCACGGGTATATTTGTAGCAATAGCCAAAAATACATTGTAAGGGTTAAAAGGATTGTTTTTTCTTTTATGCCAAAAATCATTAGGATATTAAGTAAAGATCATGTTCCAGGAGGATATTTTGTAAATTTCCTACTGTAGATATATCAAAACTTAATTTTTGATTAGTAATATCCCTTGCTAAGAACTTCATTTGGACAACTTTAAACGCGATTTTCTCAGTATTTTGATTTTGCACCCTCAGATTCCAGATTTTCAAATAGTCGTATCTCGGGCAAATACTGTCCTATCCTAACAAACCATACAATATATACAATATATATATTTAAATACATAAAATCAACTTTACTTCAGAAACTGAATGTGTGGTTATTACAGAAGAGGTATATTTAAGCCCCTATGAACTGCGTTATTAAATTACTTAATAGATCTGGGGGGGGAGTAAACGTCACATCATTGACCCAAATACATGAAAACTGCAAGGAAAAATTAAAAGAAAAGTGAGAGACTTGACATGAAACATAAGAAGTGGGGACAGAGAGAGATTGAGAAAAATGAAGAGTGGTTTGTCTCAGTGCTGAATCTGTGAGAGCAGAGGCATCCACTAAAGTGCCTGAGGGAGTTCGGTCCTTCTGCTCTCTGTCTGTCTCTCTCTCGAAGACTAAGACCGAAATTCCTCATGTCTATGAGAAGGAGAAACAGAAGGAAAGAAAGCGAGAAACCCAGCATTCCTTCAGCAGCCCAGCGCTGCGCTGCCGCCACAACAAAAGAGCCATTCAGGGGGGCCCCGCTTTAAAAAGTTGAAGAGTATGTCTAATTTTGGTCAAAGTTCATTAGAAAGCACAAAAGCAGGAGCTCACTCAGAACATAAGGACAGTCAGAGAGGCAAGTGCTTCGTGCCAGCGCTGATAAGACGGGACGGGCGACTACAAAGCGCTCCTTAAGAGGACTTTGAAAAGGAGGGAAGGAAAGAGAGAAGCAGCAAGGGGGGAAAAAAGAAAGAAGGGTCTGCATTCTCCAATTGGAATATGTCACGGTTTTAATGCAGTCATGTCAATGTGTATTAACGCAAGGGGTTAAACTAGTAGAGGGCAATATTTGAATATAACAAAAGCTAATAGCAGTGAAAAAAAAGTGGAATAAGCGAACATGCATTTTCAAAACTCATGCACAAGAAAATACGTGCCTCTATACTTTTCTGCAACACTACGTACCTTACAACACGTTTCACAGCAGATTCAAAGTAATATGTCTAGAGAGCGGTGCTAAAACACACGTTCAATACGTGACTGTGGTATGTTTTTATTTCGTTGGTACATGCACATATTGCTGCATTTTTATTACGTTGCTCGAGGTACGTATTGCGCCTGTATAGAATTCAAATATCCAGGGAGTGTCGCTAAAGATTAATGCTCTATCATGTTGAAAATATCCTCTACACCAAATCCAACCCTAAACCTACCCAATAGTGTCAACTAGAGATGCACCAATCGACCGGCCAGGGACCGGAATTTGCTGGCTTTTCGCATGATCGGCCCAGTCTGCCGATTCCAAGCCGGTCCGTTTTGACGTCACACTTTCGGTGACTGATAATGTATTTGTGCCTTGCCAGATGAGGCTTGCGCAGCCTGAGTGAGTATGCGAGAGAGACTCGTGCAGAAATCAAAACAAATGAGCGCAACAGCACCCATAGAAAGTCATAGATGCAAAATGCGGTGGAAAAAATATATTTAGAATATATGATTTAGGTAAGCAACATTGCACAACGTTTCCCTAAATATCAACACGACTTCAATGTGACAGTGATTTTATAAAATAACAGTTGTTCAATAAACAAGAAGTTAAAATTAAGTGACTTACATTTTAGACACAATATTGACTGTTTTTGCTCAATTTCACTGACGAAAATGGTTCCACTCAAAGCCACAGGAGAACTGTTGTGTGTCTCAGAGCAACATAGGCCCTGTCCCAAATGGAAACACTTCATGTGCACTTGCGGGCTTACAGACTTACAATGGCCGGCACGTACGCGTGTCCGTTAAGTCCATGAAAACTTAGGGTGTCCCATTTGTCATTTTAGCGTTCAGAAGGGTACGCTTCTGCTGAGGTGTACGTTACGAAAGTGCAGACTCAGAGGAAGGCCGCAAGGGTTTAGGGTGCCATTTGGGACAGGGCCACTGAATGAATCAAGTGAGTCAATGATTCAGAAACCCATTCATAAAAGACAGTCACTTGCCTCGTTTCTGAATGAATCTGCCGTTTGAACGAATCAGTTGAATTAATGACTAAATGACTCATAGTCAGTGTTGGGGGTAACGCATTACAAGTAACGCGAGTTACGTAATAATATTACTTTTTTCAAGTAACTAGTAAAGTAACACATTACTTTTGTATTTCTAAGAAAAATATCTGAGTTACTTTTCCAAATAAGTAACGGCAGTTACTTTTTTCCCCATTTATTGATTGACAAGTCTCCTGTCGGGAAATTGGGAGTAAACATGATGTTACTGTATTTTAGACTAAATGTGAACATGCATTAATTCATCTCACTCACAAAAAACAGATTCAGTATTCCTCAAATTGAATAAAAACAGTGAAATGCAAACTCAGAATATGAAGCAACCCTGCAAAAATGAAATATGTTAAATAAAACAAATATCCTTTATGTATTTAATTCCATTCTATTAACCAGTGTCTTTGCTGCTGACCTTCGATGATTCAATTCAACCATACTAATTGGATACTTTGGATAAACTAACATTTGTGCTTCTTTTTCATTTTATAGCTGAAGAGTGATCTCCTGCATAAATGTACTTTTCTTTCAGCCTAAGGTGAATTCATTTCACTTGTGGTGTAAAAGGGCTTTTACATTAGAATTGTTTTATATTAAAAACAAAGAAGCAAGCCCTGCCCAGATTTAAAATGTAACGCAGAAGTAACGTAACACATTACTTTCCATAAAAAGTAAGTAAGTAACGCAATTAGTTACTTTATCAGGGAGTAATGCAAAATTGTAATGCATTAGTTTTAAAAGTAACTTTCCCCAACACTGCTTATAGTCATTCGCCGCCACATAATGGTGGTTTGGTTTCATATTTAAAAGTATCATTGCATTTTTCCCAACATTTCTTATTTGGATGTTTAACAATTTTTTAAAACATTAACCTTTTTAATTAAGCATTTGAAATTTTGCACACTGTAAAAAAAAATCTGTACAATTTACAGTAAAAAAAAAAAAAAAGACAGCTGTGGTTGCCATTAAAAATACTGAGGTAATGTTATTGTACCAACCTACTGAAGTACTGAAATCTGTTTTGTGCCTTTGTAATACACTGAAAACCACCAAAAGCAAGTGGTGATGAGAAAGTCACATGATAAACCAAAGCCCATCACAAGCAGCTTTTAAATATTAACATATATGGAAGGTGCACAGACTCATTCACACAGACACTAAACACCATAATGGTAACACATGAAACTGAAATAATGCAATAAACATTAATTTAACAACATTAGATGTGACATACAACCCTAATGTACAAAACTGATAAGAAAAAAACTAAGAACAAACAGTAATTTCAACAACAACAACAACAACAAAAACATCAGATTTAAAAAATGTAACACAGGGAATTCTGTCAGTTTACAGTTAATTCCTGTGAAGTTTACGTTCTTTTTCCACTTCCAAAAACAGTAGACTACCATAAAATTACATGCAATGTCCAATACTGTTTTTCACCATATATAGTAGGGGGACTTACCGTTAACCATTTAACAGGTTTTTACTTTAGCATTTTTACATTTTTTTTACTCTTAAATTCACAATAATTTTTACAGTGCAGTGTAAATGCATTTACTTAATCCAGATTCGGGGAATTGTAATGTTTTTGCATTGGAAAAAAAAAAAAAAGTACAGATTTTTGTTAGTATATGCTGTCAATTATAGTTCTTAAAAGAAAACTGGAATCGGCAAAAAACGGTATCGGCAGGTCACAGCTCACACCACTATTTTCAGCCAAGAAAATAGCAATAGGGCATCTGTAGTATTAACAAATCCAAAAGTGATATTAAAATGCATTTGTTGATGCATCCGTGCTAATTTAACTTCCGTATGCGGATTTGAGCTGTTTTGTCGAACCGTACGTTTCACAGGGTTCATCTTCATCACTCAAGTGCAATGTCGTATCGCGGGAGCTAACAAGCAAACCTACAGAATTAGAAAACTCATGCATCTGAAGCTGTACCTGTGACGACAACTTTCAAAATTCTCCGTTTTCAAATCACGCAGGATGTTAAAATTGTTTTGAATTCACAACATAATATTCCGCAAGAAGGCTTTATTAATCAAAACTCTGTACCTGTAAATCATACTATGTGTGAAAAGGTGTTCATTTCTGCAGTGATTCATACATACAGGTATGTTTTTTTTTTTCAGTTTTGCAGAAATGTACATAGAGCCACGCATTTCCAATGAGTCTGCATTTTCAGAAAAGAGAAATTTGTTCGCTCAAAATCACTGGGTGATATGAGAACGTGCTTTTTGAGAATTAAACAAACTGTTTCGGTATTGAATGCAGATTTTAAAGGCATTTCCACAGGGCTCCAAAGGAGAGGCCGCCAGTGGAGATGGCCTATAATTGCTAAAGCGAGTCCTAGTGTTGTAAATGGATATTGGAGATTAGATCTCCCAACTGGAGGGGCATGTCATTTTCCTATTTTTCCTCCTATTGATTTTGCTTGCTTTTATACTGTCATGGCCAGAGAGGTTAACCCATTCTTCGCCAGGCGAGCGAGGAACTCGGAACCGGCATAAACCGACGAACGACCTTTTAATTGGTGGACCAGTTGGCACCCGCAGATCAAATCAATCAACCTGACAAATTTCCCTTTTTATCAGCACCAGAACACAATATCAATCAACTGGCTTCTGATCAGGTAGCCATTAACCCTTTCCTCCAGCCTTGTGTTTGCACTACAGAGAGAGTGGCATATTTCAGACATGTTTGGTTTCATTGAACACACACACATACACTTACACATACAGAGCACCCTTTCCCTCCCGCTGAGTGTGTGCTGGCTTATAGGAGCCATGCTCGCTCACTCCTAATCTCCTAATCAATAGTGAAGGCTCCCAATTAACCAAGGCCTGAAAGCCTCATATGGCCCCCCAGCATCGCTGCCATGTGGCTCTTCGCTCTCTATCTGTATGTGTTTGTGTCACATGTGCGACCGTGAACCCATCCCCCAAACGTCAGCACGAACAGACAAACACACAACACGCTGTGTTCGCAGAATCAAGTGGTTTACAGGCAACTTAACCCTCTTTCTAAGACACATTCCCTCGCTCCTGCTCTCGGTAGCGCCACGGGCTTATTTTAAGTGTCTCTTCTGCTGGATTATTTCCTGATGCTGTGGGCGATGTTTGGTGTGACAGCGGCAGTATGTCAGCGCCTGATTTGTCTGCGGGGCGAGTGTGTGTTTATACTGAGCGAGCGGTGACAAGGCCTTATGAAAGGTGACTTCAGGCTCTTCCAAACAAAAAAACAAGAGGGCTTGTGACTTTTCCTTTTCAGGCACAATAGGGGAAAAAACGAGCGCACAAATCCACTCGGCGGCTGAAAGACGCATTTAAGTGCCACCTGCGAGCCTATTAAGCGAATGTGCCTAGCAACAGCGCGTCTGCCTTATTGTTCCGCATGCAATCCCTTCCATTAGGTTCACACGACATGTCTGTTTTAACCAGCACCTGACATTTAAAGGCGTACTTCGTTTTTACACGCGACTAATTATTAAGAGTATAAGCGACCGGTAGTGGATCGGCGCTTCGGATTTGTAAGGTGAGACTCTCACGGCTGACTTTATCTCCCGCTCCCCATCCCCTCTCCATTCTTTGCGTTATTTTTACGTCTCCCTCAGTGCCCGGAGATAACGGCTCGTCAATATTTAATGGACATGCTCCAACGAGAGCACGGCGGCGACAGGGAGTGAATGATATTTTGCTGTCAGAGGCCTATCTGATCAGGAGCTGTCCACAGGGGTGCGGGCCCTTGAGCCGGGATAATTCTCTTAGAGCGGGATGAAGAGTAGGACAGGAGAGAGGCCTCATCTCCATCCGAGCGCCCTCAACCACACACCAATCAGTCTACCACTATGGACTTAGGCTACCATCAGGCTAATGAAAACAAATGACTTATCAAGCTCCAGACAAACCAATTTCAGACATTCATCATGGCCCACATGGATTTCGGAAATCCCATCAAGTCTGTCCCCCTCTCGTTGTTCTCGCCGCATCTCGGATCCCACATGACTGACTGTTCTCGTCCTTTTCCTCATACGTTTCGGCCTCATAAAGTCTTCCCCGTCTAACAGACAGGCCTAGACGGCGGCGCACAATGCAATAGCGCTCGTCGAGGCTGCAATTTAGCAGCAATTTGGTCACGCGGTTTCGGAAACATTGCGAGCGCTTTTGGATGCCAGGCTGACGTGTTGGTAAATGTTGTTGTCTCGACGTCAGCCAAGATGACATTAGGCTGCGTATCTGCTGAGGGGTTTAAAGGTGGCTCATGAGCGGAGATTGTCGCTCATTGATGCTGGGATAGATATGAGTGATGTTGTCCAACTTGTATAATTGTCAAATCTCAAAATGAAAGTAGCTGTAGCTGTTGGGAGCTGATTGATGGGCAGGTGGCAGGTTGATTTGGACAGGAGGGAAGTTCTCATCAGATGGATGGACCACCGCCAGCCTGCAGTAGGAGAAAGATTAAGGCAGGGAAGAGACTGAGAAACTAAGTTGCGATGCTGTCAAACACGTTCACGTTCTGGGTTGCTTAATATACCAACACAACAGACTCGTACCAGGCGACACATCAATCAGTAATGTCTTGCCACGTATCTCATCTTTTTTCAGCAGAAATGTTTATGAATTGATGGCTGTTGGAATCTCTCGTAATTACGGTTACTCTTCGTAAAGAAAACTTAACATAATGAAATTCAAAAAAATATACACTGCTGTTCAAAAGTTTGGGATTAGTACGATTTTTTGTTTTTGAAAGAAGTCTGCTCATCAAGAGAAAAAAATAAAAAATAGTACTGTCAAAATATTTTTACAATTTAAAATAATGCTTTTCTATGTTGATATACTTTAAATTACTCCATTACTCCAGTCTTCAGTGTCACATAATACTTAAGAAATCACTCTAATATGCTGATTTGTTATCAGTGTTGGAAATTTTTTTGCGGCTTATTATTTTTTGGAACCTGTGATACTTTTCAGGATTCATTTATTTAAAATGAAAATATTTTGTAACAATATACACTTTTTCTTTAACTTTTATTCGGCAAGGACATGTTAAATTGATAAAAAGTGATAGTAAAGACTATTGTTAGAAAAGATTCATTACAAATTTCACAGCTGTTTCCAACATTGATAATAAATCAGCATATTGATAATAAATGAGAATGATTTCTGAACTCTGAGGTAATGGCTGATGAAAATTCAGCTTGCATCACAGAAAATATTCAGAAGTATTTCACAATATTACAGTTTTTTTTCTGTATTTTTGATTAAATACACGCAGCCTTGATGAGCACAAGAGATTTCTTTAAAGAACATTAAAAATCTTACTGATCCCAAACTTTTGAACAGAGGTATATGGGTCAAAGACGTTAAGATTTCAAAAGAAATATACAAAAGTGATTTTATGTCCATAGAATATTAAATGTAAGTAAAGTGTCTACTTTGAAGGTTTCAAATAAGTTTTTGGAGAATAAAATGTCAAAATTTGGTTGAAATACATTGTCATTCGGTGTAACACAATATTTATGTAAAAAATGAAACAACATGCTTATTCTGATTTGTACATATTAAAATATATAAAAGAATAAGGGAGCATATTAAATTTTGTGTTTTAAATGAGTAAAAATTCTTGCTGACAAATGGGCAAAACCTAGGATAGTGGCAAATTTTAAAAATGTAGAATTACAACTAATTAGTATGTGGGGTGAAAGTAATTTGTCTTTTAATATGTAATAAACTTATTTCTATAATATTCTAGTGGGTGTCTTCTGTAAATTAGGGGAAAATGTATGATATTTATTTTTTGCTCAGAAAAACAAAAACAAAAATGCAATTAAATGAAACAAAATGTTTTATTATTTTATTTTATTTTGTTTTATTTTATTTGGAAAAACAACAATTTAAAGCAGTATTACACATTGTTTTTATGCTTTAATACATTCATTATTTTATTTTATTTTTTTCAATGCTGCTTTTTGTTTTAAGTGTCCACAATAAAGAAAAAAAATCTTATAAAATCAGGGTCTTAGATTTTAGAAGATAAAAACTTGTGTGAATGAATAGTATTTGTAATATATTATTATTATTGTTATCATTAATCGAGTATTATTATAATTATCGGTATTATTATTGTGTGTGTTGATTTCATATGATTTTGAAAAACATTTTTAAGAAAAGTTTAAATAAAAGTTTAAACCTACAACACTTACTAAAGTTGCCATGTCAAATAAGGATAAATTATCAAAAAAGATTTATTAAAAAAGATAAACCATCATTTTAGTCACAAGCCATTTTAAATGTGATTTGTGATTTTTTTTTTTTTTTTTATAAATTAATTGATAGGACAAATACATAATAAGGATCTTTCTTTTTTTTTTTATTTTTTTTTTTATACAACAAAAAAATTCTACATACATTTTTGAATTATAAATACATGTTTGATTTATACACTTTCCATTGATGTATGGATTGTTATGATAGGACATTATTTGGCAGAGATACAACTATTTGAAAATCGCCTTTAAAGTTGTCCAAATGAAGGTCTTAGCAATGCATATTACAAATCAAAAATTAGGTTTTGAAATATTTGTGGTATGAAATTTACAAAATATCTTCATGGAACATGATCTTTACTTAATATCCTAAAGAATTTTGGCATAAAATAAAAATCTACAAATACACCCATGCTACTTACGATTGGTTTTGTGGTCCAGGGTCACAAATTTCACTGACATATGCAACATACACACATTCACTTTCTACCTTCAGTGTTAGAGCTCTTTTTGCAGGTCAGCTGTAGCTAAAACTGAATCTTAAAAAAGCGGGAGTATGATGAAGAAGAAGAAAAGTGTGTATCCATCAATCATCATTAAGCAGGCCTGACTTTTACTGAAGCCTCTGGATCTTATGGGCTCTTAAAACCTACCACAACGTGCCATATGGAGGAGGCCATACATGACATGTTTGCCTTGGAAAGCGCCTGCAATATGATCACCCAACTGTGGACTTGGAGCTCCAGAACATGGTCTTGATGTTGAAAATCTCAGAAACCTTTCCCCAAAAGGGAAATGACATACTATATGAGAAAGCTCTACTGTAACTGTATGTCTTGGGTGCTTGGGAGCTCTGTTCTTTAATAGGTTTCCTGTCCTTCCCCTCCCTGATCAGAGTGTTAAGAGGAAACAATGGCTAATTACAGAATAAGGTTAGTGAGAATGGGAGAATTGGGACCCCCACCCCCCCTCCTCTGTTCTTAATGAGCTCTGGGTCTGACCTTGTACAGCCAACACTCCCTGGCACAACCCTGAGCATATCAGTGAAGCACGCACACACATATGCCCAGCCTTTTTTGACTAATTGAACATCCACTAAACAAGAGTTGTTCTGTCACGCTCACAACTTTCACAGATACTTAACAACCAACAATGAGAATCTTGTTTAGTCATCATTTACTCATCCAACATGTCATTCCAGAACTGTTTTTTTTTTCTTCCATGAAATACAAAAAGATCCAGAATGTCCAGGCGGATGGTGATTTATATTGCCAAGTTCCAAATATTACAGAGCACCATAAAATCTTAATAAAAGTAGCCCATAAGACTTGAATATTAAGTTCCATAATTTTGAGAACAGACCAAAAATTACAAACCAATCAGTAATGCTTTTCCACATACAGTATATTAATATTTATGGATTTTATAAATCTATGAATTGGAATCTGTTGCATAATTTCATTTATAAAGGAAACTTAACGTGATGACAAAATAAAAATAAACGTTTTGCTATTGTTCTATTTTCTGCTTTTTAAAGCTGGCAGTACTGATTTTCCATATATACTGATATGATATTTTGATATTTCCATACGTATTATGAAAGGTATAAATTTTATACTTTTTTTGTAAAGGAAACCTAACGAGATGACAAGATAAAAGTAAATGTTTCAGGGAAAATAAATTAATTAATTAATAATAATAATAATAATAATAATAATAATAATAATAATTATTATTATTATTATTATTATTATTATTATTATTATTAATACACACATACATACATACATACATACATACATACATACATAACCAAACCAACAAACAAAGTTTCTGCTAATTTTCAATTTTCTGCTTTTTTAAGGCTGGCAGTACTGCTTTTCCATGCATATTAACACAATATTTCGATATTTCCATATATTATGATATTTATGAATTGTATAATATTTATGAATTGGAATCTTTTGTATTAATTTCCAGCAATTTCCTTTGTAAAGGAAACTTAAAAAATAAAATAATAATAATAATAAATAAATAAATAAATAAATAAATAAATAAATACCATTATTATTATTATTATTATTATTATTATTATTGTTGTTGTTGTTATTATGGTGATGATGCTATTTTTCCTATTTTCTGCTTTTTAAATCTGGCAGTACTGCTTTTCAATATATATTAACATGATGTTTTGATATTTCCATATATATAATGATATTTATGTTTTGGTTTTTTGGTTTTATTAATGAGTTGGAATCTCTTGTATAATTTACAGCAATTTGCTTTGTGAAGAAAACTTAACGTGATGACAAATTAAAAATAAATGTGTTTGAATAATAATAATAATAATAATAATAATAATAATAATAATAATAATAATAATAATAATAATAATAATAATAAAACAAATAAATTAATACACACAAACTTCAGGCTATTTTTCTATTTTCTGCTTTTTAAAGCTGGCAGTACTGCTTTTCCATATATTCACATGATAATTTGATATTTCTATATATATTATGGAATTTATGAATTTTATAAAATGTATGAATTGTAATGTTTTGTATTCATTTTCAATAATTTTCATTGTGAAGGGAACTTTAAATAAATAAATAAATTATTATTATTGTTATACAATTTTTTTTTTTTTTTTTTTTTTAATTTTCTGCTTTTTAAATTTGGCAGTACTGCTTTTCCATACATATTAACATGGTATTTTGGTATGTTATTTTATGTTTGTTTTTTTTTTGTTTTTTTGTTTTGTTTTGTTTTTATTTAATGAGTTAAGCAGCCCAAAATAATTGGAATTTTCAGCAATTTTCTTTGTGAAGAACAAATAATAATAACAAATGTGTTTGAATAATAATAATAATAATAATAATAATATGCTATTTTTCCTATTTTCTGCTTTTTAAATCTGTCAGTACTGCTTTTCCATATATATTAATATGATATTTTGATATTTCCATACATATTATGATATATGATTTTTTTTTTTTTTTTTAATCATTGAGTTAAGCAGCCCCGAATAATTGGAATCTTGTATAATTTCCAGCAATTTTCTTTGTGAAGAAAACTTAACGTGATGGCAGAAAAAAAACAATAATATAATAATTTTATTATTTTATAATAATAATATTGTTATTAGTTAAATAAACATACAAACAAACAAACAGACAAACTTCTGGCTATTTTCTGCTGTTTAAGGCTTGACAATATTATTCAACATCCAATTTTGATATGGAAAAGAGATGCTCAGACATTTTGCTTGAGATCTCATTTTGTATTTTGCATTTTTTTTATATATATAATAAAAAAACTAAATGGTAATGGCACAATGGTAAGTGAATGGTTTTTACGCAGTTGTATCCACGATTTTAGCAGTGCCAGCAGTTGCACTTAACTCAGTGATAGCAGTGACAGCAGCTGTAATAATGGTAATATAGTAACAGCAATATTTTCAGTTTTAAACATCAGTGATAAATAGATATAGCTGTTGATGTAATATTTAGGCTGTAATACTCGAGCCAGTACAAATGTAAGAGGTGTTGTGGATCAATAAAACTGCACAGTGCATCAAGCGTTATACAGTCCATGATAATAAACATCCAGCATTAATATACATATTTCTCAAAAGTATATAAAAGCCATATATTGCGAGAGAACAACAGAATCCCCATTGTTTGCAAATTAAGTGCTTCTCACTCGTCTCCGTAATCTTCAACAGGCCTTAAGAGAAAACAAGACCAATGATTCAGCTGCATTTATTGGCAAAAAAACCACCGAAATATAACATCAAAACAGCAATTTTACACTTAAATTAATCAGTTTTTCTCTGTATCAGACCAGCAGTGTGTTCAATTTGCAAATCTCTCCCTTTCCCTGGTCTCTCTCTGCCAGGCGTGTGTGGAGGTAGAGGGAAAAAAATGCGAGCAGAACCGCAGAACAGTTAATAGTAGCACTGCAATAACAATAAAATGTCATCAATCTGCGGTGCCTCCTGCTTCTGTCACACCAAGTTTGTACAGATTAATGATATTAGGCCCGAGTCGCAGGCAGCGGTCTTAAAGGCACAGCAACCCGTGCAAACAAACAATGCCAACAGAGAGGGAGGGAGGGACAGATGAAAGGAGGTAGGGAGAGATGGCATAGTACTTGCCAGTCACTGGGCTGTAAGCAGATGGCATGATGGAGGAGAGAGAGAAAGAGAGAGAGAATGAAGGGAAGAGAGAGTGGCTGAAGCCATCGGATGGACTGATGTTGGAGAAGGGAGGAGGGGAGAAGGGAAAACAGCCGACAGATGACTGTTCAATTAAAAAGGGCACTTCAGGGTGGAGAGAGGCAAAAGAAAAGGGAACGAGAGAGAGCAAAACAGACAGAGGGAGGAGGGACGAGGGAGAACGAGAAGGGAAGACACTTGAGGATTGTGTGGAACAGATTACTGGAAGCGTGTGGACAAAACACACCACGCCGTCGTATCCAGAGATTTTCACACCATCGCGACTCACGGCCAATCGTACAAACACACGCGACACGTACGTGCGCATATGCGACGGCTCGGATAAGGTGTTCGCGGCCGCACTGTTTGTGTTTTCATCCATCTGTGTGCCTGGTGGTGACATATCAGCCAAGTGCCTCAATCAATGACACACTCTGGGGGTACCGAGAGCCCGCCCCGTCAGCTTTTTAACCCCTTGCGAGTAACGGATCCGCTTTCAAACTCCCAGCGGTACTAATGCCAGCCGCCATCAGCGTCACCACAAAATCTGCTCTGGGGCGGGAGGTGAAACGGAGCCCACACCTCCCGAGTCCCCGGCAGATCTCTGGGAGAAGATCTCCACGTATCCATTACGTGCCCTGCTGTGACTGGGGGAGACAGAGGCAATGAGGTTTCGCATTTAGCGTTAACTTTGGAAGCCAAGGTCAACTACTGTATTACCTAGACAAAACAATGTCCAAACGTGAGCCCTAACAGTCGTTTTTGCTCGTCTTTTTAGTAGGAGTGTCAGAGACCAGTATTGAGGATAATCGCGATATTTAAAAAATGAATTTATATCATGCTAAACTACACATACAGTAATACTGTAAATAATCCAGTGCCATCTGGTTGATACTCCAAAATAATAGATGCGCTTTAAACGACTAGTTCACTTCCAGAATAAAAGTCTGGTTTTTGAGGAAAACATTCCAGGATTTTTCTCCAGATATTGAACTTCAGTGGTGGCTAACACATTGAAGGTCCAAACTGCAGTTTCAGTGTGGCTTCAAAGGGCTCTACACGATCCCTGCTGAGCAATAAGGGTCTTATCTAGCAAAACAATCATCATTTTCCAAAAAAAAAAAAAAAAAACTATATACATTTTAATTACAAATGATCATCTTGCACTAGCTTAACCTCACGCATTATGTAATCACACGCTTGTTTGATTACAAAGTGAACGTGCAAAGAAAGTTAAACGCCCTTTACAAAAAAAAAGGTAGACAGACGATTTTTAAGACAATGAGATAAACCGAAGTAAACAAACGAAGAAATAACCACGCAAGACCTTTTCAATGTGATTACGTAATGTGTAAAGATGCACATCGCAGAGCTTGTGGTTAAATGGTATATAATTTTGTTAAGAAGGTTTATAAAAGTATATACATTTTTTTTGTATATAAAAATGACCAATCGTTTCGCTAGATAAGATGCTTATTTTTTGGCTGGGATCATGTAGAGCCCTTTGAAGCTGCACTGAAACTGCAGTTTGGAGCTTCAACCCGTTGGCCACCATTGAAGTCCACTACATGAAGAAAAATTTCGGAATGTTTTCCTCAAAAACCTTAATTTCCTTTCAACTGAAGAAAGAAAAACATAAACATCTTGGGTGACATGGGAGTGAGTAAATTAGCAGGAATTTATTTTATTCTGAAAGTGAACTAATCCTTTAAAGGTCCACTGATATGCTTTAAAACACAAAGCGTTATTCTATGTGTTGATGTAATTTCGACTGAAACATGACAGCCAATAGCCAATAGCGTTTTGTTTATATCACTGCTTGGGCCAGAGCAGTGTTGCCAAGTCAAGAATTGGGCGACTTTAACACCCAAAGGTTTCCGAGGGTTGTTTTTGATGTTCACAGGTTGAAGTGATCCCAATAATGTGATATTTAACCCCTGGAATCCTGGAATGTATATTTAACTCCCTGAAACACGAGTTTTACCAAGGGACCCCCCTTGAAATGCGATTGGGCTAGTTCTTGGCTATTTCTGAGTAAAAATTGGGCAGGTTTTGTTGTGAAAACCTGGCAACCCTTACGTAGTCACGCACACATGATGTAGGCGGAAGTACCGACCCAGTGTCACCCAGTGTGAAGTGCAAAGAAAGGCAAATGTCCTTTACAAAAAAAAGGTAAAACAACAACGATGGACGATTTTGAAGTTGGAGGAGAAAAGCGAAAAGCGGCCTACCCTACGTTTTTGAGAAGAAGTACACAGACGAAGAACCATGCAAAACTTTTCCAACGTCATTACATAAAGTGTGAAGATGCGCATCACAGAGCTAGTGCAAGTATATACATTTATTATATACATATATATAAGTATATACATTTTTAGAAAAAAATTACCAACCGCTTCACTACATAAGACCCTTATTTCTTAGCCGGGATCGTGTAGAGCCCTTTGAAACACCAATGAAACTGCAATTTGGACCTTCAACCCATTAGCCATCATTGAAGTCCACTATATGAAGAAAAATCCTGGAATGTTTTCCTCAAAAACCTCAATTTCTTTTGGACTGAAGAAAAAAGACATGAACATCTTGGATGACATGGGGGTGAGTAAATTATCAGGAAATTTTTATTCTGGAAGTGAACTAATCCTTTAAAGATCCACTGAAGTGCTTTAAAACACGGAGTGTTATTCTATGTGTTGACGTAATTTCGGCTGAAACAGGAAGACAGGATGGGACATATCAAGCATCCCCGCCCCCTTTTTTTTTAAATAGCCAATAGCGTTTTGCTTGGGCCAGAGCAGTGTTGCCAAGTCCACAGTTTTCCGGTGGAATTGGGCTACATTAACACTGTTGCCGTGGGTTGTTTTTGATATCCACGGTTTGAAGTGACCCTAATAATGTGATATTTAGCCTCTGGAATCTGAATTTCACCAGGGGAACCCCACCAAAAAAACGTGTATTTTATCCCCCGAAATGCTTTTTTACCGGGGGACCCCTCTCGAAATGCATTTGGGCTAGTTTTGAGTAGCAATTGGGTAGGTTTTGTTGTGAAAACCTGGCAACCCTGGGCCAGAGCCGTTGAGCTCTGTAAAGCCACATTTGACAGCATATAATCTTATCCATATCGCTATAAAATATAGCATTCTGTTTAGAATTCAAATGGGTCCGATACATTTTGTGGTCTGCGCTGACTCGCACATATTATCCGCTCCGTGCTATTGTGTCTCTTGACCGGAGGAGACTGTGCACGTGCTGTAGCACTTCACATGACACAACGCAAAACCAGACTTCATTTGCCCCAACGGAATGCATATTTACACTAGACGGTTACACAAAATCATTCCCTTTCCCCTATATAGTGCACTATGTGCTTCAGCGTGTATTTATAGTGTAGGGAGCGGGACGCTTCTGATTCTAAAGAGCATTTCACGAGAAGCTGAAGTGCAGGATGATGTCATCAAAATCGCTGATCCATATTGGCAGAAGGTAGAGACTGTAAGTTTTTAATGCTTATATCTTGTAAATTTTGTCAGTGTTTTGGAGCACACTAGCTTATAGATAACCTTAAGGCTAACACAACATAACATAACATATAACATAACATAAAACATATATACATATCTTCAATTTTGATTTCATGGGGACTTTAATGCTGGTTGCCACCCTAAAACGAAAGGTGGAAGTGATAGATGAAAGTGACATACTCTACCCATAGCTTAAAACACACACACACACACACAAACAAACACACACACACTCCTCGTCTGTAGAAAGTACAGATTTTTTTTATTATATTTATTTATCTATTTATTTTTTGTTTGTTTGTATAGTTATGGCTACAAAGTGATATTGTGACAGCGCTAGTCATTAAAGGGTTGACAACCATGTTCCAAAAAAAATCACCTTAATCTGGCACGACTAGTGGGTAGCTGGTTTGTTTGTTGGTCTAGCAGCTGGTCTAGCAGCTTGTGCCGCCTAATGACCATCTTAGACCAGCTAGAAACCAGCTACCATGTTCCAAAACAGTTAGCTGCTTAAGCTGGACTTTCCAGGAAAGGTTCTTCTTTCCTTAATAGGACAGTTCGTCCCAAAAAATAAACATTTTGACATCATTTATCCATCCTCATGTTATTCCAAACATGGATGACTTTTTTTCTTCTGTAGAACTCAAAAGAGTTCAGATGCAAAAGCCTCTAAATCCATCTGACATATTTCTTTAAAATTGGCATTTCTTTCTGGCTACTTTGTATAGGTTTCTACGCAAGTACTGGTACTTCTGATTGGGCTGAGGCTGGAATTTAGCGAGTTTGAAGTAGAAGTATTTGATGGACGTATGCTATGTTTCAGGTGCATTCACTCAGTATCATTATCTCATTTTTGACCGAGATGGCTTTTAGCTGGTTTTGCATCTGAACTCTTCACATTTAGCAGAATGTCCAAGCTGTTTTTTAAAATGAATATAAAAAGTGAATATACTGTGAGAAATTCATATATGTTTAGAAGGAAACGAGGGAGCAAAAATAAGGACAAAATATTTATTTTTGAGTGAACTCTCCCTTTAATTCTCTTTAACATCAAAGCAAGTAGCAAAAAAGTCCTCTCAAATAATCTTATCTCAAATAATGTTTCCTCTCTACTAACTGATTTCTTCCCTCCCACTCAAATGATGTGATTGAAATTAAGCGTACGTCCTCGGCAGCGGCTGACTGGCGGTGCAAACTTTTCAAGTGCGTATTGTTTTTGTGGTAAATGCGAACACTAGAGCCCTTGTGGGAATATTGCTCAGGTTCGATGCCAGACGTCTGACTTGCCTATGAAGTACCAGGAGAACACTGTTTCTCTATTGCTCTGGTGCTCCGCCTAACCATAACTGTGGTAATGGGTCTAAGTAATCTCAGTAGTACACCTAACAGGAGTGAAAATAAAAGCGGTTCACGGTGAAGGTGATGGCTACATCTCTATTTGTCTCTCTGACTCTCTCGTTTCGCTTTCTTCATATTGTTGTAATATCTTCATGCGGAAGAGGCGCAGCATGGCCGAATTAAGGGACACTTCAAAGCTCGCATGCTGAGTTTAATGACACAAAGCGTAGTCGGCGAGGCCTATTGTTTGGCCTCAACACAGCAATTCCTCCAACATTACAGCATTGGATTTTTATGATAAGGAATTAGGCCTGTCCTGTAATTGTGAAGGGGGCTTGTGTAGGACCCGAGAGGACGTGGCGGCTGAGTTGAAGACACGGATAACACTTGTTACTACTGCCAACATGAAGGAAACTGAGAAACACTGAAAAATGACAGCAATATTGTCAGTCGTAAAGGATGTAAGAAAGAGTCTAAGCCAGACTAGTTAACATAATTCCCAAAATCGTTCGCTAGTTAAAAAAAAAAAAAAACTTAAAATGGCATGAAAAGCATATTAAATGTTAATCTTTGCAAAAACGCAAAGGAGGGAGGAAGAAAAAGGAGAAAATGAAAAAAAGTCAGTGCGTGTGTGGTCCAGCCTGCGGGGACTGAACGCAGCCAGAAGCCTGCAGTAGTAGAATACAGTGAAACTACCACATGCAGCAGTTGAAGTGTCGATACCAGTAGCACAGGCCTACTAGCCATGTCATGCTACAGACAGACACTCACTTTTTGCTACGCCCGCATGAATGGAGGAAAAAAAAAAAGATTCTAGTTGCCTAGGAAACGCTTCACTCTGATAATTATTACTGTAACTATCTCTGCACACCCCACCTATAATAGAAATGGATCATAAATTATAATCAGACTGGCAGACCTCTGTGGAGAGGGCTACTCACTGCTGCCACCCTCTGGCCGAAGGCTCTCTGGCGTTCTCAGTCCCTGCTGTCTGTGTGTTTCTGTTTCTGAGAGGACCGAGGACACCCTGAGAGCTCCTTCTAATTTATTCTCTCGGCTGAACAGAAATTCAAATATTTATGTATTTGATGTTTTTAGACTGTTTTCAGAGAATAATTATTGAGCGTGGAAAAAATGCAGTTAACCGCCAATTGAAATATGGCTTCATGCAGGATTGCATGTCTTTAAATATTTAAAACTAGGAATTCCCATGGCCATATCCTAAGTAATCAAAAAACAATTAAATATTCTTCCAGTTGAGAAATGCTTTTTTGTTTGTTTATTTTTAAAATAATTTGTGCCTTTAAGAAAAAAAATAAAAAAACACACAACAACAAACAAGAAAGTGGAGTTGTGCAATACTTGCAAAGTGAGCGTCCTACTTTTCTCTCTTCCCAAGAACTGGGAGGCAAAAAATAAATAAATAAAAAAAATATAAACTAAAAAAAAGTCTAAAATAGCAGCATCATGAAGTTTTCAAGCAAGCAGCCAAATAGGAAATAAGATAATTATCAACACGGATCGTCTTCGTTTCATACGGAACGACGCGTACTGTCCAATCCTGACAGACAGCTCTTCCATTGTTGAGGGGACATTTAAACATTTCGGTCTCTTAAAATGATTTAGTGAATGGGACTTGGACAGCGTGGAGATGCCTGGCAAGCAGACGCACGATGGTGAGGCTACAGCTGCCTTAAATGCGGTTCCATGAAACAGAAACTGTCTTAAATCAACCAAATACAGCTGATTTCAATTCAGCTCCCCTTTTGTGGTGTGGAAAAGTGGTTTTGATTCAAGACGAATGTGCAACAAAAGGTCTTCACCGCTGTGCCAGCTTACCCAATTACTGGCAAACTGCTGGGTCTTAAACCAGCTATCACATGTAAACATTTCCTGCAGCCACCACCCCCTCGGTTTTTACCAGGGCACTGCAAGTTCAGGGGTGGGGGTACGTCTATTCTGCCGTGCCTTCTTCAATCAAACCCATGATGCTGAGGTTTGGCGCCCACAGAGGCAGAAAAAAAAAGAAAAGTTAATTCTTTTTTAATTTCTGGAGTACCGAGCTGACAAACACCACTTATTTTGTTCAGGGGAACAGAGAGAGAGAGAACAAGTGGCTCTGCGCATTACAAAAACATCTGACTGTGTTTAATCAGTTAGGAGTCTTGTGTCATTTTCACCCATTAACTTCATGTGAATCATGGACAAGTTTCTTCCACTTGTCTCGAAAAGTGCACGCTGCTCTTTAATGCCAAATGCGAATGCACATCGGTTTCAAATTGCACATTCGCAAGGTCATCAGCCTGTCGAGCATTTGATCTTTAAAGTTGACTCTTGTGCATAAAAATGCACAGAAAGTTTTGCTGCAAAGATCTCAAACAACGAAACTGCTGCTCCTACATAACAAGAGCGAGTTGGAGAAATTATAACAGCTTTGACAACTTCCCGAAAACGGAACTCGGAGACTTTCAAGCGCCCCCCCGTTCACAGAAGTTTACGGCATGTTAGCAATACGTTGGATTTGAACTGTACAATGCAAATCATAGTGGAGATTCTCATTAGTAGGTATTGACAAGCCACATAAAACAGCCCTCTTATGTGCGCCCGTTCTCCATGCCAGCTTTTTCGGCTCACCTCTCCTCTCCTCTCCTCTCCTTTTGTCTCATCTTTCCGCCCGAGCTGTAGCCGTGCATATTTCAGATCGGCATGACAGACAGTGGAAATTATTTATCCCGGGTTCTGAGCTCGTGGCGAGCTGTTTAAGCATTCATACTAACAAAGGGCAGCGGAGTCACAACGAGGCTGACAAGGCCTCTCTCTCTTTCTCTCTCTCTCGCATACACACGCACACACACACAGCAGCACTTTTCAGAAAGACTCTGTTTTTTTCTGATTCTCTGACCTTTGAAGCAGCTTAGGTTCACAAAACACTTCCAAACAGTTCTCTCTAATGGCCCCCTACTCAAACAATCGGCAGAACGCTCCGACCAAGATGATTGATCTCCGACAAGCAGCTCGATGTAGCTCCATGAATCATTAGATCAGCTCGGAGGTAGAGAGAGAGAGAGAGAAAGAGGGGGAGAGATAGACCAAACCGGTCTGCAAAGGTAACGAAAGATGAAAAAAGAAGGCAGACATATTGCATGCAAATAAGCTTCCACGCAGCTGAGCATTTCAAAACTACCAAAAAAAAATCAAATGGATGGTGCATATTTGACATATGAGGGAATGGAGCTTGGGTCTCGTTTTATTGTAACTCGACACAAATGGAGATCACTAGGTTGCTACAAATGTAACTGGTTTTTTATATCTGTAGCGTTTAAGCAAGCATCGCTATCCCGTCCTGAGAGCTGGCTATGCTGGTGGGGGGTGAGCATAAAATAGGGCAGTAACATGCTGTTGAACATGTTATAATGCCCCAGGACAGCAATATCTGTCCATGCGGCCCCAAGAAAGGGCAGAGGGGTGTGAAAAAAAGAGTATTACATGTCTTCCTTTAGAATTTAAAATGGACAGAAAGATGAAGGAGGAAAAGAAAGGGGGGGGGGATGGGGGAGAATGAAAAAAAGAAAACATGAGAAAGCAAAAGAAAAAAAACGAAAAAGAGAATAAAAGAAAGAGTGGAAAGAAAGAGTGAAAAAGGAAAGAAAAAAGACTGAAAGAAAGAGTGAAAAAGAAAAGACAGATAAAGAAAGAAAAAAATGGAAAGATAATGGTCAAAGAAAGAAAGAAAGAAAGAAAAAGAAAGAACTGAAGGACAGAAAGAACAAAATCAGTGAATGAAGGAAAGAGTGAAAGAGCAAACGAAAAGGAAAAAAGAGTGAAAGAAAGAGTGAAAAAGAAGAGATAAAGAAAGAGAAAATGGAAAGATAATGGTGAAAGAAAGAAAAACTGAAGGACAGAAAGAACAAAATTGTTGAATGAAGGAAAGAGTGAAAGAGCAAACAAAAATTAAGGAAAAAAGAGTGAAAGAAAGTGAAAAAGAAGTGATAAATGGAAAGATAGTGGCGAAAGAGTGAATGAGTGAAAAACAAAGAAAGAGTGAAAAAGAAAGAAAGAAAGAAAAAAGAAAGAAAGAAAGAAAGACAGAAACAAACTGAAGGACAGAAAGAACACAAATAGTGAATGAAAGAAAGAGTGAAAGAGCAAATGAAAAGGAAAGAAAAAACAGTGAAAGAAAGAGTGAAAAAGAAGTGATAAATGGAAAGATAGTGGTGAAAGAAAAAGTGAAAGAAAGAAACAGAAAGAAAGAAAGAAAGAAAGAAAGAAAGAAAGAAAGAAAGAAAGAAAGAAAGAAAAAGAAAAAAGAGAAAAACTGAAAGAAAGGAACAAAATTAGTGAATGAAAGAAAAAGTGAAAGAGCAAACAAAAAGGAAAGAAAAAAGAGAAAGAGCTGAAGTGATAAATGGAAAGAAAGAGTGAAAGAGTGAAAAAGAAAGAGTGAAAAGGAAAGAAAGAAAGAAAGAAAGAAAGAAAGAAAGAAAGAAAGAAAGAAAGAAAGAAAGAAAGAAAGAAAGAAAGAAAGAAAAACTGAAGGACAAAGAACAAAATTAGTGAATGAAAGAAAGAGTGAAAGAGCAAACAAAAAGGAAAGAAAAAAGTGAAAGAAAGACTGAAAAATAAGTGATAAATGGAAAGATGATGGTGAAAGAAAGAGTGAAAGAAAAAATAAAAAGAAAGAAAAAAATAAAAACTGAAAGACAGAAAGAACAAAATTAGTGAATGAAAGAAAGAGTGAAAGAACAAACAAAAAGGAAAGAAAAAAGAGTGAAAGAAAGTGAAAGTGATAAATGGAAAGAAGGAGTGAAAGAGTGAAAAGGAAAGAGTGAAAGAAAGAAAAAGAAAGAAAGAAAGAAAGAAAGAAAGAAAGAAAGAAAGAAAGAAAGAAAGAAAGAAAAAGAAAGTGGAAGCCAAAGTAGGAAACAGGAAGTAAATGAAAGAGGGGATAAGACGTTTGAGACAGTGTGGCTGACTGATACATGCTGTTGCCTTTTCCTGCTCTTCACTGAACTATTACACACTATCACACAGTGTTTCTGAGGCAGCATCGGTCTTTAATGTAGCGCTGTGGTGGTTTGCTGCAAGCCACTGACTGCACTGTGAGCAAAGAAGACGTGTCAAAGGTCAACATGTGCGAGACACTGCTCACCGCAGGAGACAAGATCAAAACAGCACATATCTAGATACTTACAGCACTAAAGAACCATTATTACACATGTATGTACATACATTAAACCGCTTTGCCATTTTATAGAAAAAGGAAATGGCATGGAGGAGAGATTGTTGGGATCTGGAAATCACATAATTTGAACTTGAAAAAAAATTCACATATTAAAAAATACATGGTTGTGCAACACAAAACTTAAGCACCACGCATGTAACATCAAGTGAGGAAAACACTCATTTAAAGCATCGCAGTAAGAGAGATGTGGCCTGCGTGACCCTTGCCCGTCTCATTTTGTTCTGGACTTAACTGAATCTGAACGCCATATCAAAGCCAGCAGATGCCGGGACACAGAAGTGGTCTTGTCTATTGCAGGCAGATGCGGGCAAGCAGAAAATGAACAAAAGCTGCCCTTGTCCCCTCCAGTGTCACTGGGTGAGAAAGATACAAAGCATGTCAGACTGGCAGTCAGGCAGCACCGCTGGAACCAGCGGCACATGACTGTGGACAGGAAAGACAGACAGGTTCTCCAAGCCATCCATACCTGTTCATGTTTGCAATGTCCAGCTATTCTGACCCCTCATCAGGTATGAGACTCCAAGTTTGTTTTTTGTTTTTTAGAGCACACAAAAACAATGGATGGACAGAGAGATGTGAAAGGGAGGAAGTGGACACCACAAGACGCAGCTGTGCAAGAAATTTTGAATGTAAAAATGTGTAATAACTAGAGCTGTCAAATTCATGTTAATTTAGTGTGATTAATTATAAAGAAAATAACCTAAAAATTAACACAATTAATCATGCACCCTGACCCATAAGTAAATTGCATAAGGAATTTGCACCTTCATGTTTCTCTAGAGATCTTGTATTTATTTTATTTTATTTTATTTTAAACCATGGACCTCAGATAAATCAGTATTTTATATAGGCAATTAAAATACATTTTAAATTAATTATTTTTTTATATGATTGACAGACAATTTTTATTATTATTATTATTATTAATAATAATAATAATGATAATAATAATAATGTATACTTGGCATACTACTAATAATTACACCTATAAATAAATAAATAAAAAAATGCAAACTACAATAACACCAACAGACATGATACTGATTAATGTCAGCTAATTGCATTAAAGTCTAAACAGTACATTTTTCATCGTCAACACCACATTCCAAATTAAATGAACATGGAAGAATAAGGGACAATACATAATAATTAGATCAGTGACCTTTGCACCAGCTCACACACTCCTCCCCATTGACAGGTCAGAGGTCACATGTCTCAACAACTCTGAGCATGTTTACACAAGCCTTACACAAATGCACAGCACACTTAAAGAGGGCACAGGTCAACAGGTCAAGTCTCTAAACACCTGTAGAGTGACTGCTGTTTCTGAATGTACTGCACAGTACAAAACAGAAACTTTAAAACTGTATACACACCAGAGTCTGCAAGTCACACAAAAAGGCGAAAGAAAGGAAGTGCTTAAACACTTCTAAATAGGAACCATATGCACCTAAGCATTACAGTATATTAAGGACAAATTAAATGAAGCCAGCTCAGAGAAAGAATTTATAGGACACAAACTACAGATGCGGACGAAAACAAAAAGGTGCAAGAATTGAGGACACAAGAAGAATGGAATAAAGGAGTCCCACGTCCCTAAGAAGGCAAAAAAAGACAAAAGAGACACAATGACACTGCTAAGAGGAAACAGCAGTGGACAGCTCTATGGATTTTTGCTCCCAGCGTAAAGACCAGTGGGATTGTGTGGTGGCAGTGGGTGGGTCCCCTTTAAAACCTGACGTGTGGGGGGGAAGAAGCCCCAAACCTCCCCAACCCCCTCCAGCTGAGCGCCAAGGCTGCACAGATGCAAACTCCCCCCTGACCGTGCGCTTGCCAAGACGAGCTTCCGAACCCACACCAGCTGGGAGCCCTCTGATGAGGCCAACACATCCATTTCCGTGGTAACCGTGCCCCTCTCCCCCTGTCCTCGCCAACGTACACACACACACAGACACACGCAAATACAAACACACACAAAATCTAACTCCCACCCCCCACATCACATATTTGCCAGCAACAATATCACGGCACAGGGGCAGAATGCAGCTAAATACTGCCACTGGTACACACAGGTGACTTTATTGCAGTGATGAGAACAAACCACCACAATGATGAAGTTAAAATACAACATCATGTTTGTCTCCGGTTGAGTGATTCGAGTGTCAGGAAGAAAACGGCAAAAACATTAAATTCAAATTTGGTTCAGAGCAGAAAAGCTTAAGACAGGAAGCCAAACCCAAATGTCAATTCTAAAGCATTTAGGTGTTAGCTCAGCTTTTTTAACTGTATTGACCGATCTACACTTAACAGGAAGAAAAGACATGATGTAATGTTAGAACCGACAGGACCTCACAAAACACAGACAGTACCGCAGTCTAACACAAAGCTGACAGTTTACAGAAACCGTTCATTCTTTAGGTTCGCCGTTTAATAAACAATTAACGCAGAAACTAAAAATCCCACACAATAAGCGTGGGCGACATAGCGGTAGACATTAACTGGTAGAGCTCCGTCAACTGGTAGAGATTTTCGACTATTGTCTCTATTTGTACATGCTCACGTTATGTTACTGTGCTACATGATCACAAAAAATCATTTGCACATGTTTTTAAAGGATTAGTTCACTTCCAGAACAATGTACTCACATTCATATAATGTACTCACCCCCTTGTCATCCAAGATGTTCTGTGTCTTTCTTTCTTCAGTCGTAAAGAAATTATGTTTTTTGAGGAAAACATTTCAGCAATTCTCTAAATAGTGGAATTCTCTGGTGCCCGTGAGCTTGAACTTCCAAAATGCAGTTTAAATGCAGCTTTAAAGGCCCCAGCTTTGGAAAGAAGGGTCTTATATAGCAAAACGATTGGTTATTTTCTAAATAAATTTACTATTTAACCTCAAATGCTCGTCTTGTCTAGCTCTGCATGAACGGTTCAATGCAGTTAGGGTATGTCGAAAAACTCCCATCTCATTTTTTCCTCCAACTTTAAACAGTGTTCCCACACCTTGGTTAACTTCAAATTCAAGGACCTTTAAAGGATTTTCCAGGATTTAAACAATGCAAAATAGCATTTTTTTTTTTCTTTTTTACATTTATTTTTGGCCATATGACAGAGATTTGAAATTCTATATTTGTCGTATTTCTATTTTGCATTAAAAAATGAAGAATATTCGGTACATCCTACACTGTATTCTAAAATGATCTGTAAATGCATAGGCCAGTATTCGAAGTTCAGAAGGAATGTGGAATTTTTTCCAGAAAACTGCACAAAATAAATTCGAGCACTTTCAAGGACCTGTATTTATATATATTTATTTTCAAAAACTTTCCAGGGCCTTGAATTTTTTTTTTTTTTTTTTTTTTTTTTTCAGATTCACAAACTTTCATGGGTTTCAAGGACCTGTGGGAACCCTGTTTAAAATCACCCTACATTGCTGCAGAAGTACCGACTCAGTGTTTACAAAGTGAACGTGCAAGGAGGGTCAAAAAGGTAAAACAGCGATGTAGGACAATTTTAAAGTTGGAGGAGAAAATGAGATGGGACTTTTTCGACATACCCTAACTGTATTGAACTGGCATGCACAGAGTACACATGTGCATCACAGAGCTAGACAAGACCAGCATTTGTGGTAAAAAAAATATATATAAATTGCAATTTTTTTTTTAGAAAATAACAGATCGTTTAATTATCGTTTCACTTGATAAGACCCTTCTTCCTCAGCTGGGATCGTTTAGAGCTGTTTGAAGCTACATTTAAACTGCATTTTGGAAGTTCAAACTCGCGGACACCATAGAAGTCCACTACATGGAGAAAACTCCTGATATGTTTTCCTTAAAAAACACAATTTCTTTACGACTGAAGAAAGAAAGACATGAATATCTTGGATAGTGCGTCTGATTTGTTTGCTAGGGAGCGGAGATTCTCCAGGTGAATGCTCAGCAGCATTCCTAAGTCCTAAAACCGCGCTGTTGGAATTACATGAGCGCACCAGCACGCATCCCTCTTTTATGTCACCTGGAGTGCTTGTATAGGATCACAGCTCCTCCGACTAAAATGTCCAGTAAAATGTCTGAATGCTCAAAAATCAGTAAAAAGTTATTTGGTGTGCTATTTCTGATAGTTGACTGTAAAAAGTTGCTTAAAGGAGTAGTTCACTTCCAGAACAAAAATGTACAGATAATTTACTCGCCCCCTTGTCATCCAAGATGTTCAAGTCTTTTTTTTTCTTCAGTAGTAAAGAAATTATGTTTTTTGAGGCAAACGTTTCAGGATTTTTCTCCATATAGTGGACTTCTATGGTGCCCGCAAGTTTGAACTTCCAAAATGCAGTTTAAATGCAGCTTCAAATGGTTCTAAATGATCCCAAGGAAGATGGGTCTTATCTAGCGAAACAATTGGTTATTTTCTTAAAAAAAAAAAATTACAATTTATTGCTTTTGAACCTCAAGTGCTCGTCTTGTCTAGCTCTGTGTGAACTTTGTGCATTCCGGTTAAATACAGTTAGGGTATATCGAAAAATCTATCAGCCCTACATCGCTGCAGAAGTACCGACCCAGTTTTTACAAAGTGAACGCGCAAGGAGTATCAAACACCCTTTACAAAAAAAAAAAGGTGAAACAGCAATGTGGGACGATTTTGAAGTTGGAAGAGAAAATTAGATGGGAGTTAATTTCTTTTATGCCAAAAATCATTAGGATATTATGTAAAGATCATGTTCCATGAAGATATTTTGTAAATTTCCTACTGTAAACATACCAAAACTTAATTTTTGGTTAGTAATATGTATTGCTAAAAACTTCATTTGGACAACTTTAAAGGCGATTTTCTCAGTATTTTGGGTTTTTTATACATTCAGATAGAGGGCTTATTTATTCAGCTTTCAGATGATGTATAAATCTTAATAAAAAAAAATGAACCTTATGACTGGTTTTGTGGTCCAGGGTCACATTTAAATGCTGACTGTTAACTTGTCTTGAGTTTTTGAGTAAGCTTGAGGGTTTTTTTTTTTTTTTTTTTTTTTTTTTAGGGCTAGTGTTCATTTTTTTTGGTCATACCACCCACCCCTACCACACAACTGACTCCTAATCAATAAAAATGCCATTCAGTAGCACCTTGACTTTGACTAGCCTCTGCCAAAACCTTTTCCAAGCTCCAAACTTGTGCGGCAGCAAATTAATCAACAATCTTGCCATATTGTGTGAACTCTCACTGAGATCCCATCAAAAACACATGACTGACATCTGTTGGACCAGCCATGGGCTGAGCACAAACATGTTCTCTCACTCCCTCATGCACTACACAAACACACACACATCCACTGGCTGTGTGTTACTCAAAGCTATTAGCTTACTCCACTTCTGGCGTATCCATCCTCAGGGTAATCCAGTGAAGGAGAGACGCACGGCTGGGGAATAATGCGGCATTGTTGTGGGAATGTGGAAGATAGGGAAGAGGAGACAAGACAGCATTTATCAAGAGGAGCTGGTAAACATATAATCTCAATAAACTGCCAAGGTCAGGCAAACTGCACCTGGCAGACATGAAGTGTTGAGGAATGGAATGGCATGAAAGAGGAATTCAGATCCTGGAACGGGATCAGTGGCTCCTCCAGGTAACCTTGGGGTCTTTGTGCTCTTAGAAAGAGGACACCCAGTTCTACACAACACCCATATACATCTATCCCTCCCGTCAAGTGTCCTGGTTTTAAAATGGTGGTTCGGCGGCGTTGCTCGTTGAGGTTTTTTGAAGTGCCAGGGCCTCAGAGTGTGCTACACAAAGCCGGTAGCGGGCGTGCTAGCGCCAGAGCTGTGCCAAGAACAACAAGCCAAGCAAGCAGCTGTGCACTAGTGGGATGGTTTGCCCGAGGAATCAAAGATTGCCGCCGAAGAAAGAAAAACAACATTTCAAAGCAGTGGCCCTCTTTATTGCCGTTAGTCAAAGTCTGGAAACAAAGAGGCAGAATCGCAGGCCATGAGAGAACCCAGTGTCCACATCATCTTGAGAGACCGCTCAGGGTTAGCTTTAGTGGGACAACTCCCCCTCATTCAGAAGTGTTAATGAGCTTTGATCAGGACATGCAGATGAAAGATAGGATGAGTTAGCAGGCTAGCAGATGGGCGCAAGCCCACTGAGATCTGAAAGAAATAGTGCAGCAAGAGCTAAAGAAGTAAAAGAGACAATACGAGGCACAGTCCACTCTGCGTCCAGACAAACACCATGGCGCCTTGGCTGCAAGACTTCTGTTTTCCCAACTGAAAAAAATGCCTTTACCAGTCAAGCCTTCTTGAGTGCAAGCTACGAGTTAATGTTACATTCCAGTTAGTCTATACTCCTGGAGGAATTTTAGATTCCAGATGCACATACGATATCCAGTCTTTTCACTCCATTACAGCAAAGAGAAAGTGCTCTTAACCATTTCAGATGTTTCCTAAGGCATAGCACCTGGGGCTCCCCTATCGAAGAATCACTCAAAGATCAAACGGCTAATATTCTTTGCTGTAGCGAAACCACTGCATTACCACCTAATGTCTCAGAATCACATTTCCGCTCTCACTTTACGCCATCATCACTAAAAAGCCGCATTATCTTTAAAGCTCCAACCTTAAGAGAAATAAAAAGGTGGGAAAAGAAGGGAGAAACATCATCTTTTAAGTGGCAAATTTGGTCATTACCCAGGGAAAGAGTAAGAGATATTTAACGGCACGCTGTTTGCCCATGGAAAGATGAGGAAAGTGATAGAAAGGCACGAGAGACGCCGGTAAGAGCGGAGAAAGGATACCTCCCGTTCTCGCGCCTTTGGTGAAAAACACTCGAGCCAGCGGTTAACCTCCATCCCCTCAGGACAGATACCGGAGCATCTGGCTGCTTCTAATACCCTCAGAGAGCGAGAAAGCGAGGAAGATCCTGTAAAAGCAAGAGGGCGCCCACGTGCCTACAACCTTCCGACTGATCGGTGGCAATAGGCCACCGCCAAAGGCCCGGCTCCTTAGCTCTCATCTCCCATTACTGGGGAGACAAAAGCAAGCCCTGAACTCCCCTTCACCCTAACCAATTACCAGCCCCCAGGGACAAGCCCCGACCGCTTCGAGCCAACCCGACTCTTTTCATCTCTGTCCTGCACTATTGCAGTGGATCAGAGCTTGCTGCTGCTGCAACTATTGCACCTGCTGTGGAAACTGTAACGTAGCGTGTCACTTTGAGGCTAGCATTCCTAAAGAAACTGCTGTATCCACTGACATCATTAATAAAAGTGCTACCCAGTGACCATCTGATGTCTCAAACTAAAAAAATTGCCAGACGTGCCATAAAGGAAACTACTTTCTACTTCTAAGGACAGCCGAACAGAGAGCAGCAGCAACAGTTCTTTTGACTGATGAAACACCAGTTAATTCCTGTCAGATATTCTGTATAAAGCCTCCAATGAGCCGTGCTTCACAAAGCCAGTGCGTAGCGTGTCTTCAGAGGGGACGACTTATCTAAAATCAGTGTTTAGTCCCTCCATTCCTACTGTGGTCTCCTTCAGTCCTTCTTCCGCTGAACCTTCTTCAGTCACCACCGCCTCCTTTCATTATAGATCATCTGGTAAGACTCCTGAAATAAAAGCGAACAGGGTAGGATGCTTTCTTGTACATAATGAGTATTCGAAATGAAATTTGTGCATGGCACATTGATAATTCCTTGCTGAAAAGGACCAAATTTTCAAGTTTTTTTTCTCAAAAAATGAAAAAGTATTACACGGCTTTTCCGCCTAAAGGCTCCACTTAAGGCAAATTATCATTTACCTTTCGAGGGCTGCCAGATCATTAGGCAGGGACATTAAAATCAGCCACCGCAGCACCAGAGGGGGCCAAAGTGAACCAGTGCCCGGTACATAGCTGAGCATGCGTGTACACGCGTGAGTGAGTGTGTGTGTGTGTGTGTCTATGTGAGGAAAAAAAAAAAGTGTGCCAGCATGCATTTGTGTATATGTGTGTGTGATGACATCAAAGCTTCCAGCAGTCAAGGGTTTGCCATGTGTCCAGAATCATTTGACATGAGCAGATGCATCATTAAAACCTTGCCACACGCGCAGTTTCCTGTGCCAGACACCACAGCCATTCTCACTCGTAGTCATTAGCAGTCTTCTTTATTCCGTCTCTCCTCCGTATCTCACATACGTTCTACAACGAGGTGAGAAATCTATTCCTCTTTTGCTGCTCTGGCCTTTTCTGGGGTCATGGGACTTTCGGCATGTATCTGTCAGTCAACCGAGCAGCTGGATCGCTTGGGCTTGTGACTCTTTCCCCCATTTTTTTTTCTTGTTCTTTCTTACTTTTTTTCTTCTCTGGCCAGACGGTGGCATCCAAAGCTCCTCTCATTAAATCAAACTGACTGGTCGGGTGTGTGGCGTGGCCAGTGACCACCTTCTGATGTTCAGCCAGGGATATGTGAAGGGACAGACCTTACCTTCTTCTGAGGGGCTGGCATATGGCCCCAGCACAGCTGCTTTACACCTTCCCCTTCTCATCTTCTTCCCTCCCTTAAATCGTTCTGTGTTTGGTCCTTCTCCTCCTCCTGGTCAATGCTACTGTCAAGCCCGGAATCCAGACTGGTGAACACACACACATCCGACACAAACCCAGCTGTTTAAGGATCTACTACCAGACATCGCGGTCACCACCTTTTTCTTCTAAGGAAGAGGATGTTGTGTCTTTGCAAGTCATGTCTCACTATAAAGCAAGACTTCCAGGTTTAAAATAACAACTCCAACATTTCCGGGTGAAAGGACAAAGCAAACTGTCCATTGTGGAAAGGGGAAAAAAATGTCCACTGAGTGGCGATTTCTTAACAATGAAGTTAAAAAATATCTTTGGAGGTACACCTGAACAATACAGCAGGAAGGGCTGGGGTGAATACCGCTGGGAAAAGAAGAGTTGGCGCAGGGATCAAAGCTGGGCTTTGACGCAGCATTGTCTTTAAATGATCCAGACTGTAAACACAACAAATGGGTGCTCTGTGAATGAAGTCTGTCTATCTATACTCTAAAAAATGCTGGGTTTAGCCTGTTGGGCCATTTTATTGGGTTGTTTTTAATATTCTTTTACCCAGGTGCTGGGTAGTTTTTCTGCACTCTAAAAAATGCTGGGTGATTTTTTTTTTTTTGTTTTTAACCTGAATGCTGGGTTCAGTTTGTTGGGTCATTTTATTGGCTTATATTTAATATTTTTACCCAGGTGCTGGGTACTTTTTCTGTAACTAATATGCTGGCTCATTTTTAATGGGTTTTTAAATATTGGGCTGAGCCTATCTCTGACGGAACAACCCAGCTGCTGAATTACAGCAGTCCTCAGTGCCGCCCACCGATTTGGTGCAAAATAAAGGTTTGTATACATTTTATTTAATTTAAAGTCTTTACTGTGCTGTAAATTAGATTATTTTACAAGGACGAGATGTGAACAGCACATGATGGAAACACGGCACCTTTTGCCTTATGTAACATAAATTGATTTTATTTGTTATAATACTGAATTTAATTTAATTTGATGTTAAAATATGTTCTCTAACGTCAGTACTGTTTGTTCATGGGGAAGTTATGAAGTCAGTCACGGCATCTTTCAGCTACAAGTGAAACGCGAGGTGGTGGTCGGAGGTTCGTAGTTTCCCCAGCGAAAAGCAGCCCTTCACCGGCCCGGAATCCAGCAACACACTGGAACGAGAATTAACACTATTTCTGTGAAAAGCAATTACAGAGAATGGTTGAATACACTAACATTAAAATGCTACATTTAAGTGTTACATTTTTATTTCTAAAATGCTTGTTAAACGAGTTTAAATGTATGTAAAGTATGCTGTATTTATCCAAACACATTCAATTTGTCTTACATTTTTGTCTATGGGTGTTTTTGCTTAATAATAAATGTTCATCTTTTGATTATTGCTGTTGCCTCTTTAATTCTGAATGTGACTTTTAATTTCCAGCCCATTTTAAGCCAGCAATATAATAATTTTGAAACAATAGTTGAGTTAAACAAAGCAACCCAACATGTTGGGAGAAAACATTTAACCCAACCAGCAGGGTCAAAATAACCCAGCGCTGGGTTGCCAAATAACCCAAGTTGGTTTGTTTTAACCCAGCATTTTTTAGAGTCTATCTATCTATGAGGCCAGAATCTCCTGATCAAAAACAAAGGCAAGGAAGATGCAAAAACGAGCAATCTCATATGTTAGCAGATGCATCATTATCAACAATAAACAGCATATAAATGAAAACTGTCTAATGTTACTAAGTGAAATGTCCAGGAAGTGGTAAAAGACTGTGAAGCTTTGGGGGTGCTGATGGAAGTGATCTACTGCATCTATGCTTTGATTATCGTACTGAATATGATCCAAATGTAGTATTAGATAAAAATGCAATTTTTTTCTTTTTTTTGCTTTTTTATGAAACTTACCTACATTTAAGTGTTGATTAAAAAATGCTTGAAGCTAGAATAAAATTGACTTTTTGTTTAAAAGTAGAGGGTCTGTTATTTATTTTGACGTATTGCATGTTCAGATATTTACAAAACAAAATATTCTAGGGGCCATGAAATTTTAGTGAAAATGATCAAAAATGCAGGTGGTGGCTGGCAACTTTCTTTTATAGTTAATTACACGTTCTCCCATTCAAAATTCAAATTCAGCATCCAGTTTTCTACCTCAATTCAAATTCAGGAACTGAAAGTTTAATTTAAAGTTTAATAAAAGCAAAAAGCAATAAATAAGACATTTTAAAAAGGACATTTTAGATGATAATTTTCTATTCAAATGACCACAAACCTGCCTGGTAATTAAGAGAAACAGCCATCAGTGAAAAATGTTCATGTGTCATTAGGGTCAGGAACAGAGGCAATGAGGAGAGATGCTTTATCAGAGCGCTAGATAGACAACAAGGACCGAGAGACCTCTAACCAGCCCTATCCAGCCATCAAGAGCTCGGTGCAGTTACTCTCTCCTCTTTCTCCTTTACAAGGAGATGAACTCCTGGGCACAATTAAGAAGTGCACTCTGAGGACTTTCCTGATGTTCGGTTATAAACTACAATGTGCCTCACATTTCAAAGACAGCAGGTTTTTACTAGACACGGAAAGCGTGTCGCACACCATACTTTACATGAGTGCCGAGTTTCAGCCGAGCAGTGCTCAATTGCACCTGCAATAAACAGCAGATTTATGGAAAATATTTTCATCGTTTTGCCTCTGTCAATGCCAAAGTTTCAAATTAATTATTGATTAATCACTTTCTTTTTAAGCAAAAATGCAGACAAGCAATATCAAAGCACAGTGGAAAAAAAGATTATACCCCCAATTCGGGTTCGTTCCAATCATTCATAACCGTTGTATTGACAAATACCAACTTGCTAATCACTGAGCTCGAGAAATAAAAATGGTCAGCATTTCCCCCCGGACACACTAAAACTGAAATATATCAGTTGTCTTTAACAAGCAAATCTCAGAGAACTGGAGTGAGGAGAAAATAAATCCTGTGTGTGTGTGTGTGTACGTGTGTGTTTCTGTCAGTCTGTATGCATGCAGCCGAACAAAACCCCAAAGCGTAACATCAGGACTCATGAAGGCATATGCATGGATGCAGTGGACAGTGCGGACCCCTGGTGTTGCTCTGGTGTGGTCAAACCAGAATGAAAAGGTCAAGGTAAATTTTAGAGCATGCAAGGAGCTTTAAAATATTCACGGTCAGCTTTTTAGCACATGTGGCCACTCCAGACGTAATGAGATGGGAGTAGTAAATATTTGCTGATGGTCTGTACCATTCCCATGCGCTGGAGCTTATTTTGAATACAGAGGATGCTGGGGAGGCAAGTGGAGGGGGCACCTGATAACTAATTAGTACATTTGCACAAATAATTAGAATGATTGATTGATTTTTCACAGGGAGGCGTGGGAGACATGCCAAATGAAGATGGTCTGCCGTTAAGGCCAGACTACTGGTGGTCCGTCTGAAATCATCATTCTGAGCATAGGCTGATAATAGGAAAAGAGACAGACAGATGACATTAAAGACAGTAGAAAGACAACTTTTCCCTAGAGGTACACTTCGTGAATTGTTCTTGGGGAAAAAAACGGTCATCTTCAAATAACTCTATAAACCTATAACTTGTTCAAAAAATATCTAGGGTAATTGTAAGGGTTTAAAGAGAAGATGTATTTTTAGCCCTGTACATCCAAAATCAGAATATTTCAGGCAATTCAACATTCGAGACCACTGAGACCATTTGAGACTCTTCACTTAAGTAGGCCCGCACTGAATCTACACACTTTTACTTTTTCACCAATCGTGAGGGACAGTGTTGAATTCAGCAGCATGGAAAATCCAGTATTAAATTTCAACAAATAAATAAATAAATAAATAAAGGAAAGTCCATTGCCTGAGACTGATTTTAACTGCACCCCTAAATTTATAACCAGGAAATATTCCTGTGTCCCCCTCTCTCATAGCTACAAGGTGTTAGTAGATAGATCCCATCATTTTGAGGTAAATGTGTTCAAAAGTCTGAAAAATCTGTGTGTAACTTTAAGGAACGTCACTAGCACACTTTTTTGTGAGTTGGTCCATAACATTTAGTTTTTATATGTGTGCCACTGTTCAGAACTGTGCTAGCTAACTATGTGCTGATTAGCATCTTTGAGGTTCAAAAGTATCCAAAATTGTCACTACTGAAACACTTGGTTGAGTTTCAGTAGTGTCATCTTTATGTTTTTTGACTACCGTCATAGTCACGACCCAAACGTGTCATCGTTTTGGTAGTGACAAAAGGGAACACATAATCCTCATATTTGGGAGAAATAAACACAATTTTAGTACAGTTATGCAATTTTTTTGTATTTTAGTATGTTTTAGTAGTGTTTTAGTTAGTTTAGTAGTGCAAGTTAAAATTCTGTAACGTGATGTTGCTACCAAAGTATTACTGTCACTGCTGAAAACGTGCAGTAACTACAGAAACGTGATGTTTTGCCAAAAACAAAGTATATTGAATTATCAACTAAGTTGTTATGATATTTTTTGGTTCAGTGTATATTCAAACTAATGAATCCTTAACTTTAAAATCAGTATGATCAACTTTTTGCCTTTTACAAAGAAAAAACGGATTCAAAATACAACAACCATAATCTTAATAGGTCAATATAACCCTAATTAAGTTATCATTACTGTGTTTCTGTAGTGAACAATTTGGGGAGAGGACAAATATTCCAAAACTTTCTGAATATACAATATGAGAATTAACTGCACAATTACTAGAAATGTGTACTTTGGATATTACACAATTTGCATACACACTATTTATTTTTTTTTTTTTTTTTTTTTTTTTTTCCAAGACGTTTACAACTTTGGACCAGTTCTGTAGAATGGCCCATATATTTTGGATTTTCCATGCCACATAATTCAGTGTGTTTACATAAATTATATGGTAAGTCCAACCAAAAATCAAAAGTGTGTCATTAATTACCTCATGTTGTTTCAAACCCGTAAGACCTTCGATTTCATCAAAAATATCTTAATTTTTACAACAGTTCTTTCTGGTCCTCGAATCTGATTGGCTGATAAGAGTGCAATATTAGAGTGATATCAGAACTCCAACAGCCATTTCACAGTTTGTAATCTTATCACTCTGCTTGTGGTACTTCCTACAGCGAGTGTATTGGCAGACACCCAAATCCAGTATCATTTTATAAATATTACTGTTTTTGTATCACGGAATGTAGTTTTAAGAGGTTTTTAGGCGAGAATGTACTTGTTTATAGTTCAAATATGAAGTTTGTTAGTAAAGATATCGTCTATTTGTAAATTTGCTTGTCATGTGGACATGTAAGCTCCAAATGGTCAGTGGCCGTTCAGAGCTCAAGAATCCGCCTAAGAGCGCCTCACCTCGGCCAGATCTTCTGGAATTTACCGCTGGCTCTGATGTCTCTATAGTGGTTAAACATGAGATATAATTTATTTTGGGTAAATCTAAGTCTTTGGTCTCATTAATCTATTATTTGTTCCAGAGAAGATAGTTTTGGCAAAATCTCAGGTTTATGTAAATTCAATGCTGTATATCAGAGCGCTGCCTTTGTACTTTGACTGAATTGCCTAGCAACTTTTTGATGGCTGTTTTTGTTGTTGTTTATTAAATATTATATAAACAATATTTTTATATAAATAACATATTTAATAATAGTGTTTAGTATTGAGAAACGGTGCATGTTCGTGTTGGTGATTTTAGTCACATTGTTCCGCCATTAGATGACAAGAGACTGTTTTTATGAGTGAGTCAGCAGTAAAGACTTTTACACTGAAAAGTTATAAAGGCCATAAGCGTAAGTTATGTTTAGTTTCAACAACAGCTTGACGCAGCGAACAAATGCACTGAGCAGCAAAATCAACCTTAACCAATGAAAGGATATTAACGCTACGACAAAGATAATGCTTTTCTTAGCAGACATTCAAACTAATGTTTATTGTGGATACGGGACCGAACTAAACAATGAATGCTGTATCATATGCAGGTAATCACGATCGCTCCGTCCATCTCTCTCTCACAATACTCAACTCCACATAATACAGTGATTTAATACAGTAATACAAGAAGCTTTCAATTCAGCAACTCAACATTCCTATGTTACTATATCTAAACTGACGTTTTGGAATTAGTAACGGAGGCTTGGGATCTGCTGTTCAACTGTCAGACTTTGATATGAATCCTTTGCAGAAGGAAGTAGTATTGCACAAAAGAGGGCTTTTAAGACACTCTGTTGTTATTTTATGTATTTACACACCGTACCGTTGAACTGTTGTATAAACGCAAATATAGTGTTATCTACGGCCGAATCACAGTTGTACTGATATACAGCTATATCTCACGTCTACTCATGTGATATTGATTATTTGTTTATTTATTTAAGGTCTTACAGGTTTAGAACAACATGAGGGTGAGAAATTAATGACAAGAAAGAAAGAAAGAGAA
Source organism: Cirrhinus mrigala (assembly GCA_036247105.1). Classification (NCBI taxonomy): domain Eukaryota; kingdom Metazoa; phylum Chordata; class Actinopteri; order Cypriniformes; family Cyprinidae; genus Cirrhinus; species Cirrhinus mrigala. The sequence goes on from CM070013.1 coordinate 25,389,888, forward strand.
AGATTCAAAGGACAAATTGTAAAACTTTGTAAATGACAATAATTATGAGAACTAGAGTTTTGTAGAGTCCTGCAGCCGCAGAATCAGTCTTCTCATAAGATAGGGTGCCAATGAGTCACTAGCTAACAGCATCTCATCTAGAATAAGAGCAAGGTTACTTTAAATTCCGATTTGTATTTTGATTTAAAACCGAAGGGCTCCAGGCTCTAATGTCCTGCTATTCATCTGAGTGATGTTTGTTGTGCCTTGAGCAAAGCACTTAAAATCCAACTTGCTCCAAGGGCACAACAATATGACATGGTTTTCCGCAATCTCGTGGTAAATGAGAACAGCTTTTTTAAAAACTACAAAAAAAAAGTAAATATTCCACACAGCCCATTACCAAGAGTTGAGTCTTGCGGAATGCATATAAGGCCACGTCCTATTCCTCTCTCCCGCTGCAGAAACGTGCACGCGGGCTGACGCGCCAGTCTCTTAACATCAGTGTGAACACACACATTACGCTGAGCAAATAGATATTCTCTCTCATTATCCTGTCTTTTAAAGTAAAGGAGAGGCAGGCTGTTTGTGGTGGCCGCACGTAATTTCCCCCTCATACAGAATTCAAATATAGACAGTTAGGAAATGGGAAAGAGGAACCAAAAGGAAGAGAAAATGAGAATGAGAGAGAGAGAGACTGCCTGGGGTTGATTTCTCCATCAGACCCTTTTTGTTGGTAGTGAGTAGACACGGGAAAGATTCGTCTTCATCTTCCTGGCCGGCTCTTACCGGGTTACTGTAACTGACACCACGCTAGATTTTCGAGGGCCTCTGCGAATCCAACGCATGGCATGAAATTCTTCAGCACTTTGTATAAGTCACTGAGTGTGTTTTTTTTTTTTTTGAGTGAGAGGAAAGGTGGAGCGAAGGAGAGGAGGGCAGGACGGGTAGAGAGAGGTGAAAAGGACGTAACTGAAATAGAAATGTGAATTGGAGAGTAGGGGAACATAAGGAGGAGGGGTAGATAAGAGTATAATCCCTCTTATGTCAGGGACAGACTGGAGAGAGACAAGATTAGGCGATACCTACCATACCGTTACAATTAGTTTCAGCCTTGACTTAGTGCTCACATTGAATGCCTCTCTAACAGGGTCAAGGAAAAAATGATTTAAACGTCTATATTTGTGCACTGGCTAAAAGAGTGGCGCACAATTTGTCTCTGTCTCTCTGTATTTTAGCAACATCTGGCAGTAGGAGATTTAGGTTAGACAAGTAATTAGTGCCACGTATTTGTCCTAAAGACAGGTGTATTTTCATTTAAAAATCACTTCATCACTGTGCTGGAGAGCAGCCGACACACACGCGCACACACACACCTCCTCACCTTGCAAGCTTCACAATGACAAGTTTGTGTAGGCAGATGTAAACTTGAAAGGTAAACTGCAAAAGACCCACAGCGTAGCTTTAAGCACAGCGTCAAGATTTTGCAAGCCTGTCAAATAGACAAGTCTTTTTATGTCCAGCTGCTCATATGATGAACTCAACAGCTTGGGTTCAACATATATATATCTTCAATAACATCTAAATACAATATATGACCATGGATCACAAAACCAGTCGTATGGATCCATTTTTTGAAATTGAGATTTATACATCATCTGAAAGCTGAATAAATAAGCTTTCCATTGATGTGTGGTTTATTAAGATACAACCATTTGAAAATCTTATTGAGAAATATTGAGAAAATCACCTTTAAAGTTGTTCTTAGCAATGCATATTACTAATCAAAAATTAAGTTTTGATATATTTACAGTAGGAAATGTACAAAATATCTTCACGTAACATGATCTTTACTTAATATCCTATGTTTTTTGGCATTAAAGAAAAATAGATAATTGTGACCCATACAATGTGTTTTTGGCTATTGCTACAAATATACCCTTGCTACCTAAGACTGGTTTTGTGGTCCAGGGTCACATATACTCTACTGTTCAAAAGTTTTGGGCTGGTATGATTTTTGAATGATTTCTGGTCAAGTATACAGTAAAACTGTAATATTATTAAAACAACTCAATTTTAATGTGACAGCAAAGCTTAATTTTCAAAGCGGAGTATTAAATGGCAAAAGATCCTTCAGAAATCAATCTAATATGCTTTTTGGTGCTTAATAAACATGTTATTATTATTATTATTAGCAATAGTATTTTCCAATGTTGAAACCAGCTGTTCTGCTTAATTTTGTGGAATATGTGACACTTTTTTAAGGATGCAAAACACAAGCAATTTATTAAATAGAGATCTCTTCTAACACTACCGTCACGTAAAAAGCATTATTTCAGAAGAAAATGTTTATTTTACAAAATTAAATAAATAAATCTTATCCCAAACTTCTAAA